>WAAF01012564.1:0-198686 GCA_013400475.1 Tricholaema leucomelas | reverse complement strand
ACCGAGTCCGGCCTCTGCTCAGTGCTGTCCCTTCCCAGCTCAGGCTCTGCTCAGTGCTGTGCCTTCCCAGCTCAGGCTCTGCTCAGTGCTGTGCCTTCCCAGCTCAGGCTCTGCTCAGTGCTGTGCCTTCCCAGCTCAGGCTCTGCTCAGTGCTGTGCCTTCCCAGCTCAAGCTCTGCTCAGAGCTGTTCCTTCCCAGCTCAGGCTCTGCTCAGTGCTGTACCTTCCCAGCCCAGTCTGCTCAGTGCTGTACCTTCCCAGCTTAGTCACTGCTCTATCAGGCCCTTTCTGCAGCTCAGGGCAGCGTTGCACAGGCAGTGGCTGCTGCTGGCAGTGACAATGCTGATGGGGAGTGTTAGCACCAAGGGCTGAGGTGCAGAACGAGGGCACTGCTACAACTTGTGTGTCACCCTGGGCTGCAGCAAGGAAAAGTCTACAGGCCATGATTCTTTTGATGCAGCCCAGGATGCAATTTGCCTTATGGTCAGCAAATGCACATTTGCTGGCTCATGCCCAGCTTCTCATCCACCGGTACTCCTACATCCTTTTTTTACAGGGCTGCTCTCACTCTCATCATCTCCCAGCCTCTACTGATATTGAGGACTGATACTTGCTCTCATATCTCTTCAGTGGCAGCCCTCTCAAAGGTATTCTCCTCTAAATTTTCCTGCCTTCTCCCTGCCTCCTTCCTCAGAATCACAGAACTGTTGTGGTTGGAAGAGGCCATCGAGATCATCAAGTCCAACCTCTCACCCAAAGCTCACAATCGCACCACTACTGCTATGCTACTACCACTATATCACATTCCTCAGCACCACAAATTCCCTCTTCTTCCCTGAAAATACCCATCCCAAGCAAACAAACCAAGAAGAAGAAATGATACCAGCTAATGGGATATTCAATTTTGTCTTCCCTGGGAATGTGAGTGAAAGGGTTAGGTGGTGAAGGCTTGGCTAAAAACCAATCACTTTGGAGCTCACTTTGCCATTTCTGATTTCCTTATTGAGTTCCTAGCAGAATGGTTGAACCTGCACAATGTCCATTTGCTGAGCCCAGTAAATCATCTGCCATGACTGCTCAGGCAGGGGGGGTAGGGAATAGAGTAGCACCAAAGAGGATTCATCCAGCTGCATCTCAAAATGTATGAAACCTGCAGAGAGAGAGCAACAGGTCCTGTCCTCTCCCCTCCATTCCATTCCATTCCAATCCGCTCCATCCCAAACCATTCCACCCCTTCTTCAAACAACTGAAACAGCAAGCAGCCCCATAACCACTAGGTCAATTTATCATTAAAAGGTGCTTATTTGTACCTTTGTCCTGCCAAAAGCAAGATGGGAAGTCAAAGGAGAGGCTGAGGGAGCTGGGTTTTTTAGTTTGGAGAAGTCTGAGAGGAGATCTAATAAATGTTTACAAATATCTGAGGGCTGGGGATCAGGAGTTGGGGAGACAGGCTCTGCTCACTACCTGAGGGGTGGCTGTAGCCAGGAGGAGGTTGCTCTCTTCTCTCAGGCAGCCAGCACCAGAACAAGAGGACACAGCCTCAAGCTACGCCAGGGGAAATTTAGGCTTGAGGTGAGGAGAAAGTTCTTCCCTGAGAGAGTCATTGGCCACTGGAATGGGCTGCCCAGGGAGGTGGTGGAGTCGCCGTCCCTGGAGCTGTTCAAGGCAGGATTGGACGTGGCACTTGGTGCCATGGTCTAGCCTTGAGCTCTGTGGTAACAGGTTGGACTTGATGATCTGTGAGGTCTCTTCCAACCTTGGTGATACTGTGAGACTGTGATACACTTGCTCCCTGGGATAGGACAAAGAGCAATGGATGGAAGCTGCAGTACAGGAGGTTCCACCTCAACACAAGGGGGAACTTCTTTACTGGAAGGGTCCCAGAGCACTGGAACAGGCTCCCCAGAGAGGTTGTGGAATCTCCTTCTCTGGAGACTTTCAAGGCCTGTCAGATGTGTTCCTCTGTGACCTGAGCTAAATTGTGTGGTCCTGCTCTGGCAGGGGGGTTGGACTCGATGATCTCTTTGAGTCCCTTCCAACCTCTAACATCCTATGAGCCTGTGATCTTCACAACCCTTTAACTTTGAATTTTTCCCTTTGATTTCTGCTTCTTTAGATTGGAAAATCAGTATCACTCTGAATTTTGTTACCTGTCTCCCACCTCCTCCTCACATCTATACATGTTTTTGGCTTGAGAAAGAAAGAAATCTGTTTTCCAATCAACTGATTATTTGTCTGCAGACTTGGGCAACCTGGCAACCAAACCCATCTTGCTCCTGTGCCATCACCTAAACAGAATGCTTTGCAAAAGAAGCAGTAAGAGGAGAACTGTGTGCCAGATTTTACTGTAAGATAAGATGAATTTCTTTCTTTAATGAGATGAATCTCAGTATTTCATTGCATAAATAAGATTACTCTTTAAAATGCAGAGAACATATTCTGCTGCTAATTATAGATGCAAATCAGGAAACGGTAGATTGACCTTAATGGCTTTTAGTCCTTCTTCACCAGGAATATGCTACAGCTATAAAATCTCTTCAGCTTATCCAACCTATTTAATGTTAGAAGGAATTTTAACTGACATTACTGCAGATGAATAAAGAGATGGTTGGTATTAAAGCCTGAGGAAAAAAAACTCTGTACACAGAAGAAGCCCTCTTGTGCAGATTGCCTGGACACAAAGCCTAATGCCCAGTTTTCTGTTTGCCTTAACTCCTAGGAGCATCCCCGCTGAGCAGCTTGAACAGACTAGCCTCTCAAAGAACAAGATTAAACCTTTTCTCCTCTTCCCCAGAGTTTTAATCTTGAGGGAAACAGAAATCAAACTGATTGAACAGGCAACATGAAGAATCATGTCTAGCCATGAAGGGTAATAAGCAAGTGTAGAAAAGTTGAGATACAGACATGATCTGATGTTACCTTTCTTAGAAGCTGGCTTAATCATAAGTTTCTACACTGAAAAGAGCCAGACTTTGAATACCTGTGCTGGGCTTGCTGCCAGCAAACATTATAACTGAGTGCTGCTATTGACCCTTCAGAAAAGAAAAGCAGGCAAAAGGACAAAAAGGAAAAGTTCTTCTTCTTCTAATAAGCTTGGCATGGGAACATGCTTGTCAGAGAAACACCATTCCAGATCCTAAGTGGTATCCTAATGAAAGGAAGGACTCCAGCTTTGGTCCCACATGGGAATCTCACTACAAGAAAAGAAAGGCACTGAGGTGCTGGAGTGTGTACAGAGATGAGCAAAGAGGCTGGTGAAGGATCTGAAGAACGGTCTGATGAGGAAACTGTGGTTGTTCAGTCTGGAGGAGAGAAGGCTGAGAGGAGACTTCCTTGTTCTCTACATCTCTCTGAAAAAAGGTGGCAGTGAGGTGGGTGTTGGTTTCTTCTCCCTGAGTAGGAGGAAATGGCCTAAAATTGTTCCAGGGGAGGTTTAGGTTGTATACTAGGAAAAATGTCTTTCCTGAAAGAGTGGCCAGGCATTGGAACAGGCTGCCCAGGGAGGTAGTGGAGTTGCTGTCCCTGGTAGTGTTCAAGAACCGTGTGGACACAGCACTTTGGGACATGGTTTAATGGCCATAGTGTTCTTAGGTTGAAGGTTGGATTCAATGATCTCACAGGTCTTCTCCAACTAAAGCAAATCTATGATTCTAACTCATGGATCAGATTTGATGGTGGAATAGACTGTGGTCTCCTCAGATGCTGGCCACTGAAGAAGAGGCCTGACTCTGGTGACTCCTCAGCTTTGTCCTGAATCTGATGCCCATGAGATGGAATGTCTTGTTGGACAGTTTAGGGTCACCTGCCCTGTCCCCTCTTCCCTGCAGCTGCAGCCTTTTCCTTCTGCAGCCCAAGGTGGCACACAAGATGTAGCAGTGTCCTTGGTCTGCATCCCAGCCCTTGGTGCTAACTCTTGCCATCAGCAGCCACTGTCTGTGCAAACCCATCCTGAGCTGCAGAAGACAGTGGCACTGAGAAGCAGTGAAAGTGGTGCAAGAGGAGAGACCCAGAGAGCATTGGCTCACCTTCACTATGCTTGAAGAAACAAAGAGAAGGTAATTTAAGCCTTTATCTCACACTCTGATACCTTTGGTGCTGTGGCTGTGAGACCTTGAATGTTTGCTGAGGGCTTCCAGAACTGTTTCCTCATCAAGTGTCCCCTTTCTGTACCACAACCATGGCAGTTTCACCACAGAAGGCATAAGCATGCACAAACACTGCTACAGTGGCCACAGTAATGTGGAAGGCAAGCTAGAGTTTCACACTGGTTTGCTTCCACAAAAGATTGTATCATGGGGCTGCATCAGGCCAGTAGGCTGACAGTGGAGATTCTCCCTCTCTACTCTGCTCTCATGAGACCCCACCTGGAGTACTGTGTTCAGTTCTGGGGCCCCCAATACAAGAAGGACATGGTTGTTGTGTTGGACCACGAAGATGATCAGAGGTCTGGAATACCTCTCTGGTGAAGATAGGCTGAAAGAAGTGAGTTAGTTCAGCCTGGACAAGGCTCAGGGGAGACCTTAGAGCAGCCTTCCAGTACTTGAAGAGTGCTACAGGAGAGACGGAGAGGGACTTCTTACAGAGGCACAAAGTGACAGGATGAGGGGGAAGGCTTTAAGCTAGAAGAGGATAGATTTAGACTGGGTATTACAAAGAAATTCTTTCCAGTGAGGGTGGTGAGACACTGGAACAGGCTGCACAGGGAGGCTGTGGAAGCCACCTCTGTGAAGGTGTTCAAGGCCAAGTTGGGTGAGGCCTTGAGCAACCTGGTCTAGTTAAAAGGGCCCCTGGCCATGGCAGGGAGGTTGGAACTGGGTGATCTTTAAGGTCCCCTCCAACCTAAACTATTCTATGAATCTGTGAAACACCACTTCATCCTTCTGAGGCCAAATTTGGGATAGGTAGCCACAGCTCTGTGGCTTCCTGTAAGTGTTTGCAATAAATAATGCAGTTTTAATTAACACAGGATCATAGAATCATAGAATGGTTACTCTGCTCTTGTCAGACCCCACCTGGAGTACTGTGCAGTTCTGGAGCCCCCAACACAAGAAGGACATGGAACTGCTGGAGCCAGTCCAGAGGAGAGCCACGAAGATGCTCAGAGGGCTGCAGCAGCTCTGCTATGAGGACAGGCTGAGAGAGTTGGGGCTCTGCAGCCTGGAGAAGAGAAGGCTTCGAGGAGACCTTAGAGTGGCTTTCCAGTATCTGAAGGGAGCCTACAGGAAGGCTGGGGAGGGACTATTGACAAGGTCTAGTAATGTCAAGACAAGAGGTAATGGGTTTAAACTGGCAGAGGGGAGATTTAGACTGGATATTAGGAGGAAGTTCTTTACAGTGAGGGTGGTGAGATACTGGAACGAGTTGCCCAGGGAGGTTGTGGATGCTTAACTCTTATTTTATCTAAATTGAATGTACATTCAGGAACTTAGATTTGAGCATCAGAAGCTGCTAGAAGTGGCAGCGTCAGTCCCATTACTGAGTTTTATCTCTATGCTAAAACTGACCTGCTAAATGACTCCCCTGGATAATGTGCAATGCCATAAAATTAAACACTGATTTATTACTTAAATAAAAGACATCAGAGAGCATCAGGATGTTAAACATCAGGGATGGCTTGTTTTGCAAACCTTATTTAATGGCAGACCCAGCTGGTAGTCCTTCACCAGAACTGAAGCAAATGAACAACCTTGTTTCTAAATGATGACAGACAAAAGAGGACCAGGGAGCTTCTGGAGAGAGTCCAGTGGAGGCCATCAAGGTGTTGAGGAGCATCTCTGTGAGGAGGGAAGGCTGAGAAAGCTGGGGCTGTTCAGCCTGGAGAAGAGCAGTCTGAGAGATGATCTTCTCAATGCTAAAGGATGGAGGACAAGAGGCCGAGACACTTTCCAGTGGTGTCCAGCAATAGGACAAAGGGCAACGGACACAACTGGAACCCAGAAAGTTCCACTTGAACTTAAAGAAAACTGCCTCTGCTGTAAGAGTGATGGGGTCTTGGAGCAGGCTGTCCAGAGAGGTTTTTGAGTCTCATCTGGAGACTTTCAAAACCCACCTCAACGTGCTTCTGTGCAACCTGATCTTTATGACTCTGCTTTAGCGGGGAGGCTGGACTAGATGATCCCCAGAGGTCCCTTCCAGAGATGCTTCCTTGTGATTCCATAATAGCCAATGTGAGCTTCCAGCTCTTCAGAGTGTGGGATTTCAATGATTTTCCATGACATGCATCACATACTCATGCAATGACTATATCCAGAGTTGCCACAGGTGTCTGCAAGTATCTATCTTCACTAACCAAATGCTTTGGTGACACAGATCACCTCTAGGAATGGTGGTTTAAAAAACCCAGCCTTGTCTGCAGCATTATTGCTTTCAGTTCACTGGCTGCTGCTCTTTATCAGAGCTGCTTTGTGCCAGCCTGGCTAGCCAGACAGGGGACTGATATCCCCCACTCCAAAGACTCAATTACAACTCTCCTGGTGACATCAAATGAAGCACAAGCAAGAATGACAACACCTCCTCTTTTATGGCTCTTTTCTTTCTTTCTGGAGTTCATGCAGGACTGGGGCAGATCAAGCATCAATCCTCTCTCAGCTCTGTATTTGAGGAGGAGTAATGCACACAATTCAGGGGACTGCTGAAACAGAATTCATTTTTCTCCAAGTGCTGGAAGTTAATCACAGAATCACAGAATGTCAGGGGCTGGAAAGGACCTCAAAAGCTCATCTGGTCCAACCCCCCTGCCAGAGCAGGGTCACCTATGCCAGATCACACAGGAACATATCCAGGCAGGTCTTGAATATCTCCAGAGAAGGAGACTCCACAACCCCCCTGGGCAGCCTGTTCCAGTGTTCTGTCACCCTCACCGGGAAAAAAAATCCTCCTCATGTTTAAATGAAACTTGCTGTACTTCAGCTTCCACTCACTGCCTCTTGCCTCGTCATTGAGCATCACCCAGCAGAGCCTGGCTCCAGCCTCCTGGCACTCACCCTGCACATACTTATAAACATGGAATAGGTCACCTCTCAGCTCCTCTTCTCCAAGCTAAAGAGTCTCAGCTCTCTCAGTATCTTCTCATAAGAGAGATGGTCCATTTCCTTAGTCGTCTTTGTGGCTCTGTGCTGGACTCTCTCAAGCAGTTCTATGTCCTTCTTGAACTGGGGGGGTGATAATAATCAACCAGGACAGGTTTTCAGAAGGGTTACAAGGGCAAGGTAGGTGACCTTGGCAAGACTTCAGTGCTGAACTGTTATTTCCTTGCAGAATGTAAGCTTCTTTTCTCTGACACCGTCCAGGTGCCTGATCTATTCCACTTCTAAAAATCCTCCATCAGATGGCAGCAAGGTACAAGCTTTTGTAAAAAGCAAAGCAGGAGGACTGGAGTTTTGCCTTTGTAGCAAAGCAAAGTATCAACAAATAGTTCAGCTTTGGAGAGCAGTTTTTTTTCCTCATCTGCCCAAACAGCAGAAGAATAGGTAATTTAGGGCCCTCTCACATCAGTCCTCCAACCTCTGCATGGCGCTCCTGGCAAATGTGTTTCAAGCATCTTGCAGCTCTGGTTGTGCAGGGGCTGTAGGTGCCTTGCCAGGTTTGTAGGTCTTACATTTATCTAGATCAAGGAAGTCAGTAAGGAATGGCCAAGTGGCTTCCCAAGGAGGCTCAGCTTGGCCTCCCTGCTGCTTGCTTCAGAGCAGCTCCCCAGTGGCTATGGGACACCGTTTGCAATATGCCTGTGGGTCACTGCAGTCTGTCTACATCTCCCTGCAGCTCCCATGGCACTTTGGGGATCTGCTTATCAGTTTCTCTTCTCATCTCTTTAGAAACAAAAACCTGCCCTTCATGGTGTTGTCAGTCAGACTTGCAGTAGCTACCTGTCACCCTTCTAAAGACAAGAGGCATTCCTAACCATCACAGCATCAGAGAATCGTTCAGGTTGTCAAAGACCTTTTGGATTACTGAGTCCAACCATCAACCTAACACCACTATGTCCATTAAACCATGTCCCAGGTGCCATGTCTACATGTTCTTTCAATGTCTCCTGGGACAGTGACTCCACCACTTCCCTGGGCAGCCTGTTCCAATGCCTGGCCACTCTTCCTGGAGAGAAAATTCCTCTAATATCCAATCTAAAACCTGCTAGCTGAGGACTCCAGGGCTGAGGTATTTGGCACAGTGAGTTCCAAGCCTGCTGAGATGTCTCTTGTGACTACCCAGACACTGACCACTAGAAATCTGCACTCTTCACCCACAAAAGATCAGTGGATAATTGATGTAGCACTGAAAAAACTGAAGGCAGAAGGTCTGACCTACAGCACAGGGTAATAGTTGCTTTGGTATCATCTTCTGACGCTTGCTCTGCCAGTAAAACATCTTAGCTCTCTATTTCTCACCCTCTGCCACATTGCCCTGTGTCAGTGCTGGGACTCAGTACTCATTCCTCAGGCTTCCATCAATATTTTTCTTTCCTTCTGCTTTCCTGGTGTTTTTCAAGCACTGTGTCTCAAACCTCACTGTGACTTCTTTGCAATAAAGGATCTGCAGCCCCTGACAAATGCTTGTGCTGGCTGCCTGGCAATAACCACAAAGCTCAGTACAAATGGAGAGCTTCTGCTTCCTTTGTAAAATGCAGAGGTTTATTCCATAAGCAAGGACAAAATGAAGAGGGTGTGTGGCAGGGGGGTAGTAGTTAGCTAAAGGGGAAGGAGCTGGAGGCTGGCTGAGGCAGCAGCAGGTGGTGTTCTCCAACAGCCTGCTCCCTTCCCAAATATCTAGTCAGATTTAATCTCTCAGCTTCATAATCTGTTTCCTGAGCTTCTCCAGGGGTAGAATGTAAATACCTTGTCTGGAGGGTTTCTCTGCAGGAGGCAGCATAAAATGACTGGGAAGTGTGTCACAGGGCACATGGTGTGCGTGCCAGCCTGATGTGGGAGCAAGAGTCACGCTCTGAGAAATGATACCTGACATAGCCTTTTCTCAGATGATAGGGACTGCAAGACTGAAGCCTGAGAGGTCAGGAAGAATCCAAAGACTAAATACATCCTTCTGCCTCTGTGGGAGCTGCTTTTTAAGCTGGAGCTCTTAATACCAACGACACATGGATTAAAAAGCCACCCTTTCGTTTTCATCACGACAATGATCTATGTCACTTCTCTGCATCCCACTCGTGGATTTTCATAGAACCATAGAACTGTTTCAGTTGGAGAAGACCTCTAAGATCATGGAGTCCAATCTTTGTAAACAGTTGCTCTCCTGCCTTCATGTAGGTCCCCATCAGGGCCTACATGACCTACATGATCCAGCAGATCAAGGGAGGTTCTCCTCCCCCTCTACTCTACCCTGGTGAGACCTCATCTTGAATACTGTGTTCAGTTTTGGGCTCCCCAGTTGAAGAGGGACAGGGATCTGCTGCAGAGGGTCCAGTGGAGGGCAAGGAGGATGATGAGGGGACTGGATATGAGGAGAGGCTGAGAGATTTGGGACTTTTTAGACTGGAAAAGAGAAGACTTAGAGGAGATTTGTTAAATGTTTCTAAGTATTTGAGGGCTGCCAGGAGCCGGGGGACAGGCTCTGCTCACTGCTCCCTCAGATAGGACAAGCAGCAATGGATGGAAGCTGCAGTACAGGAGGTTCCACCTCAACACAAGGGGGAACTTCTTTACTGTAAGGGTCCCAGAGCACTGGAATGGGCTTCCCAGAGATGTCATGGAGTCTGCTTCTATGGAGACTTTCAAGGCCTGTCTAGATGTGTTCCTCTGTGATCTGTGCTAGATTGTGTGGTCCTGCTCTGGCAGGGGGGTTGGACTCAATGATCTCCTTGGGTCCCTTCCAACCTCTAACCTCCTGTGAAACCTATTAACAACCTCCCAGTACCTGAAGGGAGCCTACAAGAAGTCTGGAGGACTGTTTACAAAGGCCTATAGAGGTAGGATGGTGGATAATGGCTTCAAATTAGATAAAAGCAGATTCAGAATGAGTGTTAGAAACAGATTCTTTACTATAAGGGCAGTGGAACACTGGAGCAGGTTGCCCAGGGAGGTGGTTGAGGCCCCATTCCTGGAGATTATGCTTGTCAGAGCTCTGGGCAACCTGATCTAGTTGAAGATGCCCCTGCTGACTGCATGGAGGGGGTTGAACTAGATGACCTTTGGAGGTCCCTTCCAACCCAGACCATTCTATAATTCTATGCTTATCTAACTCTACCAAGGCTGGAGCTAAACTATGTCCCTCAGCACCACATCTCTCCCTCTTCAAAACACCTCCAAGGATGGCAATTCAACCACCTACCTGAAAAGCCTGTACCAGTGTTTGAAAACCCTTGCACTGAAGAAGTTTCTTCTAATCTCCAACTTAAACCTTCCCTGGCACAACTTGAGGCCATTTCCTTCACGTTTCTTTAGTGATCTCCATGTTATATATATATTAATGTATTCCCCAAGAGGCAAAAATTCTGTAGAGCATTGCCAGAAGAGCTGCAATCTATGGAAGACCCTCAGCTGCACACCACCTTAGCTGTGCTGGGAAGATGACACTAAATTGTCTCTTTGGACATGAAAAAGGACTGCTCATCCCACTTTTGCTACTGCTCTTGAAAGCCCTAGGCATTTCTTTCACAATTCTGGAAGTATGTATGTACACAATGAACACCAGAAAAGCAGGCAGAAGAAAGACACAAATCAAATGTCTGATATTTTCACCACTGCTCTTACCCACAACCAATTTAAAACTGGTGGTGCCTGCCTGGAAAGCTTTCTATAGATAGAAAACAAATTGACTATAAATAAGCAAAACCCATAGTTTGTTAGACATGCTGAATAGTATTTGCTCATGCATGCTGCTTTCTAGCACATGCAGCAGAACATGCTCATTACCTTCAAAGATGTTCTATTACACACTGGTTCTCTGGGAAGAGGGATGGGTGAACACCAAATCATAAAATCATAGAATCAATCAGGTTGAAAGAGGCCTCCAAGATTATCCAGTCCAACCTAGCACCCAGCCCTATCCAATCAACCAGACCATGTCTCTAAGTGCCTCATCCAGTCTTGAACACCTGTAGGAACAGTGACTCCACCACCTCCCTGGGCAGCCCATTCCAGTGCCAATCACTCTCTGGCAAGAACTTCCTCCTAACATCCAGTCTAGACCTCCCCTGGCACAACTTGAGACTGTGTCCCCTTGTTCTATTGCTGGTTGCCTGGGAGAAGAGACCAACCCCACCTGGCTACAACCTCCCTTCAGGTAGTTGTAGACAGCAATGAGGTCACTCCTGAGCCTCCTCTTCTCCAGGCTGCACAACCCCAGCTCCCTCAGCCTCTCCTCACAGAGCTGTGTTCCAGGCCTTTCATCCTAATTCCTGGTTTGGGATATTGAGACAATTCAGTAAAAATAAAGTAAGTGGTGGAAATGATTTCTGAGATACAGGGTTAGTAGTCCAGGTTTCCTAGAACAGTTTCCTAGACTACAAGGTTACAAGTCCAGTACACTTGGTGGGTTGTTATTTAACTTGTTGAATTCAGATGAGATTTACACTCACAGTTAGAAGGAAGGAAACCTTTTGTGCATCAGAAAGAGATCTATGAAAATGTCTTCAAGACCCACAAACCAGCATCACATACAAAGTTTTCCACAGTAGTTACAATTTGGCTGCTTTGAGAGGATCTAATGAGTGTTTCTTGCTGGAGCTGGCTTGATAAATTACACAGAATCATGGAATGGTAGTGAGTTGGAAGGGGTCTCAGGAAGTATCTACTCCAACTCCTCTACTAAAGCAAGTTCACCCATAGCAGCTTGCTCCAGAGAAGGAGACTCCACAACCTGTCTGGGCAGCCTGCTCCAGCACTCTCAAAGAAAATAAGCTTTTCTTTTAGTTTGAGTGGAACTTTCTGTGGGTCCAGTTTGTGCCCATTGCCCCCTGTGCTGCCACTGGTCCCCACTGAAAAGAGCCTGGCTCCATCCTTGTGACCTCCTACTGACCAGCACTGAAAAGATCCCTTCTCAGGCCGCACTTCCCTCAGCATCTCTGTAGCCTTTGCTGGCCTCTCTCCAGTAGCTCCATGTCTCTCCTAAATTGGGGACCCCAGAACTGGTTACACTACCCACACGTGGCCTCACCAGGACAGACTAGAGGAGAAGAACCTCCTTTGACCTGCTAGCCACACTCTTCTTAATGCACTCCAGAACACCCTTGGCCTTTTTGGCCATGAGGACACATTTGTGTGCTCTTATGGCACAGCAGTACTCCCAGATCCTTCTCCACAGAGATTCTTCAGGCTCCAGTGCAACAGTGACCCCTTGGCCACAGAATTAATCTTTCTTTTAGAAGGACTTATCTTTCCTTTTGAAGATGGTTCCTTCCCAGGCATGCTGCATGGCTGACAATGGCAGGAGGAGTTTCTTTCTGTTGCCAGCTTGCCTCACATGCAATGTTTTCAGCACACAGAAGGACATTTCTTTTCTTCTGCAGAAAACCTCCTGCATTCCAGCAGCACTGAGACAAGGATTAGCCGTTTCCCAATGGAAACAGCTCAGCTAATTCTAACCAAATACCCATAATGATCATAAGTGTGTAAGACAGGACTTTGGATTAGTACACAAAAGCCATTATTAACACCTCAACCTGTAGTCTGCCTTTCTGACCATCCTTAATGTGAGAAGAGCACCTCTGCCGTGCATTGGTTCTTAGGAGCAAAATCACCACACCTTTACTCTCTGGGAAGGAGCACAGAAAGCTTCAATTCACCCTTACATTTGGGAACTAGAGAGCCAACAAGGGAACTAGAGAGCCAACAAGGGAATCAGCAAGCCAACTCATTACACTGTAATGAAAGGGCAAGAGAAGAAAAATCTGGATAGGTGTTTCGAGGGCTTTCAGGGTGAAAGGAAGAAACAGTCCACAGAAATAAATATTCATGTCGATTCACAGGCAGGAGATAAAAAATTCCTCCACACTGGAAATCAGATAAGAGATTCTTTGTGGGCTGCATTTTCCCTACAGGCTTATAGTAAACGTTTCTCATTCATATGTTACTCGTTATCTCCGACCCACCATTGTGATGTTGTCCACTGGGGAATGATGACATTTCAATATATGGAGACAAAAGTGGTACAGATAAAAAGCAGGTAGAGAAAAAGCACTGCAATCTAAGATACCTGTGCCAGCAGTGGGAACACATGACCCTCTACCACACCCCTAAATGTCTGGGTACAGGAAGCAGTTTTTACTTGACAGATCCCCTACATTTGCTGGCATTTCTTTATTTAAGACTGCCAGGTCAAATGCCACTTACAGAAAAACCTACACCTGTTTGGAGAGTACCTGTTCCATTCCCAGTCTTGGGGTTTTAAAGAAGGAAGTCTTCCCCTAGAATTACTTTGCTTCTTATTCAGACATTTTCTGCTTTTTGTAGAATCATAGATTTTTTTTTTCAGTTGGAAAAGACCTCTAAGACAATTGAGTTTGATTGCTGACCAAACACCACCATGTCCACTGACCCAACACCACCATGCCCACTGACTCCAAGACAATTGAGTTTGATTGCTGACCCAACACCACCATGCCCACTGACTCCAAGATGATTGAGTTTGATTGCTGACCCAACACCACCACTCCCACTGACCCAACACCGCCATGCTCACTGACTCCAAGATGATTGAGTTTGATTGCTGACCCAACACCACCATGCCCACTGACTCCAAGATGACTGAGTTCAATTGCTGACCCAACATCACCATGCCCACTGACTCCAAGATGATTGAGTTTGATTGCTGACCCAACACCACCATGTCCACTGACCCAACACCACCATGCCCACTGACTCCAAGATGATTGAGTTCAATTGCTGACCCAACACCACCATGCCCACTGACTCCAAGATGATTGAGTTTGATTGCTGACCCAACACCACCATGCCCACTGATCCATGTCTCTAAGTGCCGTGCCTACACATTTTTTCGACACCTCCAGGGACACCACCAGGGACAGAGACTTCACCACCTCCCTGGGCAGTTCTAATGCCTGACCACTTTTTCTGTAAGGGCATTTTTCTCAATATCCAACTTCCCCAACTGGGGAAAAGGAATGATAGAAAAATATGGTGTCACTCTGGGACATAGTATAGTGGGCACAGTGGCATTGACAGTTGGACATGACGATCCTAAAGGTCTTTTTCAACTTGAATAATTCCATGATTCTATGATTTTTTATAATTTAAACATCAATTTCAACCACTCATTTCCAGCCCCTAAACCCCCAAAACCTCCTGTATGCAGACCATATACTGCCTGCATACCCAGTTCTGGGAGTGCAACCAGGAAGGCAATAGTGGGACAAGGAGTAATGGACCTGAGGAAATGCCACCTCCTCCTGCCCCAGTACCAGCACTGGCAAAAGAGGGGGCATCGAAATCTGAGCTGAAGGGAAGGAGCAAGGGAAGAAGGGATNACCATCCAGCCAATTCCTTATCCAGTGAGTGCTCCACCCATCCAGTTTGTGCTTTTCCAGTTTGGTGACCAGGATGTCATGTGGGACAGAGTCGAATGCCTTACTCAGGTCTAGGTAGACGACATCAGTTGCCCTTCCCCTGTCCATTGCAGCTGTGACTACATCATAAAAAGCCACCAAATTTGTCAGGCATGAGGAAATGCCACCTCCTCCTGCCCCAGTACCAGCACTGGCAAAAGAAGGGGCATCGAAATCTGAGCTGAAGGGAAGGAGCAAGGGAAGAAGGGATGAAGGATGAGCAGCTTATATGAGAACTTAGAAGCTTGAAGGAAAGGAATTGGTTTTATAGCAGCCTTTCTGGGAACTGACTATGTGTTAGTGAACTTTACCACTCCAGACAGAGTAATTGCCAGGTCACATTGGACTTGATGCTTGTAGAGGTCTTTTCCAACAGAAGTAACTCGATGGTTCCACCCTAACCACCTATTGTCCTAACATTATTTTCCAGACTATACAGAATCCTAAGCCTATTTCCATGTCTGCATTTCCTTCTGCTCTCAACATCAGGCTCCTTACAGTCTATCTACTTAACCTCTTCACAAAGTCAAGGACCACAGAGTCTCCCATTTCTTCGCAGACTCTCCTCAGGCAGGCAGTTAGTGAAAACAAGCACACCAAGCAGGAGCACTTACAAGACTGGTACATTTACAGTAAGGGTAACACATGAATAATAGGGGAAAAGTAATTTGAGTGAGAGACAGTTAAAAGGGAGGCAGTTAAATGTGTCTAATTACTTCTTTCTTGTCTGCATTAACATGGTGGCAATGGCTTCAGCCCATTTTTCTTGAGTGGAGAGACAGTTTGTTATGTGCTGTGTCTCCACGAGTATCTCCAGCATACAAAGAAGATGCCTTGCACTGCAAAAGGCAATTGCCCTGGGAACATGTGCATAATGAAATCTGACTGCATTATCTTTTTGTCCTTAATAAGACCAGCTTACAGTTTTGCAATTTGTGATGCTGTCCTGTGCAGCCTGCTCTAGGTGAAGCCGCTCTGACACAAAGCTTAGACAACCTCCAGGGGTACCTCCCAACCCCCACCCTGCTGTGGCTCTGTGATGCATTTTTTTTCCTGTAAGATATCTATTGGCACGGTGCTAGGTCTTCTCAAAAACAGGGAGGGGAGAAAAGAGGAATAAGTAGTCAGAAGAAGATATTCAGGACGGAACTAGAGCACTGGTTAAAATTAAGCTGAATTAATGCAAGGTTGGAAAGGATCACAAGCATCACCTGGTCAAACTTTTCAAGGTGACAGTGTGGTTGAAATGAGGTGGCCCAGCTGAGTCTTAAACTGAGGGGAAATCCATTACTTCCTTTGGGAGCTGATTCCAATGTCTGACTGTTTTTATGGTGTAATATTTTCTTCTGGAGTTTGAGGGGAATCAACTTGTACTCATCACTTCCTGTCTTTTCCATGTGACTTTTCCTGTAAAAAGGGAGTCTCCATCCTCCTGGTTCCCACCCTTTATGTACTAGAGCATGGTAATTAGGTCACCCCTAAGCCTTCTCCTCTCAAGGCTGAACAAACTCAGTTCTCTCTATTGAGCTGCTGAGGTGCTTGAACGTGACCAGAGAAGGGCACCAAGGCTGGTGAGGGGGCTGGAGCACAGCCCTGTGAGGAGTGCCTGAGGGAGCTGGGGTTGTTCAGCTTGCTTAAAATACAGCTTCATCTTGCTTCCAAACCATCTGAGCTAGTCTGGTGATTTCAGTTTTATTTGGGGGTGTGTGTGTAGTTTTCTCAACCCTCCACATTCCTTTACTCAGTATTGTAAGAAAGTCTGGTTGTGACACTGAACCTAGTTCAGAAAGTCCCATATAACATAGTTCAGCAGTGTGGAGTCGCACAATGAATGCTTAGTGCATGTAATGGGAGTGCTGAACGTTTGTACAGTGGTTGATGCAGTTCAGTATGAATAATTCCTGAGCATCTCTGAACAGATGTGACCACATCAGTTGAAATAACGCATTCCTGTTTGGTCACAAAGAATTACAGGTAACCTGATAACCCAGTTAATTCAGGGAACTTAGCAAATGAGTCTTTATATGCCTAGTTTTACACAGATTGACAGGGGATGCTACAGCAAAAACTTCAACCCCCAGCAGCTAATGCTCACTGTGCCACTGAGCCACATCGAGTTCTGCTTCAGTATGTCAGAATGATGGAACATGTAGCTCACCAAGTTGCCAAAATCATGAAGCCTGGGCTATAAATAGATGTTTTTACTATCTCAGGTGCTGATGAATTGTCTGGGGACTTATTCTTCAAATTTGCAGGCAAAATTCCATCCATACTGTTCAGAGATGATGTTCTCCACTGGTTCTGGGAGGGACTGTCCAGGGAATCATTAGTAAGACTGGTTTCTCATGGGGAAAGGAAAACTTGTGCAATCTGAGATTAATTTCTTTCAATCCTGTTTACACAACTCACCTGCAAGCAAAGAAGAGCTTCAGGCTATTAGATTATATTTGGTACTTTGCAGGCTTCTACTTCTCCTAGTGTTGAGCCCTCTCAGGCAGAAGAGATTGTTTACTTGAGGTCACATAAATATTTACACTGTTTTGGTGCCTGACTTCTTTGTTCAGGTCTGACACAAACCCATGGGCTGGGATACTGCAAGTGAAAGAACAAACTGTGACTACAGCAACAAAAAATATTGGCACTAAGAAATTATTGTGCTCTATGTTTCTGTAGTTTTGGGGTCCTGAAGCATCTCCTACAAACCATTGGCTATAAGTAGCCACAGTGATTCCTGGAAATCACAGTATGTTAATAGGGATCTTAAGTTTAATGACTTCCATAGTTGTACTGTCATCCTTATTCCATGTTGCACATAGAAGGCAATGCAGAGAATCAGAATCTGATGTAGAAAATTATTTGCTTGGACATCAAAGTTTAAGCCTGTGACAATGTGAGGACCAAGGTCCCCCAGGACCTTACCACCAATCTTCCTGGCCATACTTCCTGTCTACCTGACAAAGCAAACCTACACAAGCCAGGGAAAAAGGAGTCTGACTTTATGAAATGTGATGTATCTTGCCATCACCTCACTATGAAAGCAATGATCACAAATTTAAAGCCATGCTGACATATTAGTCATAGATACCCACCTGAACATGAGCCAGCAGTGCGCCCAGGTGGCCAAGAGAGCCAGTGGCATCCTGGCCTGCATCAGGAATGGTGTGGTCAGCAGGAGCAGGGAGGTCATTCTGCCCCTGTACTCTGCACTGGTTAGACCACACCTTGAGTACTGTGTCCAGTTCTGGGCCCCCCAGTTTAGAAGGGACATTGAGATGCTTGAGCGTGTCCAGAGAAGGGCGACGAGGCTGGTGAGAGGCCTCGAGCACAGCCCTACGAGGAGAGGCTGAGGGAGCTGGGATTGTTTAGCCTGGAGAAGAGGAGGCTCAGGGGTGACCTTATTGCTGTCTACAACTACCTGAGGGGTGGTTGTAGCCAGGAGGAGGTTGCTCTCTTCTCTCAGGCGGCCAGCACCAGAACGAGAGGACACAGCCTCAGGCTGCGCCGGGGGAAGTTTAGGCTCGAGGTGAGGAGAAAGTTCTTCACTGAGAGAGTCATTGGCTACTGGAATGGGCTGCCCAGGGAGGTGGTGGAGTCGCCGTCCCTGGAGCTGTTCAAGGCAAGGTTGGACGTGGCACTTGGTGCCATGGTCTAGCCTTGAGCTCTGTGGTGAAGGGTTGGACTTGATGATCTGTGAGGTCTCTTCCAACCTTGGTGATACTGTGAGACTGTGATACTGTGACTTGTTTTGGTTGGACAAGACCTTTAAGACCGTCGACTGCAATCATTAGCTAACTCTCTCAAGGCTGATCAGAGAACACTGCCATGGCCATTAAACTATGGCACTACTTTAAACCCCTCCAGGGATGGTGATTCCACTACTCTCCTGGGCAGCCTGCTCCATTGCCTGACCACTCTCCCAGGACATACATTTTTCCTAATATCCAATCTAAACTTTCCCTGGTGCAACTTGAAGCTACTTCCTCTCGTCTTGCCACTTGTTACTAGGGAGGAGAGATCAATACCCATCTGGCTCTGCCCTCCTTTCAGAGAGTTGTAGAGAGTGAGAATGTGCTCTTTTCTCCACACTAAACCACCCCAGTTCCTTCAGCTGCTCCTCAGCAGACCTGTTATCCAGACTCTTCACCAGCATCATTGCCCTTCTCTGGATATGCTGCAGCACCTTAATGTCCATCTTGGAGTGAAGGCTCCAATACTGAACCCAGTACCCAAGGTGTGGCCTCGCTAATGCTGAGTATATAGGGACAATCACTTCCCTAATCTTGCTGGTCACAGTATTGCTGGTCCAGGCTAGGATGCTGTTTGCCTTCTTGGCCACCTGGGCACACTGCTGGCACATCTTCAGCCAACTGTCGATCAATACCCCTCAGTCCTATTCTGCTGGGCAGCTTTTCAGCCACTCTGTCCCAAGCCTAGAGCATTTATGGTCTTGTTGTGACCCAAGTGCAGGACTTGGCACTTGGCTTTGTCGAACCTCATACAACGAGCCTTAGCCCATCAACCCAGCCTGTCAGGTCTCTCTGTGGAGCCTCTTCACCCTCAAGCAGATCAAAACTCCCTCTCATCTTGGTGTCATCTGCAAACTCACTGAAGTTTCACCTAATTCCCTTGTCCAGATCGTCAACAGAGACATCAAAGAGCTTTGAAATTTCAGCTTTCAGTCTAGCAACTCTTCAGTGGCATTATAAGTAAACTAAAGAATAGCTTCTGACATCATCAACAGTCTTCTCAGTAGAGACCATGCAAGAAATGGAGAGAGCTGACAAGGATGAAACTTTAAAAGCAAGGAAGCAGTTGTTATTTGTCCTGCCTCAAGTGCAAACACAAAGTATTCCCACTGCTTTGTAATTAGTGCAATGATCCAGTTTTTAAAAAGTATGGCAGTGGCATCTGGAATCTGAAAGCAGACCTGCCAGTAATGACAGATGCCCATCTCTTGCTCACAGAGAATGAAATCAAAGAGGACAGAAATGATGGATGGTGGGAGATAGATGGCATTTGTCAAGCTGATGCTGTAGTCCTTAGTGCCGTTAGCAGCAGGGACAAGCATCTTCTAAATAATGACCATGGCTAAAGTCCAGCTGTCCTGAGCAGATAATTACACCCACAAGGAAGCTGACCACAGTTTGGATTTTCCAGGGCTAAGGGACAGGGCAGGAGTGGGACACAGTTGTCAGAAGACACAACTCAAGCTATGACAGCTCACCACATCCACATATTTCATCCATATTTTGTCTGTGCCTTCGGGTCCTACCATTTGCGTTTCATTCTATCGCTGGAGAAATCCTTGAGTGCTGCTGCAATATCAGCAACTGCTCCTTATCAATAACTTCAAATCATTTTGATATTGCAACACAACACCTGCCTGTGTCACCTTACACCAGTCGTTCTCAGAGTCTAAACTTCTTCTGCAATAACTCTTGATTACTGCTCCATAGCCCAAAAGCCCTCAAATGCTGAATTAATAAAGCCATTTATGACATACTTTTTCAAGATAGATCCTTCCAAATGAAATGTTAGCTTGGTGTTTTGGCTCTTTGAACCCCGATTCCTCAGGGTCTGACTTTAACCTCCCTCTAACAAATTGCAAAGGTAACTGGAGTGACACTGCTGAAACACAGAGCTGCTCTGTGATTCCTCTGGATTCGGTATGATGTAGGTAGCTGCAGTTTGGCCTTTGGTAACCTACAATAAATTTCACCCCAAGTGAAATCATATTTTACAGTTCCCCTGGGAGAGTCAGTGCTATGTACACCGCATGTGTTGGCACTTAAATGACAATAAAGACTCCAGACAGTGTGATCATATGAAGGTTCAAGACCTTCAGTTCCACAGGTCATTTAGTTAAAAAGACACACACAAGGAGCAAAAATAGTGTGGAAAATCCTAGATCATAGAATCACAGAATTGTTTTGGTGGAAAAGACCCTTAAAATCATCGAGTTCAACAACTCTCTAACTCTCCTGGGGCTGCTACTAAACCATGTCCCTCAGCACCACACCACTCTGAAATCTTGGAGGACAGGGATTCAGTCACCTCCCTGGGGAGCCTGTACCAGCCTTTGGGAACCTTTTCAGTGAAGAAGTTCCTTCTAACACCCAAACTTCCTCTGATGCAACTTGCAGCCATTTCCTCTTTTTTCTGTCACTTGGTACTTGGGAGAAGAGAGCAAATCTCCACTGGCTCCTTTTTAGGCAGCTGTAGAGAAAGGTGGTTGTTCTGGCATCTATATGCCATCAGCCTTCCAATTTCACAGAATCATTTCACACATTATATCTAACAGATTCCTTTGGGATTTCATTTACCCCATGACTCTACATAGCTGATCACTTATTTTTCCACAATTTTCTTTGGGGTGTGTTTCCATTCCCAGCAGTGACCTTCAAAATTAGGTGTTTTAGTTTGTCTAGTGAAAAAAAAACCCACAACCAAATTCTTTTATTTCTCTCCTTATCAGTCTTACACACATGGCCAAGGGAAACACAGATAACTCATTTCTCTCTGGCTTGAACTCCATCACTAGCTGTGAAACCTACAGCTGCTTAAATGCTTATCACACAATCATAGAAGAATAGTGGCTGTAAGGGACCTCCAGAAATCGTCCAACCCCTCTGCTAGAGCAGGTTTGCCTAGATCATGTTGCATAGGAACACATCCAGCCAGGTTTGGAATCTCTTCAGAGAAAGAACCTCCACAATCACTCTTGGAAGCCCACTCTAGGGCTCCAACACTCTCACAGCAAAGAACTTTTCCCTTCAGTTCACCTGAAAACTCCTGTGTTCCAGTTTGTGCCTATCAGCCCAGTTCCTGTCACTGGGCATCCCTGAAAAGGGTCCAGCCCCATGATGTTGCCCCGCATCCTTTTGATACTTATAGGTAAGTCAACTCGTGGGCTATGTGTCCCTAGTTCTGATCATGAAGTCGCTTGGGTATAATTAAAGGTCTCTCCATAATTACAGAGTGGCTCTTTGTGCCTGCACAATGGGGTGCACAGATGGACACCATAATGGAACTCAGGCAGCAGCTTGTCCATGATTGATGAGCTGGTGAAGAGCTCAGCTCTTACCCTCGCTGGGCCGTAGATGCTCTCGGACCCAGCCAGCAGAAAGCAGAGCAGAGAGCATTTTGGTGATCACATTAGCAGGTGGTCCTGAGCAAGCAAAATCTCCTGTGTGTAAGAGGACATTCCTATATAATTGGGTTTCAGATCAGAATTATTTGGAAGTAGAAGACCTCTCTGAGAGAAGGATACAGCAAGAAGCACTTATGTGCTGCTTTCAGCTCTTTTTGCCTCAGGGACAGAGACAAATTCCAGACAGATGAGCCTTCTAAAATGCAGAGACAGCAGCCCTGGATTTACTTGATTCCCACTACTAAAGAGAATTTAAACACAAGGTCTGCCCACGTTCATGGTTCATGAACACAGTTCATATTAGGGCAATGAAGCTGGTGAAGGGTCTGGAGAGCAGGTCTTGTGAGGGGAGGCTGGTAAACTGTGGCTGTTCAGTCTGCAGAAGAGGAGGCTGAAGAGAGACCGCATTGCTCTCTACAACTCCCTTAAAGGAGGTTGGAATAAGCTAGGGCTTGGTCTTTTCTCCCTAGAATAAGGTGAGAGGAAATGGCCTCAAGTTGCACCAGGGGAGATTTAGATTGGCTACAAAAAGAAACTTTCTGAGTGAAGTGGTTTGCAAAGACAGGAACAAGTTCTCAATAGAGATGGTTGAATCCCTACCCCTGGAGGTGTTTCAGAGAGGCAGAGATGTGGTACTGAGGGACATGGTTTAGTCCCAGACTTGGTAAAGTTAGATAATGGTTGGATTTGATGATCTTGATGGTCTTTTCCAACCAAAGCAATGCTCCTCCATTAAAAGGAACTTACATGCTTTACAAATGAGTCCATTTAAAAGCTTTTTTTTTTCTTTTCCAATCAATCTCTTACCCTTCAATTGGTACAAACTGGATCTATTGAGTCTAATCAGTATGGGCTGGAACTTTATTGTCTGAAGTCTGTGCATGCAGTCCTGCTGCGGGAAGACAGCTTCTGGCAAATGTGTGACTGTTGCTACCGTGTTTGAGTGAGACTATGACTAATTCTCACTATCAGTTTTAGTTTCCTCATCCAGAAGGATGAAATTTTTGCTGTTTCCAGCTCTTGAGGTCTTATCATTAGTCCTATAATTCCGTTAAAGATTCAGCTACTGGAAATCTAGAAATGTACAGAAATTTTAGCTTCCCTCAAACCTCCTGTCAAAAATAAAAACCACCACAAAAAAACCCAAACACACACCCAAAAGGCCACCCTTAAAAAAATCAATAAAAATCAAACAACAACTACAAAAACCACAGACCAAAATAAAGAAGGAATAAATAAAATGAGCTGCAGACTCAGGAATGAGAAGGCAGTGAAAGGAAAGGTGAGTCTACAGCTACCTGAAAAGGACATGGCAGAGAGGCTGCTGCTGGTCTTGTCTCACAAGTAATTAGTGATAGAACAAGAGGGGATGGCCTCAAGCTGTGACTGGGTAGGTTTAGACTGGATATTACGAAATATTTTTTCCCAGCAAGAGTGATCAGGCATTGGAATAGGCTGCCCAGGGAGGTGCTGGAGTCACCAACCCTGGATGTGTTTAAAAGTCCTTTGGATATGGTCCTTACAGTTAAAGGTGACCCTTGTAGAGTAGTGTTACTGGTTGGACTTGGTGATCCTGAGGGTCTTTTCCAACCAGAATGTTTCTGTGATTCTGTGATTTAAAAAACCCTTACCATGATGATGTTACAAAAAGCTGAGGCTGCAGCAATGCAACATGCTAATCTGAATGCCAGGTTCTGAGTGGTTGAGCTCTGTGTACATAGAAACAAGTGTAGAGAGCATATTTAGCAGCTGTATGTACTGTCTTGGGATGAAAGAGGAGATCTTTGCCCTGTGGGAACTTTGGGAGAGCTTTCCTAAATCTGATGGCTGTCCTAATGGAACTGTGATTGTTTAATCTGCACAAGAGGAGGCTGAGGAGAGACCTCATTGTTCTCTACAACTCCTTGAAAGGAGGTTGGAGACATGTGGAGGTCAGTCTCTTTTCCCTAGGCCTTGGAATGGGCTACCCAGGGAGGTGGTGGAGTCACTGACCCTGGATGCGTTTAAAGGTCATTTGGATGTGGTGCCTGGGGATATGGTTTAGGGTGCACCTTGTAGAGTAGGGTTACCGGTTGGACTTGGTGATCCTGAGGGTCTTTTCCAACCAGAATGATTCTGTGAATTAATAACTGGTATTAAATATATACTGTAACAAATCTGGGAACTGCCTACATGATTGCTTCGCTCAGAGTTCATCATTACCATCTAAAAAGCACTGAAGAAAACTCACAAACCACAGAACTCACTACAGTAACATTTCCTACCTACTACTCAAAAGAATGGTTAAATCCCTCAGTGCTGCCCTACTCCTTTGAAAAGAGTACATGATAAAATGATAAAACTTGCAAGTGAAATGCAAGGCAACAAGTGATTAGCTCTGGCTAGCCACTGCTTTAGCAGACTAATCCTACAAACCCCACATTTCCCAGTGCCCTTGGTTATTATTTGCTTAGTCCTGTTTATAATCATGTGGCAAAACTAAAGGCAGAAATTATTTTTCACACTATTTCAGCAAAGGACAGGTAAATTTGTACTGATAAGCAAGACTGGTATGGCAGATGGGTCTGAACACCCTCTCATGTCTCCTGAACACCAGACTGGTAGATGGGTATGTGCAGGAGGTATCATAAATTAAAGCAGCTCCAGGGACTGCTGCTCACATCTCCCTGGGAAGCTCTTTCAAAGTTTCAGTTAAATCTCCTTCAATTCTGCTCCTGCTAGGCTCATTTGCAGGCTTCAGAGAGAGCAGCAGGGAAGCAATACAGACCCCCTAAGCTCTTTCTTCTAATACTTCTGTCCTATGGCCTTTCCTTCCAAGCATGGCCCCAACCTAAGATCCCATTATAAGTAGAAAATGTGAGTTCATATACTGAGAAAAGTTACCAAAATAATAGTTCTGAGTAGAAGATGAGGATTTAGTTGAGCTAGTCCCGAAACATGGACCTTGTCCAGTTTTATCCTGCACAAATATGTGCTTAACATGAGAATGGTGACACACTGGAATAGGCAGACCAGTGAGGTTGTGGATGCCTCATCCGTGGAGATGTTGATGCTCAAGATGGCCTTGAGCAGCCTGGTCTAGTGGACGGTGTCTCTGCCTGTGAAAGAGGGTTGGAACTAGATGATCTTTAAGGTTCCTTCCAACCTGTGCTAGTTTGAAGCTAGCTGGAATGTTTTGGTGAGGATTAGATCATAGGCTGTGAAATGAACCACACAGCCCAACCCACTCTATATGATTTCAGAGAGTTACAGATCTCCACTTCCATCCCACTTTACATAAACACCATATGAAATGTAGAATGTTTTGTGATTAGCTACACCATTTTGTTATCCTCATTCTTGCTCCCCTTTAGCTGCATGATGTTCACAGGCACTTAGTGCCATGGTCTAGTTGACTGGACAGGGCTGGGTGATAGGTTGGACTGGATGATCTTGGAGGTCTTTTCCAACCTGATTGGTTCTATTCTATTCTATTCCTCCTTGTAAGTACTGCAGGGAATGTGACTTACACATTGCATTAGAATATGATTTGGACTTTCTCTATTTGATGAGTATTGGAGGAATAATTCAAAGTGCTTCCCCCACTTCTCCCCTGAAAAATGAGTTTATAAATTGGCATCATGGAGCCTATTTTCTGGAGATTTTCCATCTCAAATGTGTTCAGCTGTAGTGCATAAAGAATAGAAGGAAAGCATCTTTCACAACACAGCTGAAATCCAAACTTGAGAAATAAAGTCTCCTCTCTCTTTGCATCAAAGGAGTAAGGAAGGATATAGCCCATGTTTGTCACCAGTGTATTTCCACTGTCTTCCATTTTTACTTTCTCTGCTGCAGGCATAAAAAAACCCCAAAGCTTTTAATTGATTTTTTTTGGACACTTTCCTTTACTTGTCTGCAGTTGTATTCATCCTTAAGTGCTTTGCCAGGACACAAACGCTTTGGCTTTTGTGCAGCAAGCATAACTCATGCTAGTGGATTTTGGGGGCATGGTGGTGTTGAGTTGATGATTGGACTTGATGATCTTAGAGGCTTTCTCCAACCTTTATTATTCTATGATTTTATACTGGCAGCTAACAATTGCTTGACGACAACATCAGAAGGTAAAGTTTGAGTTGTTGCCTTTAAATGAGATTTAACATCAAGGACCTGTTCCATTGCAATTATCATGGTTTCAGAAAACTGATCATAATGTAAGCCTATAATTAAACCTAATTCTGGATAAGGATGAGCCTAGCACCTGGTTTTGTTTCTTGATTAACTAACATTTAATTCCCAACAACATTTTCAAAAGGAAGGGAGTTAGTTGATACATCTAAGTGAAATACTGGAAAGGAAGCCTGTGTTGTGTCTACTCCTCTTTCCCTCCCTTCAGTTGCTAAGTTTTTATGTTACCTTCTTACAGCTGAGACTTAAACCAGTGGTGGAGGTTGTTCAAACAAGTGCTGAATTCAACAGTTTCCTCCTTTCCCTTTACTTGCTCTTGATGTATGTAAATTAAGTCAGGGCTTCTTAGGCTTTTCACAGCAAAGACTAGGAAGTCTTGCTGGTGAGTATTCCTCTTCCAAGCTTTATTTGCAGGGGCCACATCTTGCGTGATAACTACACCCATGTGCCCTCCCACCTGTGACCATGTTTCATCCATTTGGCAGCTGCTGGCAGTATTTACTAGCAGCAGTAAATATATTTGATTGGAGAAATATTTAGAGAGTTTTAAGTCCAGCAGCAAACAGTTTCTGAAGGGAAGAAAGAAGTCAGTACAATGCCATGACTACCTTCTCTGGACTGTATTTGGAGGCCTTATCTTTACCCATGGACTAAATTAGAGGTTAGCAGTTTCAAAAAGGCTGAAGAGCTGTTGTGCTAGTTTGAGCCTAGCTAGCACGTTTTGGTGAGAAGAACTAGATGATAGGCTGTAAAATGAAAACAATGGTGAGGTCTACTTCCCTCACAGTCTTGCTGGGATGTGTAAAGAAGAAAGGCAAAACAAAGATTACTTCACTTGCTTCTTCTCTTCGCTGGGGAGCTTTGCCTGCTGGGGAGAAGCTGAGGCTGCTGGCTGGACTCCATCTTGCTTTCTAACCTCACCCTCCTTTTGCTTGGCTGCTTCACCTTGCTTTTTAACCCTCTTGGCCGAACCTCCATTCTTCCTTAGGACTGGGGTAAGGTTGAGAGGGGTAGGGGGAAGGTGAGGGGTGGTTGAGAGCCCCTCCTGGGGACTCAGGCTTCTGGGAGGGGAATTGTGTCTGTATTACCTTTTTTATCTTGTATATTTCTGTCTATAACTGCATATACTGTAACTATCTGCTTGTAAATTGTGCCAGCTGTAAATATAAGCTTCATTCAAATTTCCAGAGCCGACTGAGTCTAGTCTGGGTAATTTCTAAAGTATGGGGGGCAGGGAACACCCAAACCATCACAGCTGTATTCAAGTCTCAAGACATTCATGGTGTGTCAAAAGATGCTCAGGAACTATATTTAGCCTCATCATGTTTAGCTTTTAAGTCTCCGTTCTGGCAGTTGTGAAACTGGCAGGACTTTTCTGCCATTACAGTTGCAAAGAAATTAAAAGCTTTGAAATAAGAACTTCATAAGATCCTCCTGCCTTGAAATCCACCAAATGGAGTTTCACATTCACTGATCTTACAAATCGTGGGAATTCAACTCACACATCATGGGAATCACATACTGAAACCAGAAATACATAATCTGACAGTGTTCTTCAAGCTATGCCTATGCTCTGTCTCCCCTTTCTGAGTGGTATCTGATTACTTTTGCATGGAGATAAGCTGCATGATTACAGCAGTGAGATATTGCCAAGAGTTTGCTCAGTCAAGCTTTGACCTTTAAGTGTAATTGGAAACGGCCTCAAGTTGCATCAGGGGAGGTTTAAGCTGGAAATGAGAAGAAACTCCTTCACTGAAAGGGTTCTCAAAGACTGGAACAGGCTCTCCAGTGAGGTGGCTGAATCCGTGTTTCTGGAAGTGGTGTTAAGAGGCAGCGATCTGAGGGACGTGGCTTAGCATCAGCCTTGGTAAGGTTAGACAATGCTTGGACTTGATTTCAAAGGTCTTTTCCAATCAAAATGATTCTATGATTCTAACTGGTATTAATGGGTAATTTTTGACTCTGGAACAAGCACGAAAAACTCCTCACTAAAAAGAGGTGACGAATTATTACCCCAAATAATTCCACAAAACAAATGATTTCAAACCATGTTTGTGATCCTGGTGTCAGTATGCTCCTTCACAGTGATGCTGGTGATCAGCACAGAGCTGAAGGACAGGCTTGGTCAGTTCTGATCTACTTTTCTTTTGTCTTTATTCTTTTCCCTTTCCTTTCCCCCTTTTCCTTCTCCCTTTGACTTTTCCCTTTCCTTTCCCCCTTTTCCTTCTCCCTTTGACTTTTCCCTTTCCTTTCCCCCTTTTCCTTCTCCCTTTGACTTTTCCTTTTCCCTTTCCTTTCCCCCTTTTCCTTCTCCCTTTGACTTTTCCTTTTCCCTCCTTACCTTTTTCTTTTCCCGTTTCTTTTCATTTTCCCTTTCCTTTTCCCTTTTCCTTTCTTCCCCCTCAGCACAGAGCTGCTTCCTTTCCTTTTCCCTTTTCCTTTTCCCCTTTTTATTTTCCTTTTTCCTTTCCTTTCTTTTTTCTTTTTTGCCTTTTTCCTTCCTTTCTTTTTCCCCCTTCTCTTTTCCTTTTTCCCTTTCCTTCTCCCTTTTACTTTTTTCTTTGCTTTTTCCTTTCTTCTTTTCCTTTTGCCTTTCCCATCCCTTCCTTTCCTTTTCCCCTTTCCTTTTTTCACTTGCACTCTGCAGAGAGCTTGTTTGCAGCACAATGCTGAAGTGACACACCCGTTCTGAGGATAAAGTAGCTCTTGGCAAGAGATGAAAGCTTTTATTTTGATCTCTCCACTTGACAGTCTTTAGCTACTCTTCTCATATCTGACAAACAGCAAGGTTTCCGTGGGTTTTTAGTTCTGTCTCTCAAAACCATAGGCAAGGCATACTCTGGTGAAATGAGAAGAGAGCAGTGGGGATGCTCAAAGAAATTATAAGGCTTGCTTTCTCCAGGTGGCCCAAACAATGATCTATTTCTTCTCTGCATGCCTGAGCCTGCATCAAATATACCACTTTCTACCTATGAAGTTGCTTGCAATACATTAAATGGACTCCCATTCATGTTTGCTATTCATAAACTCACATAAACATCTCACAGTAATTTCTCAAACTGTTGTTTTTTTTCCTTTTACTTTCCAGAAGCCTTTGATGAGGAAGGTTCTGCTCTTTCCTTTCTTTATGGGGAATGGACAACTTCCAGGGATTAGAAATAAAACCAGTGTTTGTGGTCATTGTTTGCCATGCATGCACTTAAATGACAACGACAACACTATCAAATTGTTTACTGCTGAGGCTGGTGATTAAGCAGAGGCACAGGAGCAACAACATTTAAGCGTGTTAACAGCCTTAATAACAGCAGCTCCACAACCTGTGCTTTGATCTATTAAGATGAAAATTGTATTCCAAGTTCCAATTAGAAATTTCATTAACTGATTATGCCTAGTTTATCATTAACATGAGCAAAAGTGCAAATTGCACAGAGCTCAGTATCTAGGAGGGTTTGATTCAACCCATGCAAGTGCTAAGGCAACTACTTAATCCAGAAGCTTTGGTGAGGATGTGCAGGGGCAATATGAAACAGAACTACAGCTGGATGCTGGGAACAGGAACCCCATGTCCTTTGCACTAGCCTGTCCTTAAATAGATCTCAGAAAACACATCCTAAACCATTAGATGTTAGTATTCACTTAAGAAAACCTGAAAATGAGAGAGTCATTGGACACTGGAATGGGCTGCCCAGGAAGGTGGTGGAGTCGCCGTCCCTGGAGCTGTTCAAGGCAAGGTTGGACGTGGCACTTGGTGCCATGGTCTAGCCTTGAGCTCTGTGGTAAAGGGTTGGACTTGAAGATCTATGAGGTCTTTTCCAACCTTGGTAATACTGTGATACTGTGAAATTAGGAAGCTAGAACATCTCTCTGGTGAAGAAAGGCTGAGGAACTCAGGCCTTTTAGCCTAGAGAAGAGCAGACTGAGGGAGGATCTTACCAATGCTTAAAAGGTGTGTACCTGGAGGATGAGGGCCAGTCTTTTCTCAGTGTTGCCCAGTGACAGAACAAGAGGTAACAGGCATGAACTTGAACAAAGGAAGTTCCATTTGTTACCTTGAGGATGGTAGAGCACTGGACCAGGCTGCCCAGAGACATGGTGGAGTCTCCAGAGTCTCCTTCTCTGGAGATAATGGTTGGACTCATTGATATTAAAGATCATTTCCAACCAAAATAAATCTATGATTCAACTATTCTATGATTCTATATCTATTAGGAATGTCATTAAATGAGCCAAAGAAAAGTTATGGGCACACAGAGGGACAGTATTTTGACTACTTCTGTGGCATTATTGCTATTATTGGTATATATGGTATTAATACTACCACTTTACTAATGCATGCCATTTTATTTTTAGATTATGGCACTTAAGCATTTGCTTAATGTTAAAATGCCCCTTAAATGCTCTGCTATACTGCTTCTAATTACTTCTGAGGTACTTGCTCTGGATTGCCCTCTCCTGTTAGAAGTCAGAGGTAAGATTTGAGAAGCTAAGAATAGCTGCCTCATGTCACAATAAAGGTCTATCCAGCTCCTGCTTCTGACAGCAGTTACTGTGCCTAGGGGAGAGCAGAAGGCTGGGACAAGCAGGTACTACTACTCCCCAACAATATCTTCTAAACACTCGGAGACCTGTGCCTCAAATGCTTTGCAGTCCAGAAGTGTCCATATATTTACAGATTAAGAACCATTAAGGTTGGAAAGATCTCTAAGGTCATCAAGTCCAATCTTCTACCCAACACCTCTATGACCACTAGACCTTGTCCCAAAGTGCCCCATCTACCATCTCCCAAATTGTCACCTCCAGGGACTCCATCACCTCCCTGTTCCAATGCCTCACCACTCTTTCAGTAAAGAAATTCTTTCTAATACCCAACAATTCTTTCCAATATCCAAATTCTGCACTGTTCTGTGATTCTATGATTATTTCTAATATCCACAAATATCCACAAATTAATTATTTAATATCTGGTTTAATGATTCAGTAACTCTGAGTATGGTTTTCCTTCTTGACTTTGTCAATCCCTTTGTGAGGCACTTGAAATCCTGCAGTGTCCTGTGGCAAGCAGTTCCCTCACCTACTTGTTACTGTGTGATGGAACTATTTTTGCAGCTACTTCTAAGAGTGACTGAAAATGAAAATATGTTTTAGAAGTAACAGTGTTCACAGAATGATAGAACTGTTGAGGTTGGAAGAGACCTTTGAGATCACCAAGTCCAACTGCTCACCTAGAGCTCACAATTCCACCACTACTGCTAAGCCACTACCATTAAACCACATCCCTCAGCACCGCATCCATGAATCTTTTAAATACCTCCAGGGCTGCTGGACTACTGTAGTAAATTTACAGTTTGGGCAATTACAATTTACCTTCTTAAATTTCCCTAGGGACATCATGGCACTCACCTGGCTTTAAGTTCTCCACATGCTGTTGAACTCTGTATCCTACAGCACTGCAAGCCAGCAGCAAGTAAACTTGCTTGTATTCAACAACCACCTTCTAAAAATGCTTTGGCAGTGGGGGTGGACTCAGTGAAAGATTTTGATCTCTTGGAGAGAGTCCAGGAGAGGGCCATGAAGATGCTCAGAGGGCTGGAGCACCTCTGCTATGAGGGCAGGCTATGAGAGATGGAGCTCTCCAGCCTGGAGAAGAGAAGGCTTTGAAGAGACCTTATAGTGGCCTTCCAGTATCTGAAGGGGCCCTACAGGAAGGCTGGGGAGTGACTATTTACAAGGTGTTGTCATGACTGGATGAGGGTAAGAGTTTTAAACTGGAAAGGGGAGATTTAAACTGGATGTTAGGAAAGGGTTCTTTACAGTGAGGGTGGTGAGACACTGGAATGGGTTGCCCAGGGAGGTTGTGGAGCACAGAAGCACCCAATGTGATCACATTGGGTGCTTCTGTGCTCCACAACCTCCCTGGAAGTGTTCAAGGCCAGGTAGTAGAAGGCCTTGAGCAACCTGTTCTAATGGGAGGTGTCCCTGCCTATGGTGGGAGGTTGGGACTAGATGATATTTGAGGTCTCTTCCAAACCTAATTCTATAATTCTATGATCTCTGAAGGTCCCTTCTGACCTCTACCATCCTATGATAATATTTTGGGATCAGAACTACATCTTAAAAGCACAAAACGACAGCTGTGATATTGGCTGGGAGTCTTAAAATCCCCATAGGATGCATTATGACGAATGTATTTCCCATTCCTATCTTATAGCTCCAGTTGCACTTGAAAGCCTGGTCTGTTTCACAAGGCTTTTTGTGGGTGGGCAAAAATAAAAAGACTTATTAATCAACACTATGTATGGTGAAGTTCATCTACTGCAAACTTTCACAGCAGAAAGAGTATTTTTCTTTTTAGCAGTTAATTTTTCTCCCCCACCTCGAAATGAAACTTGCCAATTTGCATTCCTTGAAAAGGAAAGCCTGCCAACTATTTTTTTTGTCTCCCCACATATTCACCCCTCTCAAAGAAAAGCAATACAGCAGTGAGGCGTGGAGAGATTTCCATTTCCACTCCAAATTTCTGATCTAAAAGTATATGGTATAAATTTGTATTTAAAATATATTACTGAGACTCAGCAGCCGAAGAAAGGGATTTTGATTGCAGAAGTTCTGCGCACAGCAGGGCTAATAGAGCCATCTCCAGACAGTCTGTCTCTGGTGCCTGAGGAGTTGCAAGTTGATTTGATGAGGAAATGGTATCACAGAGTCATAGAATAGTTTGGGCTGGAAAGGGCCTTAAAGATCATCTCCTTCCAACCTTCTGCTGTGGGCAGGGACACCTCCTGCTAGGCCAGTTTGCTAGGCTTTGACTCCCCTGCTGAAAACATGGAATCATAGAATCACAGAGGTCAGAAAAGACCTTTAACATCCTGGAGCCCAACTGTCAACCTGAGACCACTATGGTCATTAAACCATGACATGAATGCTGAAGGTGACTACTCACACTGTGAGTGAAGCTATGGACAGGGCAAACTTTGACACAACAGTACGAGCTCTGCTTTTGAATCACATGAAGCTCTTTCTGTGCTCAGACCTCTTCCAACTGCTTATTATTAGTATTATTTATTATTCCATTTTCCATTAGAGACTGTTCAGTTACTACTGGTTTACTCCTCTGTAAAAATGAAGAATATTGGGAAAAAAACCCACTACTTTAGACTTAACAGCATGTAAGAACTCTGATCTAGCTACACTGTTCCCACACAGATATATCACAGGACCACAGGATGTCAGGGGTTGGAAGGGACCCAAAGAGATCATCGAGTCCAGTCCCCCTGCCAGAGCAGGACCATACAGTCTAGCTCAGGTCACAGAGGAATGCATCCAGACAACTTCTCTGGGGAGCCTGTTCCAGTAGTCTATGACCCTTACAGTAAAGAAGTTCCGCTTTGTGCTGAGGTGGAACCTCCTGTGCTGCAGCTTCCATCCGTTGCTCCTTGTCCTACCCCAGGGAGCAAGTGAGCAGAGCCTGGCCCTCCTCCTCACTCCCAGCCCTCAGATATTTATAGACATTTATTAGATCCCCTCTCAGTCTAACAAGCCACAGGCCCCTCAGCCTCTCCTCATCAGGCAGTGCTCCAGTCCCCTCATCATCCTCATAGCCTTCTGCTGGACCTTCTCCAGCAGATCCTTGTCCCTCTTAAACTGGGGAGCCCAGGTATTCAGACTCTTCCTTCTCCTTGAAGTGTTAAGGTCTTTGTGAATCATAGAATCAACCAGTTTGGAAGAGACCTCCAAGATCATCCAGTCCAACCTAGCACCCAGCCCTATCCAATCATCTATACCATGACACTAAGTGCCTCATCCAGGCTTTTCTTGAACACCTCCAGGGATGGAGACTCAACCACCTCCCTGGGCAGCCCATTCCAATGCCAATCACTCTCTCTGTGAAGAACTTACTCCTGACATCCAGCCTAGACCTCCCCTGGCACAACTTGAGACTCTCCCCTTGTCCTGTTGCTGGTTGCCTGGGAGAAGAGACCAACCCCCACCTGGCTACAACTTCCCTTCAGGTAGTTGTAAACAGCAGTTAGACACAGCTGTAGACAGAATGTTTAAGGGATGGAGAAGCAGAGGGATGCAGTCTTTTGGGTTTCAGAGAGCTGGTTGCACTGACAGTCTCCAGGCTTAGAAATGCCTCTGAAATCCTGGTAGCCACCATCCTTGACATTTCTGGGAGCCTTCTGTGGTGACTTCACAATTTGCATGGTTGCAGCTAGATAAAACTATGAGACACTCAATTATTCTCTTCAGTACTTGGGCCTGTTTTAGATCTTTTACTCAAGATATTTCATAGAATCATCCAGATTAGAAAAGACCTCTAAGATCATCAAGTCCATCTGTCAAACCAACACCATCATTCCCCTAAACCATGTCCCAGAGAGCCATGCCCACATGCCTTTTTAACACCTCCAGAGATGGTGACTCCTTCAGCTCTCTGTGCAGCCTGTTCTAATGCCTGATCACTCTTTCAGTGAAGAATTTTTTCCTAATACCCAATTTAAACCTTCTCTGGTGCATCTTGAGGCCACAGGAGTTTTGAAAGTTGCTAGTGGAGAAGACTCCACAAATTCTCTGGGCAGCCTGCTCCAGGGCTCCAGCACTCTCACAGCAAAGAAGTTTGTGCTTATGTGTCCCATTTTGTGCCTCTTGTCCTGTCACAGGGCATCACTGAAAAGAGCCTGGCCCCATTCTCTTGCCTTTGTCTATTGAGCAGCATTGAGAAGATCCCCTCTAAGTCCAGGGTCAATAGCCCCAGAGATGTCAGCCTCTTCCTCAGAGAGATGCTCCAGCACCCTCAGCATCTTTGTAGCTCTTGAAACCCGTTTGTAGCCTCTTTGCTATGTCTAAGGATTCAGCGCTAGTATGACCAGGAATGTAATTGCACTGAGGAACCTTTGTGCTCTATATTAGAGTCAGTCTTAGGACTCTGGGTGCAGGGAGGCCTACAACTGATAACCCTTTTGTGAGTGACATCTTCCTCATCTTATTTCCAACCCCTTGGGTTCTCTCTAAAGCATCCTCATAAATTTCATCAGGCTCCTAACGTTTGGGATTTTAAAAACTCTAAATTCAACTTCCAGTTTGGTGATAAACATTAGCAAACTTAACTTGAGCTTAATGGTGTTTTTCATCTAGTAATGGCTATTTGAGTTCCCCTAGGAGCTCTTCTCTATCTATGTTTTCAAAGCTCATATCTCTTCTGGCTGCCTTCGTGTCACAAACAGAGTTTTCTCTGTTCATTTACAGACTGCTGCGCAAAAAGCAGCCTCTGGAAACGGCTGGTGTGCAGCATTTCACAGTCTACAAATCTGATAACAAAAAGATACCAGTCAACCTTTTAAAAACTACAGGCAGCCTTTCTGCTTGCTTCTGCTCCTTGTATCAACAATCTGATGCTCTTCGAATTAAAAAGTCTAAGGTCCACAGTGCTATTGGCATAGTTCCCCTACCTGGTCCCCCTAAACTGGGTACCACAACATAGCACCAGCGTAGGGGCTCCACTCCCCTGATCCCTGTTGTCTCACCCAAAGGATGGTCTGTGCTCCAAAGCTGCAGGATTGCTCTTAGCCTTCAATTTCTTTCTGTGTATGTGATAATTTAATTTCCCATCCAACAGAACAGGGAGTGTCTGTATTTGTCCTAGCTATTTCTACCCACAACGTGTGTTTATTCATTACCCACTCAGCTATCTGTCTTTAATTAGTTCCTCAGCTGAGCACTTCAAGCTGTGCTTCGCACGTCTGGAAGGTTTCTTGGTTTACTAATGAATTTAATTTCAGGAAGCTCCTTGATCATGGCTCAGTCACTATGAACTACTGCCTCTTCATGTGTAAATAAAAGGAAAGAGATGTGGAGGGCCCTCAGCTTGCTTTCACCAAAGTGATGGTGTCTCTTGCCTAAATCTCTCCAAGATGGACAGCAATGTGCCTTTGTGGACAAGAAGGCCAATGGGGTCCTGGGGTGCATTAAGGGGATTGTGGCCAGCAGATTGAGGGAGGTTCTTCTCCCCTTCCACTCTTCCCTGGTGAGACCTCACCTGGAATACTGCATTCAGTTTGGGACTCCCCAGTTCAGGAGGGACAAGAATCTACTTGAGAGAGTCCAACAGAGGGCTACAAAGATGATGAAGGGGCTGGAGCACTGCCCTGTGAAGAGAGACTGAGGGACCTGGGGCTTTTTGGTCTGGTGAAGAGAAGACAGGGGATCTAATCAATGTGTATAAATATCTGAGGGCTGGGGGGTCAGGAGGTTAGTTGTGTCCTGTGACAGGACCAGGGGTAATGGGTATAAATTACAGAAGGGGAAGTTCCACCTCAACACAAGGGCGAACTTCTTTACTGTAAGGGTCACAAAGCACCTGACCAGCCTCCCCAGAGAGGTTGTGGAGTCTGAACAGCCTTCCCAGAGAGGTTGTGGAGTCTCCTCTGGAGACTTTCAAGACCTGTCTGGATGTGTTCCTGTGTGACCTGCACTAGATTCTATGGTCCTGCTCTGGCAGGGGCGTTGTCCTCAATGATCTATGGAGGTCCCTTCCAACCCCTACCATCCTGTGATCCTGTGAACAACGAGTACAACTAGGAGATCTGGAATGCAGTGTCCAGTTCTGGACTTGCTGGAGAGGGTACAGAAAAAGGGCTACAAGGATGACAAGGAGACTGGAATGAGGAAAGACTGAGACAATTCAGGTTTTAGTCAGGAAGAGGAGACTGAGGGGGCATCATCAATGCTTATAAATACTTACAAGGTAAGAGTCAGGAGGATGTGACCAGTCTATTTCAGTGATGCCCACTCACAGGCCAAGAGGTAACAGGCACAAATGAATGTAAGAAGTTCCATTTAAACACAAGGAGGAATTTCTTTAAGGGTGACAGAGCACTGGTGCAGGCTACCAGAGAGCTGATGGAGTCTCTGTCTCTGCAGACATTCTAAACCTGCCTAGATGTGTTCCTGCATGACCTTCTTTAGATGAGCCTGCCTTGGGAGGGGTGTTTCAGTAGATGATTTCCAGATGTCCCTTTCCACCCCCCATCACTCTGTGATTCTGTGAGATAGGGAACAGGGAACAAGGTGGAGAGAGAATTTTCCAGCATAAACCACCATTCCTCTAAAGATCTGAAGACAAATCGTTCTTCCTACCACGCACATTTAATACAATCAGCAGAGTTCAGAATCATTGGAGCCCAGAAAAATAAATTCTGTAGCTGGACTCTTGAAAAATCTGCATGTGATCTATGAATAATTTGGCTTTTTACATACTGAGCTCAAGGAGTGGAAAAAAAAAAAAGGAGGGGGGGGGCAGGAAGGGAGGAAAGTGGCAAACAGTGGAGCAATTTCCTTATCTCCATGCATGCTTTTGGCTAGCAAAAGGTTAAGGCTGATAGTGTTGCATGTTACAGTTTTCTGTTCTTTGGGGATGGGAAATCAAAACTGTTTCTTGGTAAAATCCTTCCTCTACCTTGTTTCTGGAATTTTCAGTTTCCTGGAAGACATTCTGCCAACTGTGGATCAAGTTTACTGCTGAAATACGAAGATACAATAACAGTTCACAGCAATAAATTGTGATGAATTTAACCATATGAGGCACTTAGTGCCACGGTCTAATTGACTGCATAGGGCTGGGTGCTAGGTTGGACTGAATTCACCTTGAGTACTGTGTCCAGTTCTGGGCCCCTCAGTTTAAGAGGGACATTGAGATGCTTGAACGTGTCCAGAGAAGGGCGACGAGGCTGGTGAGAGGCCTCGAGCACAGCCCTACGAGGAGAGGCTGAGGGAGCTGGGATTGTTTAGCCTGGAGAAGAGGAGGCTCAGGGCAGACCTTATTGCTGTCTACAACTACCTGAGGGGTGGTTGTGGCCAGGGGGAGGTTGCTCTCTTCTCTCAGGCGGCCAGCACCAGAACAAGAGGACACAGCCTCAAGCTACACCAGGGGAAGTTTAGGCTTGAGGTGAGGAGAAAGTTCTTCACTGAGAGAGTCATTGGCTACTGGAATGGGCTGCCCAGGGAGGTGGTGGAGTCGCTGTCTCTGGAGCTGTTCAAGGCAGGACTGGACGTGGCACTTGGTGCCATGGTCTAGCCTTGAGCTCTGTGGTAACAGGTTGGACTTGATGATCTAGGTTGGTGATACTGTGAATGATCTTGGAGGTCTCTTCCAACCTGGTTGATTCTATGAAGTGTGAAGTAAATAATAGGTGAATGGGACACAGATCCATGAACTGTGCTCCGTGGCTAATAATTGATTTACAGTGATTTAGGTGCTTAGTTTCCAAAAGCAGAGCTGTCTGCTGTGAAAAGGTAAAAGTTTTCTTCCTGCAGGAGCTCACAAAACCAGGTTTAATAACAAACTACAGATACAAGACCCATGTTGGAAAACGATTAGTGAAAAAAAGAAAAGGCTGAAAAGAAGTTTGAAACCAGAAGTCACTACTGACTGCCTCTCTTTCCATAACTGCTTCCCTGAAAAAATACTGCTCCTCTGAAGGAGACCAAAGCAGATGTGCAGATGATTCTTCACAAATGAGAGCTGGCATATAAAAACGTTAGAACTTGCTGCTTAATATTGTAAGGCTGAAAGCTCCATGATTCTGCAAGCTTAACTAAGACTTTCAGAGCACAGATTACTGTAAGCTCCTAATGCTAAATAGACAGAACTGCCTTGAATAGCTTTAATGTGAAAAGAAAAAACCACAATTTTGTGAAGGAAAGGATTTCCCACTCCTCTGTTTTTAATTGTCTGTGCTGATTCCAAGTTAAAACCTCGACTGAAATTATCAGCGTTTCCAAATTTCTTCTCTTTCTGCCTCAAAGAACCAAGTGGGCACATGGCAAAAGATCTTTGTCAGAGAAAAGAGGAAGAATTAATGGAGTTGAGAACTTTCCTTTGAAACCTGCTCTCTAAGTATCAACTTGGTGGCAGTTGGCAGATTGTGGGTTTTAATTTGGAACACAGCACATTCGAACCTAGAAATGTGTTAGCTGAGTTCTTCATGGCATCTTCAATGGAAATGGCAGTAAGTAGCTAATGCTTCATATTTCCCTTAAATTTTCTACCTGGTGTGTGTCACCCCCCACATCATTTGCAAGGTTTTCTATAGAAGACAAAGGTCAGGAAAAGAAACATTCAGAAAATGCTGTGAGGACAGGCTGAGAGAGTTGGGGCTCTTCAGCCTGGAGAAGAGAAGGCTTCGAGGAGACCTTAGAGTGGCTTTGCAGTATCTGAAGGGAGCCTACAGGAAGGCTGGGGAGGGACTATTGACAAGGTCTGGTAATGTCATCACGAGAGGTAATGGGTTTAAACTGGAGGAGGGGAGATTTAGACTGGATGTTAGGAGGAAGTTCTTTACAGTGAGGGTGGAAAGACACTGGCACAGGTTGCCCAGGGAGGTTGTGGATGCTTCCTCCCTGGAGGTGTTTAAAGCCAGGCTGGATGAGGCCTTGAGCAACCTGCTCTAGTGGGAGGTGTCCCTGCCTATGGCAGGGGGTTGGAGCTGGATGATCCTTGAGGTCCCTTCCAACCTAAACCATTCTATGATTCTATGAAAATAGACTCCTAGAAGAAACCCCTGAGATCATTGGGTCTAACTATCGCACTAAGACCACCAAAGCCATTAAACCTTGTTCCAAAGTAGCATGTCCGCACAGTTCTTAAACACCTCCAGGGACAGTGACTTCACCACCTCCCTGGACAGCCTGATCACTCTTTCAAGAAAGAATTTTTTCTTAATACCCAGCCTAAATCTCTCCTGGTGCAACTTGAGGCTACTTCTCCTCATCCTGTTACTCATAATAGGAAGAAGAGACTAATCCCTACCTCATCAGAGAAAGTTAATAGGAGCTTAATTCTACACTGTACTTCTTTCAAGCTATTGTTATATTTCCTTTCCCCACTTCAGGCTTCTAATCACTTGCCCCACATGCACAGCTCTGAAATCCTGTGTTTATAGGTACTTAAGCTGTTCCCTTGGGGACCAGGTCTACATGAAAACCTAGAGTGACCTGCTTCTTGTTGGAGAGAAGGATCAGGATACATTCCTTAGACAGTTGTGGTAAGCACTGAGTGGGCTGTGATCTATACAACATATATGTACTCCAGGTGTGTGCATATATATGGATATGTAATAGGACTTGATGACAGCAGTGTTTTGGACAAGCTGTCAGAATTCAGCCTTACAATTAAAGGATAGAGAAAGGAGCCTGTGAGATGAGACCCTTCAGAAACAGAGCAGCTGTGGTTCATAGAACGGTAGAGTCTGGATGACACCTCTAGAGGGCTTCTAGTCCAAAGCAAGACTACCTAGGGCAGGTCACAAAGGAATGCATTCAGATGGGTCTTGAAAACCTCCAAAGAAGGAGACTCAACAGCCTCTCTGCACAGCCTGTTCCAGGGTGCCAGCACCCTCACAGTAAAGTTTTCCCTTCCCGTGCTCCAGTTTGCATGCACTGCCCCTTGTCATATAACAGGACACCACTGAAAAGAGACTGGCACCTTCTTCTCAAGACCTACCCTATAAATACCCTGTATTTATAAACATTACTAGAACCCCCTCTCAATCTTCTCTGCTTCAGGCTTAACAGCCCCAAGTCTCTCAGCCTTTTCTCATCAGTCCCTTCATCATCCTCATAGTCTCTGATGGACACTTTTCAGTATATCTCAAATATTCCAGATGTGCTCTCACTGTAAACATTAATAAGATCCCTTCTCAGGCCGCTGTTCTCCAGACTAAAGAGCCTCAGGTCTCTCAGCCTTAAATACATGGTTGCAGAATACATACTTGACCTTCCTTTTTATTCAACCACTGGACAGGAAAAGTTCAGCCATTTAAAAATCCTCTGTTAGGACATAATTTGAGTTAACTTGGTTGGCTGGTACAGAGATGGATGCTGCAAATATCATGAGCATCAAGGGTCTCCAACTCCCCTTTCTTGATCAGTTTCTCCATCCTGGTGGCTGGGCATTTCTTAGTGTTCCTAAGTGGCTTGGTGTTGAGTGCCAGGTGGTGGGTGCTGCCAGGTTAGGTGAGCTCCTTTATAGCTGCATATCCTCCCTTCCTGCTGCCACTTGCTTATCCCTGTCTAAATGAGACTGAATTTGCATAACTTGCACATAGTGAATGAACAAGACTGACCTCACTATACCTCACCTTCAATCATTTTTTTGGCTTTTGCAGTTCTTTCTGCTTTTTAAATGTCACTCAGCACTGCAGGAATACACAGGCCAAAAGTATTAAAGTGAGAAAGAGTTCCACCTAAAAAATTAATATAGAGAATTGGCTCCACTTTATACCTCAGTTCTGAGATTATTCAGGTTTTTGGGGTGAAAGTTAAAGGTGACCAAAGATTTGCACATGTAATTGACAGGATTCCAGCAACTTCTCATTTCCCAGTTCAGTCTCAGGTTCTCCTGGTCTCTGACATCTTCTCATCACCTCTCCATATATTGTGGTAATCGATTCATCTTTTAATTCCTGGGTTTTGTATTCTGCACAGTTGTTTTTCTCACTTTGCTATAGTTTAGTAGTGAGACACTGCTATGCATGATGATCCCATAGATGGGAAAGTGTTTGAAATGATAATTAAAGCATAACTTGAACAGGATCTGAGTTTAACATGAACAGCTACTGTATATCATCTATCAGACTAACGACTCTGCTTAAATTCCCTGGGAATTCAGAGACAATACTTCACGTGAAATGCTTCAGATACTCCTTCCTTTGCATTAAAGAAGATAAAATCAACCTGTAATATAGTCATGCTGATGAGGGGAAGCTGAATAAAATTAGCTCTTAATTGCATTTGAATTCTGCATCTCAAAAACATAAAGCTCAGAAGTCCCCTATGGAGTTTCAGCATGAGGTTTTTTTTCTCTTATGATCAATTGGAGAATTGATCATGGGCATTGACTGCCATATGTTTTCATTACTTCAGCAAATACATAAGGAGAGTAAAATTTATCAGTGCTTTGCAATTTGAAGGAGCTGCTTTCCATAGTTGATACCAACATAGCCATCTAGGTAGAACTAAATGCACGTGAGAATTAACTAACTAACAGTAGGGCAGGTCGATTCCTATCTTCAAGCAGGTAAAACGTCTCTGCAGCTATCTGGTTTGGATTTCATGAAGAATCTGGGAAGTGTGGAGATGTAAATTACAGAATTGTGTTATTCCTCATGCCTACTTTCATTATGAGGGTGCAACAGATGTGACCTGCATTTTAGAAGACAGGAAAGAGTGTGCAGAAGGAGGAATCGTCAGGGAAGTACACAAAGATGATGTTCTGGGCTCGGCTGGGACAGGTTAAACGTCACAAAAAGCTGTGAGAGGCCATGACCAGGATAGCCAATGAAGTATTCCATGCTATAATTATATCTTGCTTGCTATAGAAGGGGGAAGACGGCCAAGGGAAGCACATTGAGGTCAAGCAGATGCTAGGTTCCAGGTGGTGAGCACTGTGCATCACTCAGTTTATATGAATCGTTTCATTAGCACTGTTGCAATTCCTGCTATTCTCTTCTTGTGTTATTCAAACTCCCCTTATCTCAACCCATAATGGTTTACCTTTTTCTCTTGATTCTCCTGCCCATCCCATCAGAATGGGGAGTAAGAGAGAAGTGAGAAAGTGGCTGTGTGAAGTTCAGTTGAAAGGTGAACCTGGACCACAATGGCAGACAAGGATTAAATGCTATTTCCTCTCAGAAGAGATCCTCACAGCATACTGCTTTTTTTAAAGTCCTTAAGGAAAAGTCTCCAGCAATGCAAACTGCATCCAGAATGAAAACACACACTGAGAGTGTAATCTAGATTATGGGGTGCATTAAGAAGAGTTTGAGCAGCAGGTCAGGGGAGGTTTTCCTTCCCCTCTACTCTACCCAGGTGAGGCTGCATCTGGATTACTGAGTCCAGTTCTGGGCTCTCTGGTTCAAAAGAGACAGGGAACTACTGGAGAGAGTCAAACAGAGACTACAAAGAATCTGAGGGGAACTGCAGCATATCTGTGAGGAGGAGAGGCTCAAAGCCTTGGGGAGTTGGACTAGATGAACTTTGGAGGTCCCTTCCAGCCCCTGACATTCTGTGATTCTGTTTAGCCTGGAGACAAGAAGGCTGAGAGGGGATCTTCTCAAGGATGATCAAGAACATTGAGTGGAGGGCAAGAGGATAGGGTCAGACTCTTTCCGGTGCTGGCCAAAGACAGGACAAAGAGCAGCAGACACAAACCAAAACACAGGAAGTTCCACTTCAACTCAAAGAAAAACTTTCCTCTGATGGTGCTGGAGCCCTGGAGCAGACTGCCCAGAGAGGTTGTGGAGTCTCCTCCTCTGGAGATAGTCCAAACCCATATGAACAGTGCAGTCCTGTGCAACCTGCTGTAGGTGACCTTGCTTCAGCAAAGGCATTGGACTAGATTATCTCCAGAATGCCTTCCAACTCCTACCATGCTGGGATTCTGTGACTGGAAATTTCTAGAAGGAAGTACAAGAGTAGACCCCTCCCAAAATATTTAGAAGGCAAATAAACACAGCATCATGCCCTGAAACTCCTTGATGAGCTGAGGTCCAAGTTCTTGAATAAAAGATCTCAAGGTATATTTCCCCTGGGAACACTGAGGTGCACTCACAGGCACACACACAGAGGAATAAAAGCAATACACTGATGTCATAATTGAGTTTTAATCTGAGTTTCTGTCATTTTGAAGGAGACTTTTTCTTTCTGTCACTGCAGATCCTACACTAACAGTGCTGACAGTGGTCTTCATGAATACCTTGCTTAGAGAGAAGCACAGTCAATGCAACTGCTTCCTCCTCCACATTTTGAAGATTAAAGATAATAGAAGTAAAATACAAAACTATGATTCATGGCTCAGAAATTGAAGTCTTACTGGGAGGGTAAAAACAGGACATTCAAGGAGGTGGAAAAACCATAAATCTCAGCTGTGTGAAAACATCTCCCCTTTAAATTCTGTCTATGCTATAGCAGAAATGGGACTGGTGGAAAAGAGACTCAAGGATAAAGGCAAATCTAGAGCACAAATCAGTACATTCCCCTCTGGGCTTATGAAGAGCAGACTTGAATCAAAGTCCTTGGAAGTCCTTGGGAAAGGCATAGTCTTAGCAGGTTACAAATATAGGAGCTTCAAGAACACCCATACTTTCCTAAGGGGAATGAAAAGAAAGTCTCCAAAAAGTGCCAAAAGTTACAAAAGTAACTTTGCCTCCCTATGATTATTGATGAAATAATTCATCTCTCTCACATTCTACATAACATTCACTGCAAGAAAGACACTGAAGTGATGAAGTGGCTGCAGAGAAGGGCAATGAAGCTGGTGAAGGGTCTGGAGAACAGGTCTGCTGAGGAGCAGCTGAGGGAACTGGGGTTGTTCACTGTGGTGAAGAGGAGGCTGAATGGAGACCTTATTGACCTCTACCACACCCTGAAAAGAGGCTGTAGTGAAGTGGGTGTTGGCGAGAGTGGAGACCTTATTGACCTCTACCACACCCTGAAAAGAGGCTGTAGTGAAGTGGGTGTTGGCGATAGGCTGAAAGAAAATGACCTCGTGTTGCACCAGGGGAGATTTAGGTTGGATATTAGGAAAAATGTCTTGGCTGTAAGAGTGGTGAAACATTGGAAGAGGCTGCCTAGGGAGGTGCTGGAGCCACCATCCCTGGAAGCATTCAAAATGCATAGACATGGCAATTCAGGACATGCTTTAAGTGGCCCTGGTGGTACTGGATTGATGCTTGGACTTGGGGGGGCATGCAGCCTGGAGAAGAGGAGGCTCAGGGGTGACATCACTGCTGTCTACAACTACCTGAAAAGGAGGTTGTAGCCAGGTGGGGTTGGTCTCTTCTGCCAGGCAAGCAGCAGCAGAACAAAGGGACAGTCTCAAGTTGTGCCAGGGGAGGTCTAGGCTGGATGTTAGGAGAAGATGTTGCCAGAGAGAGTGATTGCAATTGGAATGGGCTGCTCAGGGAGGTGGTGGAGTCACCGTCCCTGGAGGTGTTCAAGAAGTGGCTGGAGGAGTCTAGTTGATTGGATAGGCTGTGTGATAGGTTGGACTGGATGGGTCTTGGAGGTCTCTTCCAACCTGGCTGATTCTATTCTATGATGATCTTAAAGGTCTTTGCCAACCAAAATGGTTCCATGATTCATGTGGCAGCATCCAGGAATGACAGCTTTAAGTCTGGGAAGACTTGACATTTGCTCCAGATCTTTGTTTGATCTTTGGACAGAACACAATGCCAAAGTCCTCACTGAATGCATGTTCTGGTTGTACACCTGCTCTCCATAAAGCTGGCTAAGTCTGCTCTCCTGGTGGGTCACCACTACAAAAGCAGGAAACATTTAGAAAGCTTTCCTCAACACTAAAATAGCAAACAGAAAAGAGACATCCTGATGTTCTATCCAGGGTACAAGACAGGCCTCAGGGAAGATTTATGGGATTCTTGCCACGATGATCAGAGGAGTCTTAGTCATTCTGGCAGAGCACAGCAGCTTAAGCAGATCTTTAGAGGGGTAATAAAGTTCCTTTTTGCTGACTACTTTTCAGGATGCAAATAGTGTTTTGTGAGGTGCAGTTAAACATGAAAAATACCTCTGGCATAAAAAGATGGATAATCATGCATGGACAAGCTTTCTGATTTTATTCCAACAATAGTCACCATCCAATCTCACCCAGAGAAGCCTTAATCAGGTCATAAATCAAGGGAATAGAAAAATAAAATTGTCATTTGTGGGACCAAAATAAAAATCTATATTTCTGGAAGAAGAATCTAGTGATTTTTTTTTTTTCCCACAGGAGAACAATTATGATTCTGCTCTGTGTACTCCATTCCTAATGCTCTTTGGTTCATATCAAACCAATGGCACTGAAATGAAGGACTTGGGGATTTCATCTGGTCAGTCAGTAGGGTAGAAATGGTTAATTGCTGTGACCCCAACTGATTAATTGATTTGTTAAGAATTTGATGGGTAAGAGAGAAGGGATGTGCAGGAGACAGCAGCTGTCTTTGCTTGCTTTAATACTCCTTGCCCTCAAATAGCAGCCTTCAGCTGTGTGTTCTCATGGACTGCAAAGACCAGCAGCTCTGGCCACAGTTGTCAAAGTACTGGCAGGCTCTACAACCACAATGAGAAATCCTTCTGAGCAGGTCTATCTTTATTTTACTGTTTGGACATTCTTACCTTTTCCATCTTCCTTCCACACCAACCAAAAATCTGCATTCCCCTGCCAGTCTTCATGCCTCTAACTGAATTTTATTCACCACTTTAAAAAATGATACAAGAATAACTACATGGAATCATAGAATCATTTTGGTTGGAAAAGACCTTTGAGTTCAACCATTTTCCAACTACCAGGACTCGTACTACACTACGTCCCTGGCACCACATCTCTGCCTCTCTGAAACACCTCTGGAGATGAGGATTTGGTCAGCTCCCTAGGGAGACTGTTCCAGTGTTGAGAACCATTTCAGTCAAGAAATTTCTTCTAATAACCCCTGGTTCAAATTGAGGCCATTTCTTCTCACTCTTTCATTTGTGACTAGGGAGAAAAGTCCATCATCCACCTAGCTCCAACCTCATTTTGAGGAGAGGGCTCAAGAGAAGTTCTTCTTGTCTCCAGACTAAACAACCTCAGTTCTCTCAGTTACACCTCACCAGACCTGTTCTCCAGACTCTTTATCATTTTTGTTGCCCATCTCTGGCCCCTCTCCAGCCATCTCAATGTCTTTCTTGTAGTAAGTGCTCCAAAACTGAAGAAAGATGCTATCCATTATTTTTGAGTCATGAGCTCTAAGACCCTATTATGAAAACATTTGTCCAAGACAGCTGAGAAACAAACACAATCTGACCTGTGATTAGTCACACAACATATATCTCAAACATCAAATAGGTGAAGGGAAAATTTGCAAACATCCCATGATATTTCTTTCTGCTCCTCAGGCATCAGATTCATTGACTAAGGTTAGAAGGATCACTTGAGCAGCCCAGAAAGGCACTGAACAGAAAAGGAGGCCAAACACATTTGGTTCTATCACTGAGCAATGGCCTGGGGTTTTGAGGCACTGGTCTGGGAGCCAGAAAACTGCTGGGTACTGAGTATGTGAGGGCTGGGCTGGCCACTAGATGAATGGCATAGACACTCTCTATCAATCAACAGAAACACAGAATGGTAGAGGTTGGAAGGGACCTCTGAAGATCATTGAGTCCAACATCTTTGCCAAAGCAGGCTTACCTAAAGCAGTCCACACAGGAACATATCCAGGTGAGCCTTGAAAGTGTCCAAAGACAGAGACTTCACCACCTTTCTGGGCAGCTTGTTCCAGTACTCTGCCACCCTCAAGGTAAATAAGTTTCATCTCAAATTTAGATGGAACTTCCTACATTCAAGTTTATGCCCATCGTTGTCCTGTCACTGGGGACTGCTAAGACTCATCTTCTTGGCACTCCTTAGATATTTGTAAGTATTAATAAGATGCCCCCTCAGCTTCCCAAAGGGAAATTAAAAGGGAATAAGGGAGAGAGACTGATGGGTTGTGAAAGAAACTAAACCATTCACATGGAAATAATAACAATAAAGTACAAACTAAAGCAATACCAAAGCCAGTCCTTCAACAATTATCAGCACTAACACTGTGGCCAAAGTCCCAGACTTCACTCAGCAAGAGGCAGGAACTGGATTTGAGATCTGCATTCTGGAGCTGGATTCAGAAACACACAGATTTGGATCAAGGCAGAAAGGCCAGTGTCCTCCTCAGACTGGTCAGCCTACCAGCTACTGAAGAAGAGGCTTGACCCTGGTGATCTCTCATCTTTTTACCTAATATAGCATCCATGGGAGGGAATCTCTAACTGGGGTTCTGTTGCCTTTTGTGGTGAGTTTCACCTTCAAAGCTATGAGAGATTGAAATAAGAATTCAATCTTCCTTGCTACATCCCAGCTTTTTCATGTGTTGGGAGCATTATCCAGTATATTTATAGACTATCTCACCTGCTGATCAAACTGGAGAATGTACCTCTCAGAATACCAGAATTCCAGCATCATGGGAAGGGTTGGAAGGCACCTATGGAAATCATCTAGTCACCTACTGCAGCTTGCCCAAGATCAAGTTCATGTGGACTTTGAAGGCCTCCAGCAAAAGAGACTCTGCAATCTCTCTGGGCAGCCTGCTCCAGGGCTCCAGCACCCTCACAGCAAATGACTTTTCCATCAGGTGGAACCTCCTGGGTTTCAATTTGTGTCCGCTGACCCTTGTCCTATCACTGAGCACCACTGAAAAGAGTCTGCCCCATCCTCTTGCCTCCTACTCTTTATCTCTTACTGAGCATGAAGAGGATCCTCTCTCAGGCTGCTCTTCTAAGCTTTCCTCCTCACAGAGCTGCTCCTCTCTGCTATCAGCACAGCCTGCAAATCAGGCTGCCCAAACCTGCCCGTTTAACCCTGATGGGGATTAACACTTGATAACCATCTTGTCAAACATTACACACTTGTAAGCAGAGTTTACAGCGCTAAGTTTGCCCCCGTGCTACTATTTGCATTCAACAAACACAGTCTGCAGTGGCATGCACGGCAATGATACTGATAAGAGCACTTGGCAGAAGCACAGATGTTGGGAGACATTCTTATGCAATCTGGATTGCTGCTTATATCATCAGAAACATAGTGAGAGAATCAAAGCTGCCACATTCACCATAAAATACAGACCAGCATCGATATTTTCCATGTGAAGATGAGCCACTCTATGTGCAGTTTCACAGACAAAACTTCTCAAACCACATCATGCTTTTGCAGGGAAAAAAAAAAAAGCCTCTGAGGAGACAGACACTTCTCCATATTTGTACAAGGTGTCTACACAGATATCAGTTTCCACTTTGGTTTGCTTTCCACCCAGGTGTAAGTGTAACAGAGCCAGAGAACTTACGATCTCCTTGGCAGCGCACAGGACCCACGGATATCTTGGCTTCCGATCCAGGCCGGTCAACGTCTCCAACCACTACCTGACTGACTGGCAGGTGCTCTTTGTATGATAACATCCCAGTGTCTTTTCTCCTGGATTACAGAGAGAGAAAAAGAAAGTAATTGTGAAAGAGATCAAAATGACTTCCTTAGCCATCGTTGTTCAATTCTTCCCTTGCCCATTGCTGTTTGATGAACTAAGCACCAAGGGAACAGTTGTGCACCAGTTGTACCAATGCCTACAAAGCCAACACCAGTTTGAGCAATACCACTGCCTCTGGTATTCTGCAGGAGCACCTTCGGGCTTCAGAAGAGATGGAAGGCAAAAATGCTTTTTAAAAGAAGCACAACTGAAGTAATTGACAAGAACCACTGCATTTCCAAAGGGCAGTTAATTGGAACTCAAGTCTGCTCCTTGTGATCAAGAGACCAAGCAGAGACTTAATTGCTAGAGTTCTTCAAATAGGAGAGGATGGTTCTGCTTAATCCCTGTGCTCTTCCCCTTCACAGCACTTGTCCTTTTCTATGGGCCCTTTGTATTACACAGAACATTAGGGGGAAGTTTAGGCTCGAGGTGAGGAGAAAGTTCTTCACTGAGAGAGTCATTGGACACTGGAATGGGCTGCCCAGGGAGGTGGTGGAGTCGCCGTCCCTGGAGCTGTTCAAGGCAAGGTTGGACGTGGCACTTGGTGCCATGGTCTAGCCTTGAGCTCTGTGGTGAAGGGTTGGACTTGGTGATCTGTGAGGTCTCTTCCAACCTTGGTGATACTGTGATACTGTGAATGAGACCTCTGGAGATCAGAGAGTCCAACACCCTATCAGAGCATGTTCACCCACAGCAGGTGGCACAGGACAGCACCCAGGCAGGCTTTGAATGACTCCAGAGGTAGAGACTTCACCACCTCTCTGGGCAGCCTGTCCAGTACTCTATCACTCTCAAAGTAGTTTGTCCTTATGTTTAGATGGAACTTCCTATGCTCAGGTTTGTGCTTGTTACCTCTTGTCCTGTCACTGGGCAACACTGAAACAAAAAAAAGGTCCCCACTCTTTAAACACTGATAAGCATTGATAAGATCCCTCCTCAGGCTTCTCTCCGGGCTACAACAGCCCCAGGTTGCTCAGCCTTTCCTCACAGGAGAGATCTTCTAGTCCCCTCACCACCTATGCTGCCTGTTGCTTTACTCTCTCCAGTAGTTCCCTGTCCTTCTTGAACTGGGGAGGCTGGAAATGGACCCAGTACTCCCGATGAGGCTTCACTAGGACAGAGTAGAGGGGGAGGAAAACCTCCCTTGACCTGTTGGTCATACTCTTCATGAGGCACCCCAGGATTCCATCGGCCTTCCTGGCTACAAGGGCACACTGCAAGCTCATGGTCCACCAGGACCTCCAGGTCTTTCTCCATGGAGCTCCTTTCCTCTGGTAGCATGCAGCTATACCTGGTGCTATGATGGTGAGGCTGTTGCAGGGGACTAATGGAAAGGATGCACCATGGACAGAAGTAACCCTCACAAGCTGCTTCTGTGGATTGAACTAGGTTGAAACACATCACTTCTCATCCACAGATTGCAATGTCTTTTTACAAAGGTATTTTATTCATCTGCTTGGAAGAAATGGGAGATTAAAGGACTTTCCCCTTAAGAAAGAAAAGAATGAATAACAAAGCCAGGTATGTAGAACTTAATCTTCTATCTCTGCTAAAGACCTGTATCCATGGGACCCACTCCCTTCTAATAGAGGATAAATGTAGGTCATCACTTGGCTCTTTCTGTGGTTCTCCTCTGAGACTGCCTTTCTCTGCTGATTGTTACTCTTTCAAAGAATGCTTTAAAGGTGGACTTGTCTACATAAAAATAAAGAATTCTTCAAAGAGTGGTAAAAAGAAACCTATTGCCATTTTTCTTCATTCCTTCCCCTCTCACAGAAAGAACCAATATATCAGCTGCAAATAAGGATGTCAAAGGGCAGCCCTTTCCTGTCAACAGAACCTTCAACCTCCTTTGAAAGACACAAAATGGAGCAGTAACAGTTTTCTACCTTTTTGCTGAACATGTTTCTAATCATTAGAATATTTTAGCCATTTGGTCACTTTAAGGATGTTGCCACAATAACAAAGCCAAATGTTAGAGTCCTTTTCAGAAAGAGCTCTATTTTCTGATAATCATGGAATCACAGAATGGGTTTGACTGGAAAGACCTTTAAGATCATCGAGTCTGACAATTCTCTAACTCTACCAAGTCTGGTGCTAAACCATGTCCCTCAGCACCACATCTCTGCCTCTTTGAAACCTCTCCAGGGATGGGGATTCAACCACCTCCCTGAGCAACTTGTTCTGGTCTTTGAGAATCCTTCCAGTGAAGGAGTTATTTCTAATGTCTGGCCTTAACCCTCCCTGGTACAACCTGAGGTCATTTCCTCTTGTCTTACCATTTTTTTCACTAGGAAACAGAGACCAACACCCATCTGGCTCCAGCCTCCTTTCAGAAACTTACAGACAGCAAGAAGTTCTCCCTTCAGCCTTCTCTTCTCCAGACAGCCACCCCAGTTCCTTCAGCCTCTCCTCACCAGACCTGTCCTCCAGACCCTTCACCAGCTTTGCTGCCTTTTTCTGAAAGTGTTCCAGCTCCTCAGTGTGTTTCTTGGAGTGAGAGCTGCCAAACTTATCTCAGTCTTCAAGGTGCGGGTGGCCTCTCCACTGCTGACTCTAGGGGCAGAATCACTTCCCTGGTCCTGCTGGCACACTATTCCTGACCTAGGCCAAGTGCTGTTTGCCTTCTTGGCCTCCTGGGCACACACTGGTTCATATTCTGTCAATCAGCATCCCTATATCTTTCTGGTGGCTTGACTCATCATTGCAGAAAATACACTGTCCCGTGGACAGAAGCTATTGAGGCCTGAGAGTGATGGACTTAGTGTGTTGTCCTTTCTCCAGCAGAACCTGCACAGCTCATTTGTCCTTAATAACAGAAGTAATGACAGCTTTTGGCCTATGTGTGAACCAAAAAGAGAAATACACTCAAGAGGCCAAGTGGGTCTGTTATGCCTTTCTAAGGTGCTTGTATCTCCTCTGGACATACTAATCAGCACCGACAAAGTCAAAGAAGTTATAAACCAAAGACTGACTGTAACGCTTGACTTTGTACTACGTACTTAGGAAATAATCACAGCTGGAACACTCAGCTCCTGCAAGTGATGATGCTTCTGCCAGTATTTAAAGACTTTGCATATTAAGAGGGTGGAGAAAGTCTCTGAAGTTCTTCCCCACCAAAGAAAATCCCCTTAAGAGAATAAAGATTGAATTCAGAGTGTGGCCTATTCCTATTAATAGTCAAATGGGAGATGAATGAATCTGATCAAATCCTGTAATTATTACCAGGAGATATTGATGAAATCTCAGTGTAATTTTCTATTCCTAATTTCTTTTCCTATATATAATGGTCTGCAGAGTGCTTCAGGGTGCCTTTGAATGAAAGCAGCAGATATTAGTGTAAGATTTATCATTGTTTTGATTATGATCATCTACTTACTCCTTAGAAGCACTCCGTGGTATGGAAAGAAGAAATGCATTATGCATCTATCAGCAAATGACACAGTTAAAGTAAGGATAAGATTCTGTATTGCTATTAATTTGTTTATATAATGATTTCTTACCACCAGGATTCTGTTGCTGGTGTAATTTATTTTCTCCAGTTTTGTTAGACATTGCTTAAATATCAGTGCAGTCCTATGCAGGAAAGCACATAAAGAATGTACTACAAGCAGGAAAAGAATTATTTTTATGAGATATGCCTACATGAACTGAGGAACTGGAATTGCTTTGAGAATACAAATAAAACACCTACTGAAATGAAACCACAGTGTTGAACATATACAATTTAATTAATAGTGGTTGAAAGAATACAAACTCCCAAGTATTCCTATTTCAAAGGTATGCAGCAGCCTATCTCACACAATGCTCACCTTTTTACTTTGCAAGCACCTCTTTTGTAACTCCTACATTTCAGAGAACCATACAATCATTCTGGTTGGAAAAGATCTTTAAGATCATTGAGTCCATCCATTCCTTAGCTCTACCAAGTCTGGTACTAATCCACATCCTTCAGCACCACACTGGATGTTAGGAGGAAGTTCTTTACAGTGAGGGTGGTAAGGCACTGGAACGGGTTGCCCAGGGAGGTTGTGGATGCTTCCTCCCTGGAGGTGTTTAAGGTCAGGCTGGATGAGGCCTTGGGCGAGCTGCTCTAGTGGGAGGTGTCCCTGCCTATGGCAGGGGGTTGGAGCTGGATGATCCTTGAGGTCCCTTCCAACCTAAACCATTCTATGATTCTATGACATCTCTACCTCTTTTCAATGCCTCCAGGAGCAGGGATTTAACCACCCCTTCGGGGAGCCTGTTCCACTTTTTGACAACTCCTTTAACTCTACTAAGTCTGGTACTAATCCATGTCTTTCAGCACCACATCTCTACCTCTTTTCAACACCTCCAGAAGCAGAGAACTAAGCACCTCCTTGGGGAGCCTGTTCGAGTTTTTGACAACCCCATCAGTCAAGAAGTTTCTTCTAATATCCATCCTAAACCTTCTCTGGTGCAACTTGAGGCCATTTCCTCTCAGCCTGTCACTTGTTACTAGGGAGAATAGATCAACATCTATCTTGCTCCAACCTCCATCAGCTGTCTAAGGTATAAAGCAGTTCAGTCCAACTAATATCTGTGAATTAACATCTGTAAAAAAACATCGTGAAGGGTACAGCCATGCCAAGTGTTAGTAGGGGCTGTTTAGTATGGACAAGAGGAGGCTCTGAGGTGATCTTATTGTGGCCTTTCAGTGTCTGAAGGGGGCCTACAAAAAAGCTGGGGAAGGACTTTTCAGGACATCAGGTAGTGACAGGACTAGGGGGAACGGAGCGAAGCTGGAGATGGGTAGGCTCAGGCTGGACATGAGGAGAAAGTTCTTCACCATGAGAATGGTCAAAGCCTGCAATGGGTTGCCCAGGGAGGTGGTTGAGGCCCCATCCTTGGAGGTGTTTAAGGCCACGCTGGATGAGGCTCTGGCCAGCCTGATCTAAGGTAGGGTGTCCCTGCCCATGGCAGGGGGGTTGGAACTAGATGATCTTTGTGGTCCCTTCCAACCTGACTGACAGCTTCGTTCCATCTTCTTTCTCACTTTACACACTGTCGCCCTTCTGAACTTCAAGGTGAAAAAAAACCTTTCAAATCACTTTAGAAAATAAGTTTGCTCCTGTGGACACTTCTCAAACCTTATAATCCCATAGTGCCAACCCTCTTAATTGAATGTAGGTTAATTTGGATCATCTTAAACATCCTCATGAGGATGACACACTTTAATAGTGACTGGAAAATGAATACCTCAGGACATACACAATCTACAATTAAAAACAACAACTATTAATAAAGCACCCATTTAAAATAAGAAGTTAATAACAACTTGATTAAAACAACATCAGCCTCCAAAAGACACTGCCTGAACATTTTGTAGCATGGCTGGACACGTGGGAATGAGTTGAACAATTGGAGATGCCTAATGCTGAATTTACAACATCATGGATTTGATGTGAGTAGCTTGCAGCTCTGTATCCTACCAACTATTCACAAGCCTTTGGATCAAGTCCTATCAAACCATCAGACCAAATGTGCTTCTGGCAGGGTTTTCAAGGCACAAGGATCTGTATTGGAAGAAATATTAAAAATCTCAGAGCAGCAGTTCAGAGGCTTAATTCCTTGGAGTTCTTGACAACTTTGACAGTTTTATTTCGTATGACTGAAAGAGCTAAATAAAAATAATTGAGTATGGCAGGACAAAATAACAGATGGCCATGGTGAATGCTGACTTCAGCCTCTATATGCCTGTTGAGTTCAATAAGGTACCTAAGGGCATAACTTAGACTTGAATTGGGTCCAGAACACTTCAGGAGGCATAAGACTTAACTGCACCTCGAAAACGCCAGTAAAACTCAAATGTATAACATCCACCACTGCTCCCACCCTTTCCCTGCCACTTGCTGTTCATCCTTACATCACAGCTATGCATACACCACACTGAAACAAAGAAAGGAAAGATAAATGACTGGAGAATTGGGATGGGACAAAATATCTAGCCATGATTAATTACAAGTAAGTAGCAGTATGGAAAGCTTGTGGCATTCATGGGTTGTGCAACAAACACGAAACAAAAAAACCTGAAGCAGGAGGGAAGCAGGAACAGGAACTAAAATAAAACCACACCTGATCTCTTGATCTATGACAATAAAAGAGTTTAGAGAATTTAAGCTTCTTTAATGAGCCTAAGTCTGGGAGGGGGGGAAGAGTAACAATCCTTTTCTCTTGATGTCAGAACCTTTAGTGCTCAATTTGTTGGCTTTGTGAGAGGATGCTGGATAACTCTGACTGTTTATTACAGACAGCACAAGCAACTTTCTTCTTTAAAGTGAAATAAGGCACTGTGGATACAACAAGAGTTCCCAGGCTAACAGCAATATTGCAGGGGACTTTTGGTTTTTCTTATTTTCATTTTCCTTTCCTCTTTTTTTTTTTTTTTAAATTTTATTATCCTTTTTTTCTTTTCCTTTCTCTTTTTTTTCTTTTCCTTTTGATCTTATTACCCCTTTTCCTTTCTTTTTCTCTTTTATTATCCTTTCTCTTTTTTCTTTTCCTTTTACCTTTATTTTTCTTTCTTATTTCCTTTCTCTTTTTAATTAATTTTTATTTTGCCTCTTTCTTTTTCTTTTTTCCCCTTTATTTTCTCTTATTTTTTCTTATCCTATTTTCTTTTACTATCTTTTTTTCTTCTTTTCTTTCCCTTGTCCTTTCTTTCCTTACTTTTCTTTTTGTTGTGTGTGTGTCCCCCCCAGGTCTTTCGCAATGTTAAGAATCTGCTTGACAAAATGTGAAAAGGACAAAGAAGAATTCTTCCTCTAAATGCTGAGGTTTTGCAGCTACCTAAATGATAAATTGATAGAATATCTTGATCAGTGGCTCTGAAGAAATCTCCCCATCAAGTCTGGGATTTGACATTAAAAAAATCTCTTAAGGGCTTTCAGTCTATGTCTTTGCTCTTTCCTCTTCCCTCCTCACCTCCTGTATGATTACATCCTCTCTCCCCTTACACATACAGGTATCTATTCTGCTACACCAAAGAACAAGCAGTGAAACCAGATACATCTTTTGTTTACACTGGAGGCTTAATGCCTTTGGCTTGATGGGCACCCCTGTGATTGTTTCAGTTAAAATATGACTGCTAACAGCAGTAACAGTCACACCTGCGCTGCGGTCTTCACCTACTCGGCAACACAGAGGTTGCCACAGAGTTCAGATGCCTTCCACATTGCACTGACTCAGAACCAAAATAAAATGTGAAAATGCCAGGGAAGCCCTACAATTCCAGAAGAAAACCAAAGCACTCTTTTCAAGAGCTAAGCAGTGTCAGGTAGAGAGTGAAATATATTGGGCTGATCAGCACTGAGGTGATTTCATCTTCGTAACACTGCACTGAAGGCAGAGTAATTACTTTTGAGGTTTGCACACAAATAAAAGGAGGAGGAGGTGGAGAAAATGATTGGCAGCTGAAAGTTCTGCAGTGCACAGTGCTGCCTGTACTCTGCCCTTACCTGACAAGCTAGGATGGTAAGGTCATTCACTTTGAAGTTAAGACCATAAGCTTTTTAGTCAGACTAAAAATTCTGTGTGTTTCTAGGCAAGACATAGCAGAGATTTTTTGGTTTTGGTCACTTGGTTTGTCAGCCACACTAACCATGAAACTTAAGGACACAAGAGAATGTAGTTATGCTGGGAATTTTATCTTGGATCATCTGAATGGCAAGAAAAAAGTTAATCATGTATCTGCATTTTCACCTGCTCAATCATACACCTCTCACACAATTCTGAGCGCTCCAAAAATGATGAATCACAGAATCACAGAGTGAGCGGAATGAGATCTCTCCAGCAATACAAAGGTTGCTTTCAGCCCAGTTGGAAAGTTGCCTGGTAGAAAAGGATCTGGGGTTGCTGGTTGACAGCCAGCTGAAGGTGAGCCAGCAGTGTGCTCAGGTGGGCAAGAAGGCCAACAGCATCCTGGTGCAGATCAGAGTAACGTGGCCAGCAGGATCAGGGAAGTGATCGTCTCCTTGGACACAGCACTGGTGAGGACTCACCTAGAGTACTGGAGTACTTGTGCACAACATCTCTGCTCTTTCTTCCTCAATCTGGGTGGTCCTCCATTTGCCCAGGTACTAGACCAGACCAGCAAGCTGAGGACTATGTATTAGCAGTAAGGCTGATGACACCAGGGCTAACCCCGGGCCAGCAGGTACTGCCTTTCAATACAAGTAACCAGTTGCCTCAACACCTTTTGTGCAAGAGATGCTCTTCAGCTGCCTTCAAACAGACTTTTAAATCACTCACACTAGCCTTGTGTACATATTTCCTGATGGTATGAATACTGAGGAAAAAAACAGTCTTTTTGGGTCTGCAGACAACCTTGTCTAATAGAGCCCTGGTCTGTGGCTGGAGTCCTGTGGTAGAACTGAGACACAAGTACAGCAGCATTTCAAAGGTGCTACTTAGCACACCTGTAGCATGACCAAGTGCTGAAGGGAGTTTCTCTCTCCACTATGTCATTTTCTGTAGCAGGATCAAGTGCTGGATGGAGTTTATCTCTCCACTATATCATTATCTGTAGCATGACCAAGTGCTGGATGGAGTTCACCTCTCCACTATGTAATTTCCATCTCCCAAACCGTTCATTTGTTGTTATCAGTAATAAAAACATATTTAGGCTTCTTTTGTGGGAGAAGCAGAAAAGAGGAAAGCATAGAGGACCAACACAAGGCATATAACTTTTCTATAGAAGAATATATAGAACCAGTTATAAAAAAAAGAGGTCAGAATTCACTTAAGGGGAAGAGATTCCACATTTTGTTTTTATCATGTAAACTCTATTCCACAATTGCACACCAGTCACAGCTGGTGAGAAAAGGGATATTTAACACCCAGTCCCTTTACTCTTTTCCCTACTGAATTATTTTTAATGGTCAAACTATACCTAGTAGGAATGAACCTCCTGGCTTCTGGCTGCTTTTCTGTTGTTGAAAGTTTCAGCTCAAACCTTTAAGTCATTAAAAAAAAAAAAAACCCAAACCAATACCAAAAACCAACCCAGCAAAAAGTATTTCTTTTTGTATTAAATCTAACATTTGCTAATGTTTCAATGCTTGGCTTTCAGTCTTTATTGTACCTCTCTGTGGCGGTTTGGGTGTCCCCTGCCTGCCCCCACACACTTTAGAAATCACCCAGACTAGACTCAGTCAGCTCTGGAAATTTGAATGAAGCTTATATTTACAGCTGGCACAATTTACAAGCAGATATTTACAGTATAGACAGTTATAGACAGAAATATACAAGGTAAAAAGGCAATACAGACACAACTCCCCTCCCAGAAACCTGAGTCCCCAGGAGGGGCTCTCAACCACCTCCTCACCTTTCCCCTACCCCTCTCAACCTTACCCCAGTCCCAAGGAAGAATGGAGGTTCAGCCAAGAGGATTAAGAAGCAAAGGTGAATCAGCAAAGCAAATGGAGGGTGAGGTTAGAAAGCAAGATGGAGTTCAGCCAGCAGCCTCAGCTCTCCCCAGCAGGCAAAGCAGAAGTGACTTTATCTTTGTTTTGCTTTTCTTCTTTACACATCTCAGCGAGACTGTGAGGGAAGTAGACCTCACCATTGTTTTCATTTCACAGCCTGTGATCTAGTTCTTCTCACCAAAACATCCCAGCTAGGCTCAAACTAGCACACTCTCCCTGCAGATTTTGGTTCTGTGCTATTATATACTATTACAGTGTTGAGTTTTGATTGACTGGAATTATCTTAACAGTAGGTGGCAATGTCAATGTACAGAGGAGCTCCAAAAGGTAACCCTGAAAACCTATAAAACATCTGGATTTGTGAGGGCATAGCAGTCACAGGAGGTAGGGAAAGTCGTCAGCTAAATTTCTCTGCCTTCGCCCACAAAACGAGTTTAGTCCTTGAGCATAACTAAAACTAAGTGTTGCTATTTCACAGAATCAGACAATGAAAGAAGTTGGAAGTGACCTTTAGAGATCACCTAGTCCAACCCCTCTGCTAAAGCAGGGTCACCAAGAGCAGGTTGCCCAGGATCACAGTATCCTGGTTGGTTTAGAATCTCTCCAGAGACAACTCCACAACCTCTTTAGGCAGCCTGCTCCAGGGCTCCAGCACCCTCAGAGCAAAGAATGCTTTTGCAGCAACGACATGGACTTCACTTAAGAAGCAGGTTCTGGTTTAGGTGATGTGTGCAGATGCACATAAATTTGAATTGTGTGTCTGCTGTTTCCTCCCAGTAGCCACCACTCGGCTTAGCCACTCTCCAGGCTTGAACAACCAACACGTCAGACACGTGCCAAATAAGCAGCTCTGCAAGTTACTGCATGACCTTTCTGCTTCCTTCAGACAGGCACAGCTTAAAGTTCAGGACAAGTGCTGGGTCCTGCACTTAGGTCACAAAACCCTCACAAAGGCTCCAGGCTTGAGGCAGAGTGGCTGGAAAGCTGCCCAGTAGAGAAAGATCTGGGGGCATTGATCAGCAGCCAGCTGAACATGAGCCAGCATGTGCTGAGGTGGCCAAGAAAGCCAACAGCATCCTGGCCTGGATCAGCAATAGTGTGACCAGCAGGACCAGGGAAGGGACTGTTCCCTTGGACTCAGTACTCATGAGGTCACATCTGGAGTCTCAGGTTCAGTTTTGGGCCCTTCGCTATAAGAAAGACATCGATGTGTTGGAGCAGGTCCAGAGGAGGGCAATAAAACCAGTGAAGGGTCGTCTGAAAACAGTTCTGGTGAGGAGCAGCTCAGGGAATGGTGGTTGCTTAGTGTGGAGGAAAAGAGGCTGAGAGGAGGAGACATTCTGGCTGCCCACAACTCCTGCAAAGGAGGCTGGATTGAGGTAGGTGCTGGTCTTTTCTCACTAGTACCAAGTGACAGGATCAGAAGTAGCAGCTTCAAGTTGTGTCAGGGAAGGTTCAGGTTGAACATTAGGAAAAAACCCACTCTTTCCTGAAAAAGTGCTCAGGCAGCGGAACAGGCTGCACAGGGAGGTGGTGGAGTCACTGTCCCTGCAGGTGTTCCAAAAACCCTGAGGGCATGGCACATTGGGACATGATTTAGTGGGCGGATGTGATTTAATGTCTTGACAGTTGGGCTTAGTGATTTTGAGGGTCTTTTCTAACCTTAATGATTCTATGAAAGTTGCTCACTGAACTTTTAGAAAGCACGAATAGAAAAACTCTCCAGACTTAAGGTATTTCAAGGCTATGGTGCAAGCCAATCCCTGAGAGAAAATGACACTGCAACTGAGTCCATAATTAACACCTCTGATTAGGTCCTCACACAACATTACTCATACACTTGATTAAAAAAAAAAAATCCAATCAAACACAACATTTAGGCAAGTGAAATATTTCAGCATGCTGAAAGCTTTAATTTGTCCCCTGTACTTATCACTGGTCCTTGACTGGTCACTGATTCTTATTTCTTGCAGCGAGCTCCAGCATTACTCAGCACAGAAGTGTGCTAGTTTGAAGCTACCTAGAATGTTTTGGTAAGAAGGATTACAGGCTGTGAAAGAGAAACAATGGTGATGTCTACTTCACTCACAGGCTTGCTGAGAGGTATAAGAGCAAGAATATAAACATAGGTAAGGGAGTCGCTCTTTGTCCAGGCTTTAGGCTGCATTTCTCTCTACTCTCACCCTCCGTCTCTCTGATTAATCCACTTGCTTCCTAACCCCCCTGGCCGACCCTCCATTCTTCCTTGGGGCACAAGGCAACGTTGGGGTAAGGTAGGGGAATGGTAGAAGGGTGGTTGGGAGCCCCTCCTGGGGACTCAGGTTTCTGAGAGGGATGTTGTGTTTCTGTATTACCTTTTACCTTGTATATTTCTGTATATATACTGTAAATATCTGCTTGTATATTGTGCTAAGCTGTTAATATAAAGCTTCATTCAATTTCCAGAGCTGGCCGAGTCTAGTTTGGGTTTCTTCCAAAGTAAGGCAGGGGTGGGAAAAACCCAAACCATCACACATTGTAAATGAGTAGACACACATTTAAAGACTTTAGAAATGGGAATAAACTAAACTGAAAGGGTGGGTCCTAGCACAGGAACCCAAATCCCATACCAGGAGCATAGCAACAACTAGACAGAGTAAGTGAAGTTGATCAATGGACAATGAAATTCATAGTTAAGATCATAGAAATGGAAAGGTTGGAAAAGACCTCTGAAATGATTGAATCCAACTATTAACCTAACATTGTGCCCAGTCTCCCAAATCTAGGTGCCTCAGCATCACATCTATGCATTTTTTTAAGCAAGTCCAGAGATGGCAACGCCAGATCCCGGGGCACTCTGTTCCAATGCTTAATCATTTCTGCGGTGAAGAAATTGTTCCTGATATCCAACCTAAAACTCCCTGGTGCAACTTGAGACCATTTCCTCTTGTCCTATTACTTGTTCCTGTAAATATAAGCTTTACTTAAATTTCCAGAGCTGGCTGAGTCTACTCTGGGTGATTTCCAAAGTGTGTGTGTGGGGGTGAGTAACACCCAAACCAGCACAAGAAGGCAGACAACACTCATTGAGTAAAACACTGCTCACTATCCTAATTTACTCTCATGCTTCAATATGCTGGACTTCACTTTCTATTTCATGTGTATTTCAGCTCTTTCCATGAAGACTGCATTTTCTCATTGGATTTTCTACTGTGCTTATTACTACAGTAGATGATTGCTTCATAAATCTACCTATCTTTGCAGTACCTCTGCTAGGTGACTATTTGGCATCATCATTCCCATTCTACAGATTGGATGTTAAGGCTGAACAATGTTAAGGTTAAAAGCACACAGACATTTTTAGTGCTCAGACTAAGATGCCTACAGGCATTTATTTATTTTTATTTTCCCAATACCTGATCTCTGGGCTTCCAGTTAGGTACTGGGGAAATTACAACCCTGCTAATGTATGCTCTGTGAAGAAATCTGGCAAGAATCATGCAGAAATCTGATTCCAGAGGCAGAGTTAGAATCCAGCTCTCCAGAGGAGCATTCTCCTGCCTTTGCTATGAGATTGTTCATCAAACTGCAGTTCCTTTCTTCATCTCTAACACAATTTCTAACTTCTACAATAAAATTGTGGACAATATTCTGCTTATGCTACATTATTCTCACTCAGCCTGACTCATCAAGTCTGGAAATGTCCTTCCTAACTGTCCTAATAGCTTCCTTATCCCAAGGAAAGCTGTTCTCCTTGGTCTTCTCTTCCTGTGTGCTTTTCTCCCAGAGAATGAGTGATGGAACAAGAGGAAACAGCCTCCAGTTCCACCAGAGGAGGTTGTACATTGGAAGAAAACAATTATTGAGTGAATGCTGCTTATTTAAACCATCATCTGTGGCTCTCAGAAAAGCCACAAGAGATCAAAAGTCAACACTGTTTCCCTTGGTTTAAGAGAGAACAGGCAACATATGGTAGGTACAATTAGTCATGGGTAAACAGCCAGTGCCTCAAGCAATGAAACTCTGCCATAAATGTACTAATTATTACAGTATCTTCCTTTTATTGTTGCCATTTTGACACAGAAGCAAACCTAGCTCCCTTCTGCTACACTGCTCCAGTACCTATGCTGGAGGCAGAGTCCTCTTGACTTCCCGTTCTCCAATCCCTACAATCCTAGCTCTTAGGTTTGCCACTATGTCTGCTTCGTGACTCCAGCGCTGATCTCTCTATCATTGTGGTGTTCCATGGTTTACTCCATATCACAGCTTCCACCATACTGTCCTACCAATGTCCAAGCTTAGAATGGCACAGAAAAACAGAGTGGCAGTGGTTGGAAGGGGCTCCTGAAGGTGACCTAGTCTACCTCCCCTGATAGAGCAGGATCACCTAGGTGAAGCAATTGCTGGAAGATTTCCTTTATTCCTCCAATTTTGCATTTTTCATACTTCATTCTTACAGATGACACCTAACTGGGAGAAGTAGATGATGTGCCAGAGGGTTGTGATGTCATCCAGAAGGACCCTGACAAGCCAGAGAAATATGGAATGCAACAGGGAAAAGTGTGAAGTCCTGCACCTGGAGAAAACCTCTGTTACATGCTAGGGTACACTCAGCTGGGAAGCAAACTTGCCCTGGAGATCCTGGTGGACATGGAGTTGGACATGAGTCAGTAATGTGTCCTTGTGGCTAAGAAAGCCAATGGTGTTAGTCAAAGTATTACCAGCAAGACAAGGGAGATGAGACTTCCCCTCTACTCAGCATTGGTGGTGCCACATCTGCAGTTTTGTGTCTAGTTCTGGGTTTGAAAGAACAGGAGAGAGATGGATGCACTGGAGAGAGTCTAGTGAAGTGCCTTGAAGGTGATAATGGGGTTGGAGCTGGGACTGTATAGGTTGGAGAAGAGAAAGCTCAGGGGAATCTCACTGACATCTAGAAATACCTGAAATGAAGGTGCAAAGGGGATGGAGCCAGGCTCTTCTCCATGGTACCCAGTGACAAAGGCAGAGGCAATGGGAGCAAACTGAAATGCAGGAGGTGCTTGCTGCACATCAGGAACAAACTCCTTCACTGTGAGGATGACCGAGCACTGGCACAGGCTACTGAGAAAAGCTGCAGAGTCTCCATTCTTTGAGATATTAAAAAGCCACCTAGGCACCATCCTGGGCAACTGGCTCTAGGAGGCCTGCTTGAGCAGGGAATTTGGATTAGGTGACCTGTCAGGTAGGTACCTTCCAACCTCAACTAGTGTGTGGTCCTGTGATTCTCCCTATTTTTTAAATCCCTGGCAGACCATTCGAGTTTGTGAGCTCAAGATTCATTAACAGCTCTATGAGTTTCCAAATGAACACAAAATATGAGTCAGTAGTGATTCAATAACAAACAGGTTGCTGTTGGTGGGAAAAGTGTTCACAAAAGTATGGTTCCAGCTGGGCACTGATCACCACAAACCAGGTAAAACATGCTGCTGCTGAATGGATTTAAACTCACATCTAGTATCTCTCAGCAGATCGCCCCCATTACCAGGCTCTAAAATACTCTTGGGTAGGAGTTCCTCAATCCTCCTGTTAAAAATCTTTCAACCTGGGATGAATCAATAACTATTAGAGAAGAATATAGAACCAATTCTCTTTCTGTCATCCCTGCCTATAGGGTTGTGCTCTCAACCAACAAGCCAAAGACTATATAGACCATATTAATTACTTCCTGAAATGTGCAATAGCTTCCTCTGAAATACAGAGCCTCATTCCATAACACTATTTAAGCTTACTCCATAAGATATGTTTCTCACAAAAGGTGGATAATGAAGGCTGGTGTCACTTGATTGGTGATTTTATAGAATCATAAAACACAGTGGTTTGGAAGAGACCTCTGGAGGTCATCCAGTTCAACCACCCCTCACTAAGCAGGGACATCCCCAACTAGATCAAGCTGCTCAGCGCCCCATCAAGCCTGACCTTGAATTTCAACTTGTATCACCCAATTTCTGTAGGCAAATAGAGCCCTCTGCCAGAAAGACATGGAGGTGCTGGAGCAGCTACTGAGAAGGGTAGAGAAGCTGGCAAAGGATCTGGAGAGTAGGTCTTACGAGGAGTAGCAGAGAGCACTGGGATTGTGTATTCTGGAGAAAAGGAGGCTGAGGTGAGACTTTCTCACTCTCTACAACTCCCTGAAAAGAAATGTTGGGGGTGTTGGTCTCTTCTCCCTAGTAACAAGCAACAGGATGAGAGGAAACAGCTGCAAGTTGCACCAGTGGAGATTTAGGTTGGATATTGGAACAAACTTCTTCACTAAATGGGTTCTCAAACACTGGAACAGGCTCCCCAGGTAGGTGGCTGAATGTCCATCCCTGAAGGTGTTCAAAAGAAGCAGAGATGTGGTGCTGAGGCACACGGTTTAGCACCAGATATGGTAGAGTTAGAGAATGGTTGGACCCAATGATTTTAAAGGTCTTTTCCAACCAAAGCAATTCTATGACTTTATAAACAGTTCTCTAAAAAGAATTTCTGGGGAAAAAGAGTGAAGTTGCAGAGCTCAAATTAGATGCTCTGCTGTAAGGGAAGTTGTGTGTTCAGCCAAAATGCTGGCTTTCCTATTATCATTTGACTATGCAATTTTAGCACTCCTTTCTATAGCTGAGCTGACTTACAAACAAAAATGTTCTCCTTATACTGACAGTGAGTGAAATAGAAATGAAGAGATGAGCAGATAACATTGCAGGAGGAATCACACACAGAATATTTTTGCCTTCGTTCTTTGGTAAGAAAGGAAATACAAACCCAAGATACACTTAGAATAACTGCAGTGCTGTAAAAATTAAGAGTCTGTGGTCATTCTCACCCCATCCTCTTGCAAGCCACTTACCATTGCTTGTAGTCAGCATCACAGTTGCAGTAGTACTTGGGGTCAGTACAGTTGCGTTCGATGCCGCAGGCACATTTTTGAATGCCAGGTCCTGATCCACCCCAATAGTAGTGCTTCTCGTTGGCTTTTCCAACCCACCAGGTATAGGGATTCCCTTCTGCAAGGAATGAAGAGGCAAGGTTATGATGCATCAAAGAGGTAGAGCTCCACAACACATCAGCTGGGCTCAGGTATTTAATATCCAAATGGTAACAACAAGCAGGTGGACAACAGGCCAGCGCTTCCTGGCAAACAAATGTGTTCATTCGCATTGAGCAAGACAAAGGACCTTGCCAGCTAAACAAACCTCTTTTCTTTCCTCTATTCCCATAATTTCTAACAGTTGATATTATTATTATTGCTTTTTTTCAATCTTATGTGCTCTGTATTTAGCCTTTTAATTGTTCTCAGTTTATACCAGGAAAACACACGGGCACATAATTATTTCCAATCCCTTTCAAATTCATCTAGTCAGATATCAGATGAATTGTTCAATCAGTGACCACAAATGCTGCACAGAAAGATGCATTCACTTTCTCTTCTTCTTCTTTTTTTTTTTTAAACTTTCCAAATAACAGCTTTTAATTGGAAGCTAATCCATCTTCAATGGAAAACAAACATATTCACCACGCTTTCACCAGCTGGTCCAAAGCAAAGCTATAAAGAGATATTATCTAATTCCAAAAGCAGCATCTTCAATTTTTAACAGCACATAATTTATTTTTCTTATTATTTAATACTTGAGGAAAAGTTCTCTGGCATTTGATTTGATCATACTTGGTGTTAGGTCAGCACCTTGATATTTTTATATATGGCTTTTAGTTTATTTCTAATGATTTTAGACTTCTATGTGTAACTAAATAAAGACAAGCCCTTCCCATCTCTTTTATTTCTCATTTAAGAAAATATCCTTGCCAAAAAGTTTCTTTCTACATCTTCAATTCAGCAAGACACTTATATATGAACTTAACTTCAAACCCACGTGAATAACTCAATCCCTCTCAATGAAATGATCTCAGTGATTTTTCACATATGATTGAGGCATTGAAACAGGATGGCCAGGGAAGTGGTAGAGTCACCAAGGTTGGACGTGGCACTTGGTGCCACGGTCTAGCCTTGAGCTCTGTGGTAACAGGTTGGACTTGATGATCTGTGAGGTCTCTTCCAACCTTGGTGAGACTGTGATACCATCCCTGAAGGTGCAGCCATGGAACTTTGGGACTGTGGTCATGGAGGTTGAATTAATGCTCAGTCTTTTCCAGCCTTAATGATTCTTTAATTCAGTCTACAATCATGTTTTGTTCAAACATCTTTTTATCTTGCCTGATCTGCTGGTGCTCTTTCCTCATTACAGGCTCACAGGATGTCAGGGGTTGGAAGGGACCCAAAGAGATCATCGAGTCCAACCCCCCTGCCAGGGGGGGACCAGGAGCAGAGTCCACATCAGGACCATACGATCTAGCTCAGGTCACAGAGGAACGCGTTCAGGTGGGCACTGAATGTCTCCACACCCTCTCTGGGGAGCCTGTTCCAGTGCTCTGGCACCCTTACAGTAAAGAAGTTCCCCCTTGTGTTGAGCTTGAACCTCCTGTGCTGCAGCTTACATCCATTGCTCCTTGTCCTATCCCAGGGAGCAAGTGAGCAGAACCTGTTCCCCCCTCCTGACCCCCAGCCCTCAGATATTTACAGACATTTATTAATGCCCTCTCAGCCTTCTCTTCTCCAGACTAAAAAGCCCCAGAGTCCCTCAGCCTCTCCTTACAAGGCAGTGCTCCAGTCCCCTAATCATCCTTGTAGCCCTCTGCTGGACCCTCTCCAGCAGATCTCTGTCCCTCTTAAACTGCGGAGCCCAAAACTGAATGCAGTACTCAAGATGAAGTCTCACCAGGGCAGGGTAGAGGGAAAGGAGAACCTCCCTTCATCTGCTGGACACACTCTTCTTAATACACCCATTGGCCCTCTTGGCCACAAGGGCACATTGCTGTGCCATGGATAACTTGTTATCCACCAGCACTGAAACAGGTTGCCCAGAGAAGTTGTATAGGCTCCAAGCCTGGAAGTGTTTAAGAGCAGGTTGGATAGGACCTTCACCAACCTGGTCAAGTAGGAGGTGTCCCTGCCCATAGTCGGGGTTTGAAACTAGATGATCGTTAAGCTTCTCTCTAACCCAACCAATTCTATGAGTCTCTACCAGATATTTTAGTTCTCATAGTTTTGTGTTTGTGCATCCCACCTACACATCGCAAAAAGCCTGCATCTGCAATCCTAAAAGCAGCCAGCTCACAATTAGGTTTTATCATCTAGACTATAAATCCACTTATCCCAGACATATGTTGAAAGCAATTCACAGAAGTTTAATTAAAGGAAATGACATTCCAAAGACAGAGAGAGTAAGCAAATATTTGCATGTGTGAAAACACCACCAAGCCTCTAAAAGAAACAGCTCTCTGAAAACTCTTGGGTTGAGAATTGCTAAACACCATACAAAATAACTGTACTGAATAAAGTAATGAGAAATATTGGAGGCAGAGGAAGGTTGTTATTAGATGTCACCATGCTAGGCAGTGTGACTGCTCAGCTCTAGTGCTAAAGCAGTGGGTATGGTAATAACATGGCTTGACTGGGAGCAGTGCCTGTCAACAGCTGCATTGATGATACAGGCAGTGGGATCAAGTGCTCCCTCAGCAAGCCTGCAGATGACACTAAGCTGAGTGGTATGGTTGATATGCTAGAAGGATGAAATGGGTGCCATCCAGAGGGATCTGGACAAGCTGGAGAAGTGGGCCCAGGTGAACCTCAATAAGTTCAAGTGTGATGTCTTGCACATGGGTTGAGACAATCGCCATTATCAATTCAGGCTGGGAGAGGATGTAATAAAGAGCAACCCTGCAGAAAAGGACTTGTGGATACTGGTAGATAAAAAGATGGACATTAACCAGCAATGTGTCCAGAGGGAAAATGTCATTCTGGGCTGTGTCAAAAAAAGCATGGAAAACAGCTTAAGAAAGGTGATTCTGCCACTCTGCTCTGGTGAGACCTCTCCTGGAGTACTGTGTCCATACTGGGGGCTCCCAACACAAGAAGGACATCAACCTGCTGCAGTGGGTCCAGAGGAGGCTGCAAAAAATCATCAGAGAGTTGAAGCACCTCCCCTATGAAGACAAGCTGAGAGAATTTGGGATATGCGGTCTGGAGAAGAGAAGGCTCCAGGGAGAGATTACAGCCACATTTCAGTATCAGAAAGGGAGTCACAGGAGAGCTGGGGAAGAGCTGTTGAGCTTATGAGGACAGGCTGAGACAGTTGGGGTTGATCAGCTTGGAGAAGGTAAGGTTCTGGGGAAGTAGCCTTGCAGTACCCAAAGGGGTATCCAAGACAGATGGGAAGGCACTTTATACAAGACCATGTGGCAATAGGACAAGGGCCAATGGTTTTAACTAGAGCAGAATAGAATTTGATAGAACATTAGGGAGAAGTTCTTTACTACGAGAGTGGTTAGACATTGGAACAGGTTTCCCAAGGACGTGGTAGAGGCCCCATCCCAAGAAACATTCCAAGTCAGGCTTGATGGAGCTCTGAGCAACCTGATCAAGTTGGGAATGTTCCTGCTTACTGCAAGGGGGTTGAACTAGATGCCTTTTAAAGGTCCTTTCCAACCCAATGTACCCTATGATTCTAGAATCTAAATTGATCATTTTAACTTGATTGTGATGGAAGTGCTGTGAGTAAGAAGAATATGCCATAGGAATGCTGCATCAGCATTTCCAGCCTCCAGTGCTATCAGAGCCCTGGCTTCCAGAAGCTCATTTAATAAGTATGCAAACATTATCTTTCCACAGTGAATGATGGAATCACATTTATTGATACAGGACCCAACCACAGCATGAATTATATTTGAAGTTCCTACTGTATTATGGTTTCCCTCCTTTGAAGTTAGTTTTTATGCTCTAGTGCAAATTGATGCAGTTTTGACTGTTAGTAAAGATTCTCTTTGTTTACACAAACCCTTCCTGTCAAGTAAAGGCTTGTATGATCCAGTCAGGAAGCTCTTCACCAGGAAGCAGATCTGCTAATTAAAGCACTGGGAGAAAAATAAACAAACCCCAAATGCTTACAATCATCAAAAAGAGTTTTAAAAATTCATAAACAGGTAAAAATGATGAAAGCAGAGGAGAGTGAGTGCAGAATTACAGCCCAGCCTGATGAGTGTGACAGCCCACAGTGATGGGTGTTGTGGACCATGACAGATAAAATAAGGGCGTGTTTTGGCTCTTTTAAAGGACAAATGCATCCAGTTTTAAACCCAGAATGCATTCTAATTAGCTGTTTTCCACAGCTGTATTTTTCAGCATGTATATCCATTACCTAAGGATCTACCCCCCCCTGCATGCATGCTGCTTCATTCTGAAGCAAAGATGTCAGTCCACGAATGCATGCAGGAAGATACAGCCATGTATGATTAACTGTCTGGGAAGATCAAGGAGGGAACATATGATTTTAGGGAGTTTGCATGCAGTACATATTCTGTTAGCCATCTCCACAACCAGCACTGCCTGTATGGACACCATCAACAGTCTGTACTTTCCCAGCATATTGTGCCTGCAGCAGAAGGTTGCAACGTGAGGATGTTTCCTCTTGCTAGATATTGGCAGACCAGCCCTCACCTGGATCAAACCTCCCTTCAGGGAGTTACAGAGGTCTAGATTGTCTCCCCTCAGCCTTCTCTTTTCCAGATTAAAGAACCCCAGTTCCTTCAGCTGCTCCTCACAAGACCTTTCTCCAGATCCTTCACCACCTTCACTGCCCTTCTCTGGACACACTTCAGCAACTCAATGTTTTTGGGGTGAGGGACCCAAAAGAGAGCCCAGTGCTTGAGGTGTGGCCTCACCAGTGCTGAGTCCAGGGGGATGATCACTTCTCTGGTCCTGCTGGCCAAACGATTGCTGATACAAGCCAGGATGCTGTTGGCTTTCCCGACCACGCGAGTATCATAGAATGATTTAGGTTGGAAGGGACCTCAAGGATCATCCAGCTCCAACCCCCTGCCATAGGCAGGGACACCTCCCACTAGAGCAGATTGCTCAAGGCCTCATCCAGCTTTAAACACCTCCAGGGAGGAAGCATCCACAACCTCCCTGGGCAACCTGTGCCAGCGTCTCACCACCCTCACTGTAAAGAACTTCCTTCTAACATCCAGTCTAAATCTCCCCTCCTCCACCTTAAACCCATTCCCCCTCGTCCTGACATTACCAGACCTTGTCAATAGTCCCTCCCCAGCCTTCCTGTAGGCTCCCTTCAGATACTGGAGTACTAGATTCAGTTGTGGGCTCCCCAGTTTAAGAGATACAAAGAACAACCAGAAAGAGTCCAGTGAAGACTACAGAGATGCTGAGAGGACTGGAGCATCTCTGAGGAGATGCTGCTGAGTTCTAGGGCAGTTTAGCCAGGAGAACAACCTGACAGAGGATCTTCTCAATGCTAAAGGGTGGGAGCCAAGAGGATGGGGGCAGGCTCTTTTAAGAGGTGTCCAGCAACAGGACAAGAGACAGCCAGCACAAACTAGAATGCAGGAGGTCCCACTTAAACCTAAGGAAGAACTTCTGTCCTAAGAAAACTTTTTTGTATTCTCACAGATCTCACAGTGCCATAAAAAAAGTGTTTCCTTTTTCATTGCATAAATGTATCTTTGTGTGAACCATTTCACTTAATATGAAAACATACTCAACCAAAGTTAATGTACTATGAACAGAACTCTTAACAGCCAATAATATATTTATCTCCTACACAGCCAAGCAGCCTCAAAATGTCTACCTTCTGAAAGCAGACTTTATATTACACTGAGCCTTTACTAAAATCACTTGGGTTTATTATTTTTAAATGCAACTCATTCATTAGAGAGGAATTTACTTTGCACATTTTAGGTCTGTTATTTCAAAGGTGCTCAGAAGCAGTAACTGAAGGTCCAATATTGAGAGAAGTCAGACTAGGGAGCTTCTCACTCTCTACGACTCCCTGAAAGGAGGTTGGAGCTAGGTAGGTGTTGGTCTCTTCTCTCTAGTAACAACTGGTAGGACAAGCGCAAATGGCCTCAAATTGCACCAGGGGAGATTTAGGTTGGGTATTAGAAGAAACTTCTTGACTGAAAGGGTTCTCAAATGCCGGAATAAGCTCGCCAGGAAGGTGGTTGAATTCCCATCCCCAGAGGTGTTTAAACATTGTAGAGATATGGTGCTGAGGAGAATGATTTGCACCAGACTTGGTAGAATTGAATAATGGTTGGAGTTTGAGATCTTTTCCAATCTAAATGACTCTATCATCTTCTCACCGTAGTAAGTTTTCCTTCATTCTCTTTACTCCTCCCAGGCTGGACGAGGCTCTGGCCAGCCTGATCTAGGGAAGGATGTCCCTGCACATGGCAGGGGGGTTGGACTCTATGATCTCCTTGGGTCCCTTCCAATCCCTAATATCCTGTGATCCTTTTTGGAGCTAGAGTCTGCCAAACCTGAGTGACTCTCACGGCTACGGAAGGAAGACTGCAAGTGTGCTGCTTCTGCAACCTCTCAGATCAAAGGAGGAGCAGTGGTCACTGTCCAAGGCTTCCTGGATATTTTTTCCCCTTGGTTCTCTACCCCAAGGGAAGAACACCAACAGAAATTAACCTTGGCAGCACTGCTAAAGACACAGGCAGTCTTGCTCAGAGTTCTGTGCCTGACAACAGGCAATCTCTCAGGTGAAAAATCTCAGTTTGGTTATTATTTGCAGTTGATGATCCTCACCGCCACCCCCCTCCCCGCCCCAGCATTCACTGTGTTAAGGGTGCATTTCTGCCTATTCCTTTGGAGGTCTGTTTGCAGGTCCACTTCCCATCAATTAGCTCAACTCCTTGATGAACCTTTACATTCTACCTGCCTCTTGTGGTGAACTGAAGAAAGCTGCAGCTTGCTCTCAATAGAGATTTATCCTGCATCTGCCCATCAGGAAATTTTTGTGACCTTTTGAAACCTCAGGGAATGGTATACAAAGAAAGGATAAAATCACCTTTAAACTGAAGCCAATGGATCAGTACTTCAAACAAGGTGAAAATGTCTCATCAGGGACACTGCCTAGCTTTAACAGATGCATTTAGGGGTTCCTCTGCAAGAAATGAGGTGCTAATTTACTCATCTGGATAGCTTTGAGTTTTTAAGGGAAGTGGAAGGGGGTGGTGGAGTATCATTCCAGTTATCCATTAATGCCACAGATTCCCCAATAAACACTTCTGAAGAGATATTTTGTTCAGTTTTTCACTTCTTAATGGAGCAGAATAAAGCAGCACAACTTGAAGGAATTTCTCTGTTCTTGCTATTGGCACAACAGGATTATAGAATCACAGAGAGGTTTGAGTTGGAAGGGATCTTAAACCTGTAATTCCAACCCACTGCCATGGGCAGGGACACCTTTCACTAGACCAGGCTGCTTAAGGCCCCATCCAACCTGCCTGTGCGCACTTCCAGGCTTGGAGTCTCCACAACTTCCTTGGGCATCCTGCTCCAGTGCCTCACCACCCTCGTGGAGAAGAATGTCCTCCTAATGTCTGCTCTAAATAGAACTCCTTCCACTTTGAAGCCATCACCCCTCATCAGGTCACTACATCCCTTTGTCTAAAGTCCCCCCTCTGTCTCTTCTATAGCCTCCCCATTGAACACTGATAGGCTGCTCTAAGGTCTCCCTAGGGCCTTCTCCAGGCTGAACAACCCCAACTCTCTCAGCCTGACTTCATAGCAGAGGTGCTCCAGCACTTTGGTCACATTGGCAGCCCTGCTCTGGACCCACTGTAACAGTCCCACATCTTTCTTGTGCCAAACACATTCCTATCACAAGCAGAAATGAAAGTTATTTTGCAGGGATAATACAGACAAAGAAATTAAAGACAAAACTTATATATATTCTTTCCATGTGCATTTTGCATTAAGCTACAGTATAACAGACTGTACCTTTAGCCTCACACAAGGGTAACTTGATTTTAGGTCATGGTTCATTAGAGCCTGTGCAGGAATTCTATTTGATAGTGCATGGAAGAAAGAAGCACTGAAAGAATAATTTTGTCACTGTTTGAAAAGTTCAGCATGCTAATGTGGCTGTGTGCTTCATGGCTTTCACCTTGCTTCTTATTGCCATCTCTTTTGCTTTCCCCCAGCAGCAGTATCTATTCCTTTCAGGTCAAATCATTTTTATGAACATTGTGAGCCATCTATCTCAGCTTTTGAAGACTTAATATTTGGAAAAACTAAGCAAATGTGGTTTGATGTCACTCATGCATTAAGTACATCCACATGTTTCAATTTAGGATTCTAAAAGTCAAGGGAGTCAAAGCTGGGTAGGCTTTGCTGACCTAGTTTGTTTTGTGCTGATTTGATTTTGCTCATCTTTATTATTATGTCTGTACTTAGGAGCAAGATGAAGCTGAAGAGGCAATTTGCAGGTTTGCTGCCCCTGGCTCGTGCCTTAGACTGAATGTGCAGCTGCTGAGGAGCACTGTGGCAACAGCAGAAACTGAAGTGCAGACACTCAACCGTAGAGCAGATTCTGCTCCTGCTTGCACCCCAAGTGGACTGCGAGCAAGCTGGGTCACTTTATGTGATCACCTAGAAGGCTGAATTGTTGGAAACTGAAAGAACAGAGCTGAAAAATGAGTCTGGCTGCTGGGTCACATTTCAGTGAAAGTACCTATGCAGACAGTGACTACTTAAGTGAAGCCCCTAAGATAGCAATTCACAGATAATATCCATATGAGATTGTTTTCCTCCCCTCTGTTGTGCTGTGCAATAACACACATTAATTTGACAATTTTTATGACACCAAGCTGTGTGGCACAGCTGACTTGCTGGAGGGCAGGGATGCCATCCAGAGGGACCTGGACAGACTGGAGAGGTGGGCCCAGGCCAACCTCATGACGTTTAACAAGGCCAAGTGTAAGGTCCTGCACCTGGGTTGGTGCAATCCCAGGCACAGATACAGGCTGGGTGATGAATGGCTGGAGAGCAGCCCTGAGGAGAAGGACCTGGGGGTCTGGGTCGACGAGAAGCTCAACATGAGCCTGCAGTGTGCACATGCAGCCCAGACAGCCAACCGAGTGCTGGGCTGCATCAAGAGCAGTGTGGCCAGCAGGGCAAGGGAGGGGATTCTCCCCCTTTACTCTGCTCTCCTCAGACCCCACCTGGAGTACTGTGTGCAGTTCTGGAGCCCCCAACACAAGAAGGACATGGAACTGCTGGAGCGAGTCCAGAGGAGAGCCACGAAGATGCTCAGAGGGCTGCAGCAGCTCTGCTATGAGGACAGGCTGAGAGAGTTGGGGCTCTGCAGCCTGGAGAAGAGAAGGCTTCGAGGAGACCTTAGAGTGGCTTTCCAGTATCTGAAGGGAGCCTACAGGAAGGCTGGGGAGGGACTATTGACAAGGTCTAGTAATGTCAGGACGAGGGGGAATGGGTTTAAGCTGGAAGAGGGGAGATTTAGACTGGATGTTAGGAGGAAGTTCTTTACAGTGAGGGTGGTGAGACACTGGCACAGGTTGCCCAGGGAGGTTGTGGATGCTTCCTCCCTGGAGGCGTTTAAGGCCAGGCTGGATGAGGCCTTGAGCAGCCTGCTCTAGTGGGAGGTGTCCCTGCCTATGGCAGGGGGTTGGAGCTAGATGATCCTTGAGGTCCCTTCCAACCTAAACCATTCTATGATTCTATGATTTTAAGTCAAGTAAACACACAGAATCCCAGCATGGTGGGAGTTGGAAGGGACCTATGGAGGTGCAGTCCAACCCCCTGCTAAAGCAGGGTCACCCACAGCTGGATGCCCAGGATCAGAATGTCCAGGTGGTTTGGAATCTCCCCAGAGAAGGAGACTCCACGACCTCTCTGGGCAGCCTGCTCCAGGGCCTCTATGCTCCAGTTTGTATCTGTTACCTCTTGCCCTGTCACTGGGCATCACTAAAAAAAGACTGGCCCCATCCTCGTGATATTCCGATGTTGCTATTGTCATTTTGTTAACAGATAAATCAATCTCCTTTGCAACCAAATAGGAAAGGTATAAGTAGCCCTTAGTATTCCTGAGAAGATGTTACCACGAGTGGTTGTCATTCTACTAATGACTAAGAGCCTACTCAAACCATTATGGGAACACAAACAGGGCGTTTGAGCAGATTGCAAACGTGGGGCAGAAAAACAGAGATTCAAAACCAAATCAACAAAAGGAAAAATCACAAAAAAGAAATCTTGGCCTTGTCAGAAAACTAAGGTTATCTAATTTAGAGATGCTTGTCAGTTTAATGGCAATATGGAATCATTAAGGTTGGAAAAGACCTCCACGATCATCAAGTCCAACTGTCAACCCAACACCACCATGCTCACTAAACCATGTCCTCAAGTTCCATGTCTAGACATTTTTTGAACACCTGAAGGGACGGTGACTCCACCACCTCCCTGGGCAGCCTGTTCCACTGCCTGACCACTCTTTCAGGAAAGATATTTATCCTAATATCCAACCTAAACCTCTCCTGCTGCAACTTGAGGCCATTTCCCCTTGCCCTAAGACTTGGTAATTTATGATAACTTCCATCCTGTAGGTACTTGTGTCTGGTTTAATTCCTTTATTTTCACAGTGATAGTATCTAGAAATGCTTTTGTTGTTTGTCTCCTTTTTCCATTGCTAGCCTGGAGCATTCATTTGCTCTGTAAGCTCACTAAGGTGGTTGGTCTGTTTGACAGTACTATTTATTTGCAAGACCTGCGTGAAGTGTGTAAAAAAATCAAAATTTAAAGTCTGCCCAGGAGCAAGACCCTAAAATGTGATTTCTCAGCATGCTTGTTAATGTAAGAATTAATAAGGTTTGATGTCTAAACTCTTGGCCAAGACATTTTAATGCAACCAACACTTAGAGGTTTTGGATATTTTCCCCTTTTTAATATACTCAGAATTCTGCCTTACTTTGAAAATAGTCCAGAAATGAACAATGTTGTTAAGATTTTAATAGATGAAGAAAAGCATGTGAAAATACTTGCAAAAAGCATGCAAAATACCACCAATGGTTTCACCTTTAAATATCCAAAAGGACATTTTCTATGAACTTTGTCCCAAATCTCAACCAAGTGAACATAACACATCCTATTCACTGCTTCCTTAAGAGCACCTAGGGATTAATTGCTGTCTTTCTACTCCACGGCCATGAAGCAGTACTTAGGACAAGAGCAAATGGCTTCAAGGCACACCAGGTAAGCTTTAGGTTGGATGTTAGAAGAAACTCTTTCACTAAGAGGATTCTCAAAGCCTGGGAAAGACTCCCCAGAGGGCTGGTTGAACCCACATCCCTGGAGGTGTTTCAAAGACACGGAGATGTGGTGCTGAAGGCCACGGTTTAGCATCAGACATGATACAGTGAGTTAATCATAGAATTATAGGATGTATTTTGATGGAAGGCACCTTTAATGGTTAGACCTGATGATCTTAAAGTTTTTTTCCATATGAAATGATTCTATGATTCTATTTAGCAATGGAGATAAGGATAATCATATCCATAAACGAAACTAGAAGAGCTTCCACAGCCTTCAGTGCTGGGAACTAGAAGATGTTTTGATGCCCAGTCAGGAGTCCTGGCACTTATGCTGGAGGAAAAAATTCCTGTTATCAGTCCTCCCCATATTTCTTGGGCCTCCATTATGTTTTGGTTCACAATGATAGGCTGAACTGAGAAGAGCCTAAATTTTCTTATCTATGTCCAGTAAAGACAGAGAAGAAGGGAACCCACTCAAATGATGGAGAAATAAAATGACTGCCTGCTTATTGGTGCTCACATCTCACTGATGACTGCTGCTGTGTTCTTTACTACATGAAAAGGTTCTTCTGTGGAGCCTGTTCCAGTCTTTGAGAACCCTTTCGGGCAAGAAGTTTCTTCTAAAACCCCATTTAAATAAATAAGGCCAAGGGTTAACAAAAAGCCACAGGCTCATGCTGCCACAGAATTACAGAAGCATTTAGATTGGTAAAGACCTTTGGGATTATTGAGTCCAACCATTAATAGAGCACTGCCACATTCTCCACCAAACCATGTAGATCCACAAAAGGCAGGCAAAGATGAGCTGTCTTTTAGAATTAGTAACTTAGAGAAAAGATCCAGAGAAAGCACTGTCATGCTGATGTCCAGCAGCATCTTAGGAAAAAGCTGACAGCTTTATTTTGCAGTTGGAGAGATTTGCTCTTCCCCTCAGCTCCTGAAGAGCTAGTACATTACAAATGATTTTTTTCCCCTTGTCAGGACACGCATTCCAAGCTGCAACACTACTAGCCAAGCCTGACTTGTTATTTTTCTTGGAATCAAGTCTCAGTGGTGAGATTTAGCTGGCAAAAGCAGCTGTCTGATGTCCTTATACGCTGCTGTTTGCTGGATTTTGAAGTGAATACATTATGAAGCCACCAGTCCCCACTGCTTTTAAGAGAAAAGTGTGCCAGGCTTGCACAGTGTTGCAATTAACCATGTACTGTAAATTGGCTGGATCATTTAAGGCCAAAGAACAGTGTCTTTGCTTAAGGGAATGCTTAATGGGGAAAGGAAAAGTCCTTTTAAACCAGTAAAATGTCTTTCAAAGATGAAAAGCTCATTTATGTACACGAATATTCTACAGAAAGACTTCACAATCGTTTTAACTACCTGCACTGAACAAGGAGGTTATGATGTCTGGCCTAAGAGGAGAACAGACAGGATGTCTAAATCACAGTTAGAAAGTCAAACTGCAGGATAAACAGACTTTTCACAACAGGAACCACCCCTGGAAGCTCAGGTGGGAGCAACAGCAAAGCTGGGGAAGTCTTTGCACCTGCTCCCCTTGACGTTTACCCAGCCAGGTCACTGTAAAATGCACATTTCCATGTCCTGGTCTTGCAAAGACCAAATTAATACAAAAGCAAAGGATTCTATGGTTTGGCTAAAGGGAAGAATGTCTTTTTGTGATCAATTGACAAAGTTCCCTCTACCCAACCTTGACAGACAAGTGAACAGCACACAGATAAGAACACACCAGGTACCACCGATACTTTGTGAGATAATGCAACTGATGGCCCTGAATTATTTAACTTCTTAAAAAGGATATAACTCCCACCCAGAAACTCACTGATGATGTTCCAGCAGTAAGGAGATGCATCTGGTAGTTTTATTGCAGCCTACAGAAGGCTACAAAGATGCTGAGGGGACTGGAGTACATCTCTGCAGAGCAGAGGCTGACAGACCCTGGAGAAGAGCAGCCTGAGAGGGGATCTTCTCAATTATCATCAATAGCTGAAGGGCAAGGGTCAAGGAGACCCAGCCAGACCCTTTTCAGTGGTGCCCACTGATAGGACAAGGGGAAATGGGTACAAAGAAGAAAGAAAGGTTTCACCTAAACAGAAGAAAAAACTTTTCTGTGGGGATGCTGCAGCTCTGGAGCTAAGCTGCCCAGAGAGGTTGTGGAGTCTCTTTCTCTAGAGAGACTCTAAACTTGCTTGGACACTGTGGTCCTGAGCAACCTGCTGTGAGTGACTCTGTATTAACAGAGGGTTGGACTAGATGACCTTTAGAGATGCCTTCCAATCTTCACTGTGCATGGGATTCTATGATATTTGCTTGGCACACACACACAGAGATGCCCTTAGATTATATAGAGAAGAGATAACATTCTTGTGTACCTACACCATTCAGAACAGAGGGTCTTGCTGGTCCATTTAATCTGATCTGCAGCAATCACAGCCTGCATGGAACTAAATATGACAACTTCTTAAGAGCTGATACCATTATTTTGTTCACAAATGCGCTACAACTAACAAGATCCCAAGGTAAACTAAGCTATGCCCCTGCAGAGCAGAACGGATGAAAGCTTTTTCTACAAGCACTCTTTCCTCAGAGGTTCCATCCCTCCTCTCAAGCATTTCTCCTTTCAGACTGCTGCTCCCTGCCCCCAAGCACAACCCAGCAGTAGCTGAAGTTGAAAGAAAATAAACCTGCAAGAGTCACAAGGACTTCAGGCTTCCTCCATCCATGAGAACTTAATATCTGGCACTTCATATGGAACATGGACCGTGACCCAACTGAAAATTCGTTTCAAGGAGCACAAGGCTTTACTTTTGTTGATGAGGCTGCTGCAGCAGCTGCTGCTGCTGTGGATTTTCTTTCCCCACTGACTGGTGAGGAACCTCAAACCAATCTGCTTTACTTCTTCCTTCCCATTGTGCTGTATTGAGAGCCATGAATTCTTGATAATAACACTGACATTCCTATGGCAGACCACAAAAATTATCTCTAGTTTCTCTCTCTCTTTCTTTTTTGTTTTCAGTGACACTGTGTTAAGGGACCGTTCTGAAGGCACAGCCAGCATTAGCATAAGGGTTACAAACATCAGCCTGTTTGCATGGTGGCCACGCTGCTCCCAAAGTGCTTACCATGTCAAATCTGGAAGGTCTCCAGTGAGGCAAACCATGTATTACCATGACTTGCAGTGTGCTGTGTTCCATACAGCAGCAATGGATTTCAAATGAGGAACAAATGACCTGATGAGCCTCAGCACAGAGGCTTACAGCAGGCTGACTCCCAAGCATATTCAAATTGAAATAAAGGAAGCTACACTACACCAAAAAAAACCATCATTCTGGGACCAATAAAGATTAAAACTAGAGTTCCAAACCCAAGCCATCTGTTAAGCAAGGGCCATTTGAGACAGCTATGGGACATGTCAAAGAATAATGCTCTGGTCAGAATGTGTTTTCATTCTTTCCATGTTTCTATACTTCAAATGCTTCCATTTCACACTGCCTGTGCAGGCTGGAAGTTATTAGAGACTGATACATCCTCTTACTAACAATCAGAGAAACAGTCAAATAACCTTTTAAAGAATAAAGTGAATCTCAGTAAGTTCAATAAGGGCACACATAGGGGTCTGCACCTGGGGAAAAATGATCACCTACACAAGTAAAGGTGAGAAATTGACCTGCTAGAAAGCAGCTCTGTGGAGAGGGACCTTGGAATGATGCTGGACAACAAGCTCACCACAAGTCAGCAGTGTGTTTCTGTGGCCAAGAAGGCCAGTGCTCTCTTAGGGTGCATTAAGAAGAGTATGGCCACCAGATCAAGTGAGGTTCTCCTCCTCTTCTACTCTGCCCCAGTGAGGCCACACCTGGAGTACTGAGTCCAGTTGCAGCCTCCCTAGTTTAAGAGACAGGGAACTACTGAAGAGAGTGCAACAGAGGCTGCAAAGATGCTGAGGGCACTGGACTATCTCTGTGAGGAGGAGAGACTGAGAGCCCTGGAGCTGTTTAGCTTGGAAAAGAGCAGACTGAGAGGAGATCCTCTCAATGGTGATCAACAGCTGAAGGTTGAGGGGAAAGAAGATGGGCCCAGGCTCTTTTCAGTGATGCCTAGTGACAGGACAGGGAGCAATGAGCACAAACTGGATCACAGGAGGTCCCATCCAAACATAAAGAGAAACATTTTTGCTGAGAAGGTGCTGGAGCCCTGGAGCAGGCTGCCCAAAGAGGTTGTGGAGTCTCCTTCTCTGGAGACTTCCAAAACCCACTTGGACACAACCTTGGACACAACCTTGGACAACCTGCTGTGGATGATTCTGCTTTAGCAAGGAGGTTGGACTAGGTAATCTCCAGAAGTCACTCCCTATCCCCACCAATCTGATAATGTGCATACAATTTAGAAGCAATGAGCCATCAGTAACCACTTCGGTGCTACAGAGAAGTCTAAACATACAAAAGTTTCAGCAGAAAGGGGACAAGCAGGAAAGTGGAGAGACTGACTTCAGATATGAGATGTGTTATCTGCAGCTTAATCTGGAGAAAACTGTCTTGCATCCATTGCTGGGATATGAAAGGAAAGTAATCAGTGCCCTGGTTTAGCTGATCATTTGTCAGACGTGGTGATGGGCTTGTGTTTTGCTCCTTAGGTGATTTCTCTTCCAGGGCAGGTTGGCTCTCTTGGCTACTCTAATAACCACATATCTATTGATTTCTGGGAAAGAGGCATATTGATCAGACCTGACAACTGGAAAGGTGAGGTGCTGTGTTTGACATTGTCAAGCCACCACCTTGTACAGCCTGAGCTCAGGGCACTCTTATTGCTTGCTGAAGCTTATTTCATCTGTTCTTTCAAGCATGTTAAAATCCTTACATGTGGGGTTTGGGTTTCTCTACAGGAACATAGAAATGAGCTAATGATGCACATTAATGGAAATCTAATAAGATATGATGATAATCTCTTATCCTGTGAGTTGAAATGGCATTTCCTAACTATCATTACATACTGACAGGGCAGAGCAATTACACTGAAGTGAACAGAGCACTACTGCTGTAGTAATAGTAGAAACAGAATGCCAATTCCACTGGCTGCTGCAAAACCTGGGTTTAAAATCTTACATTATGGCACTGACACAGAGAATCATTTCCCCTGCTTTGTGTACTAGAGTTTCAATCCCACACTCTAGGGACATAGTGACATACTGGTGAAGATAACATCAACAAGTTTCCCCCTGGGCAATTCTTTGGATTCCTGTGCTCCTGAGTGCCATCTTTTCTGTTTTGCTTTCTTTTGGTGTTTGTCAGAATCAAGTGTTTACCTCCCTACCTGCCAGACCATCTTGCTAGCACAGCTCTTTTGAGAAGCCTCAGCTGACTCTGAAGCTTCTCCAAAAGAAGTTGAGACTCCTCTCCAAACAGCTTTGCCAGGAAGCCTCACTGGGAGCTCCTCCCTCTTGCCTTGGGAAAGCATCCTCTGTGAGTGATGCTCTCCAGCATTCTTACCTGAGCAACACTGCAAGTACACAATTGTAGAATCCTAGAATTGTTTCAGCTGGATCATCCAGACCCATCATTAACCTAAGACCACCATGGCCACTAAAAACATGCCCCTAAGTGCCATGTCCACATGTTTCCTGAACACCTCCAAGGATGGTGACTCCACCACCTCCCTGGGCAGCCTGTTCCAATGCCTGGCCAGGCCACCCTTTCACTGAAGACATTTTTCCTAATATCCAAACTAAACCTCCTCCTCTACCACAATTTCAGGACATTTCCTCTCCATCGCCTGATGCTAGGGAGAAGAGACTGACCTACACCTCACTACCACCTCTCTTCTTGCAATGAAGAATGCTGAAACATAAAAGGAGGCTCAAAATAATCAACCGAAAAAGCAGGTTTAGAATGAGCATTTTGTAGGGTCTGAATCTATCATGCGGAGCCCTTCTCTACTTGTGAGCAAAAAGCATTTTGTCAGTTGGCTGTGCTGCTGAATCCTAGCTCTCATGTGTAGCCTCTTCCACAGGGATAAGATTCCAGAGGCCCAGAGCACTGCCAGCTCTACAGGTGAAGTGTGGTGTAAGAGATTGAAAACCTTGGAGTTAACTGGTAAACACCAAATTTGGCTACAGTCTGTACACCTAGGGGGAAAGCAGAAATTTCTGCCCTGGAGAAACCATATTGGGAGCATGGTGTGCCATTCTGGGCTCCCCAGTTCAAGAGGGACAGGGAACTACTGGAGAGAGTGCAATGGAGGGCCATGAAGGGACTGTGATATGTGATGAGGAAAGGCTGAGAGACATGGGGCTGTTTGATCTGTAGAAGAAAAGCCTGAGAGGGGGTTTGATCAATGTGTACAAATATCTGAAGAGAGGTGTCAAGAAGATGGGGTCAGGCTCTATTCAGTGGTACTCATTGACAGGACAAGGGGCAGTAGATACAAACTGGAACAAAACAAGTTCCACCTTAGCATGAAGGAAAACTTTGCTGTGAGGGTGCTGGAGCCCTATGAGGAGAGGCTGAGGGAGCTGGGGGTGTTTAGCCTGGAGAAGAGGAGGCTCAGGGCAGACCTCATTGCTGTCTACAACTACCTGAAGGCAGGTTGTAGCCAGGTGGGGTTGGTCTCTTCTCCCAGGCAACCAGCAACAGAACAAGGGGACACAGTCTCAAGTTGTGCCAGAGGAGGTCTAGGCTGGATGTTAGGAGGAATTTCTTGTCAGAGAGAGTGACTGACATTGGAATGGGCTGCCCAGGGAGGTGGTGGAGTTGCCATCCCTGGAGATGTTCAAAAAAAGCTTGGATGAGGCACTTAGTGCCATGGTCTAGTTGATTGGACAGGGCTGGGTGCTAGGTTGGACTGGATGATCTTGGAGGTTTCTTATATCCTGGTTGATTCTATGGAGCCCTGGAGCAGGCTGCCCAGAGAGTTTGTGAAGTCTCTTTCTCCAAAGACTTTCAACATCTGTCTGAACATATTCCTGGGTGACCTGCCCTAGGTGACCCTGTTATATGGGGGGACTGGACTTGACCTCCAGAGGTCCCTACCAAACCATATCAATCTATGATTCAGTGAAATTTCTTTCTGTAGCTGGCAAAGCATAAAAATCAACCCACCAGCAGAGGATGAAGCCAGATATTTTTAAGCTAGAAATGAAGTGCAATTAAGTTCATTAACTTTTGGCACAATTCTCTGAGAGTTACGTTAAATTCCTCACCACAAAACATGTGTCTAGTGAAAAATGAGATCTTTACTAAAACATATGCTCTGAATAAACACCAAATGCTAGGCATGTTCTAAAGAGGAGGTCAGATTAAATGATTATAAAAATACCTTTGGGCTTCATATTCTGCTTTGCAACTAAAAGATACTGGATAGCCTTGAACACAACTTGGAAGCTTTGGTAGAATAGAATAGAATCAACCAGATTGGAAGAGACCTCCAAGATCATCCAGTCCAACCTAGCACCCAGCCCTATCTAGTCAACTAGACCATGGCACTAAGTGCCTCATCCAGTCTTTTCCTGAACACCTCCAGGGATGGTGACTCCACCACCTCCCTGGGCAGCCCATTCCAATGGCAAATCATTCTGTGAACTTCCTCCTAACATCCAGCCTATACTTCCCCCAGGCACAACTAGAGGCTGTGTCCCCTTGTTCTGTTGCTGGTTGCCTGGGAGAAGAGACCAACCCTTACCTGGCTACAACCTCCCTTCAGGTAGTTGTAGACAGCAATGAGGTCTGCCCTGAGTCTCCTCTTCTCCAGGTTAACAACCCCAGCTCCCTCAGCCTCTCCTCATAGGGTTTGTGTTCCAGGCCCCTCACCAGCTTTGTTGCCCTTCTCTGGACACCTTCCAGCCCCTCAACATCTCTCTTGAATTGAGGAGCCCAGAACTGGACACAGTACTCAAGGTGCGGCCTGACCAGTGTTGAGCACAGGGGAAGAATAACCTCCCTTGTCCTACTGGCCACACTGTTCCTGATACAAGCCAGGAACAGTGATGCACAATGTGACTGATTTTCCACTTGCACTTGCTAAGCAAGGCAAAGAAAGTTGTAGTGAGGTGCAGTTCTCTTCTCTCAAACACCAAATGAGAGGACAGGGGGAAATGTCCTGCAATTGTGCCAGGGGAAGTGTAGGTTGGATACCAGGAAAAATTTCTTTGTGAAAGAGTGGTCAGGCACTGGAACAGCCAGCCCAGGGAGGTGGTGGAGTCATTGTCTCTGGAAGTGTTCAAAAAACATGTGGACATGGCAGTCTAGGACATGGCTCAATGGCTTTGGTGGTCTTAGTTCCACAGTTGGAGTGGAAGATGTTAGAAGTCTTCTCCAACCTTAATTCTGTGATTTTATGGTTTCCTAAGACAGATACCCCTTAGTTTCTCTACAAACAGCACCGGATTCTTGATTGCCTTGGGAAATGCAGGTTAGGGCTGCAATTTTTGTGTCATGCCACAGGACTGGAGTTCTGCCTCTCAAAGGCTTCTTTGCTTCTCATGTTGCACAAAAGCTATTTTCAAAAGCCTTTGTGGGGTAGATGGTAACTGAGGGATTTTACAGATCCTTGTGCTACGCAAATAGAGACATTCAGCATTCACTTAACCTCGTGTGATAAACAGGAGCATGATTTGTGTTAGGAGGAAACAAAAGGGGAGAGATGTACCTCCCTGGGATGGACAATTAGTGCAGGAACGGGCAGGGTTTTTCTTACTGTGCTTGTGCTGGGCAGGGGGGGTGGTGTCAGAGCTGGGAGGACACACAGAGAAGACCACCAGAAATAAGTGACCCATGCAGGCACATGAGAGCTCTCTGGCACAGCAAGAATTCCAGGGACTTGTTTGCATACCTGATACATGTGCATGAACTGAGTGTACCAATGGGACAGGACGTCGTGTGCCTGTCACATGAAGTTGGTAGAGCACAGACTCCCCTCCTGCCCAGTGCTGCTGCTGCTGTTTTAACAAACACATTTCAAACTGCCTTTGCTACTGGCTGGTTTGCACCTGAGGTCATTTACAACACTTGTAATCTACTTCTCTTTGATGTTAATGCAAATATCCTCGGAAATATGCTCCATTTGTGCTCAGTGATACAAAGATTTGATATTTTTCTCAAATCTTTGTATATTGATTTTGGAATCAAATATGGATTTGGAAATTCAGAGATTTGATTCCAAATTTGGAATCAAATTTCTGAATTGGAAGCACTTGAAAATGTAGCTATAGATGTTTATAGTACAGTTAGGCTACAACACAGCTCGCTCCACCACAAACAAGAACACAATTGAACTGACTACTAACTAGTAGTGCATAATTCACTATTCATTTGCAGGTAGAGACCTTTAAAGAGAAACTGGAAGAAAGCTGATACTGACGGCCAGAAACACACACTAAAACCTATTGTACAGTGTGGACCTGCTGGGTGAGGTGCAAAAAGATCTGTAAGCTGTGAAGCTCTTAATGTATAACTCCCTTATAGAACCGATTGCCTGTTCTGTATCAAATGGATATTTTATTATGACTTACTGTGCTCACCTTTGCCTTATCAGCAATGACCATGCCTCCAGCTGCTGCCTCTTCCTTATGTCTTAAACTCAGCCATTTTCTGCACAAACAGAGGTATTGCAGGCCCTGATCTAACAGAGCTCACAGCTGTTAGCCTGCCTTACTGATGGATGATCTGAACAAACTAACTGTCGTGGAGTCTCTGTCTCTGGAGCCGTTCAAAATCCACATGGATGTGTTTCTGTGTGATCTACACTAAATGATCCTGCTCTAGCAAGGGGGTTGGACTAGATGAGTTCCAGAGGTCCCTTCCAAACTCCACCATGCTAGGATTCTGTTAAACCCTGCCTTCAGACAGGATGTGTTTACCTCAGAAAGAGAAGAAGGCTGGAGGACAGGCATGAATTGAAGCAGTGAAAAGTATTTTTGCATCACAATGCAGCCTTCTTGTTATTCCCAAGAAATAACCCATTACTCAAACCTCCTAATTGAGTGATTCTCCAGCTGTGATCACATGCTCTTCTTGAGATAGCTGGAGCTGAGTGAGAAGCAGAATACAGTCTTATCAGTGAGCTCTCCTGTGATAAGGCATGAAGAGACAATGATTTTGAATGAGCTGGGAACTAAACTCATGAAGAAGAACTTAATTTGCCATTTTGTACATAATCCATTACAACTGCTCAGACCTTCCACACAGGAAGATTATCTTTAAGACTCCAAGTACAAGCTCAGAAATAGTGCAAATGCATGAAGGGAAAAGGTACTGATGTAGTGTAAATTCACTCTGCCAGTTCCAACTTGCTCCAGAGACAATAATGGATTGACTTCAGGTAAGCAGGATGCATTCAGTGCTGGTTACACCATGCTAGCTTTGTGCCAGGTCATGGAAAGAAGGACGGAAGGTGGAACAGCAGCCAGTGTGTGCCCAGGTGACCAAGAAGGCCAACAGCATCTTAGTCTTGATCAGCAAGTGTGACCTGCAGGAACTGAGGAGCAATTGTCCCATTGCACTCAGCACTGGTGAGGTCACACCTCAATCACAGGGGCCAGTTTGTGCCCTTCACTCCAAGAAAGATATTGAGGTGCTGCAGTACGTCCAGAGAAGAGCACAATGCCTAGGAAGGGTCTGGAGAACAGGTTTTGTGATGAACAGCTGAGGAAACTGGGGATGGTTAGCCTGAAGAAAAGGAGGCTAAGGGGAGACCTTCTCACTCTCTGCAACTCACTGAAAGGAGGTTGGAGTGAGGTGGGTGTTGGTCTCTTCTCTCAGGCCTCAAGTTGCACCAGGGAAGGTTTGGGTTGGATACTAGGAAAAGGTTCTTCACTGCAAGAGTGGTTAAGCATTGGAACAGGCTGCCCAGGGAAGTGAAGACTCACTGTCTCTGGTTTAAAAATGTATAGATATGACATGTCAAGACATGGTTTAGTGGTGGACTTGGCAGTTTGAGGTCAATGGTTGGTCTGGATGACCTTGGAGGTCTTTTCCAATCTAAATGAGTCTATGATTCTTGGAAATACTTGCTGTTGTGGGGAGAAAACACTGCAGATGAAACCAACATTTCCATGCTGGGGAGAGAGCAAGGGTAGAACATACACATGGAACTTCTCTTGTGTAAAAGGGATCAGAATGGTTTCTCCTCTGTGATCCCTGCAGCCAGACTTTGGCAATGGGTTTTCTGCAAATGGACTTTCAAAGTATTTCTGATGAGGCACTAGTTCCCTCCATGCCTCAAGGGAGATGACACAAATATCTGCACAATGAATTATAGGGTGTTTCTAACATCTGATGAGTTCCACCAGACTGAACAAATCTCGGTGTCACTGAAGCATTCCAGACAGGTGACAGCAAAAGATCAGGCTCTTTGGAGGAGACAATCTTCCCTTTCTCTGGGCTACAAAGCAGAATACAGATGGAATAGAATACATCTTTTTTCCCCTGTACAAATCATGTCCAGTAAATTGCCAAAATCTAATAGTTAGAGCATTATGCTGCTCATTATAAAAGTAATGGGAAACAACCTTTGTAATGAAGGGACATTGAGTGAAACATCAAACCATGCCTTTGAACACAGAACTACTATAAATAGGGTATCTTGAATGATAATTAGCTGACAATTAATACTTAGACTATTGTTTAATTAATGTTTGCTGGTCAATTATTGACCTCGCTAGTCGCTACGCTTCGTGATTCTAAAAATCATCAATGTTACAGCTCTTGATGCTGCCAGTTATCCTAATTCACATCAAACTCAAATCAAACTGGTCCTGGTGGGTAACAAGTTATCCATGGCACAGCAATGTGTCCTTGTGGCCAAGAAGACCAATAGAATTCTGGGGTGTATTAAGAAGAGTGTATCCAGCAGATCAAGGGAGGTTCTCCTTCCCTTCTACTCTGCCCTGGTGAGACCTCATCTTGAATACCACATTCAGCTTTGGGCTCCTCAGTTTAAAAGGGACAGCGATCTGCTGGAGAGGTTTTCCTTGTATTGGGTATTCTTTGCTAAACCCTAAGTATCTACCAGCATCTAACTCTCTGTGCTTCGTAACAGTAAGACTGGATGAGGCACTCAGTGCCATGGTCTAGTTGACTGGGTAGGGCTGGGTGATAGGTTGGACTGGATGATCTTGGAGGCCTCTTCCAACCTGGTTGATTCTATTCTATTCTAAAGGCAGAGGGCTAGGAGGATGATTATGGGACTGGAGGGCATAACTTATGAGGAGAGACTGAGGGACCTGGGATTTTTTAGTCTGGAGAAGAGAAGAATGAGAGGGGATTTAATTAATGTTTATAAACATCTGAGGGCTGGTAGGAGGGGAGGGACAGGCTCTTCTTACTTGTTCCCTGTGATAGGACAAGGAGCAATGGATGTAAGCTGCATCACAGGAGGTTCCACCTCAATACAAGAGGGAACTTCTTTACTGTAAGGGTCACAGAACACTGGAACAGGCTCCCCAGAGAGGCTGTGGAATCTCTTTCTCTGGAGACTTTCAAGGCCTGTCTGGATGTGTTCCTTTGTGATCTATGCTAGATAGTATGGTCCTGCTCTGGCAGGGGGATTGGACTTGATGATCTCTTTGGGTACCTTCCAACCCCTAACATTCTGTGAGCCTGAGAAAACACAGATCTGAGTGTGCTGGGGAGTAAGTTGATGGCTATGAATTGGTCCCTAATAAAACTGAGCATTTCCTCAAACACTTTGTCCAAAAAGTGCAATTTGTAGTCAGAGTCCTGAACCCATTTGGACAATGCATTGTCCTACACTGTGTATGCTGGAAGTATGCATAACATTCCAGATCTTACACCCTACTTGAAAGGAGAGCTGTGTTTCAGATCTTGATGAGGTGGTGTGATGGTCCTCAGAGATGTATTTTGTCTCATTCTTTGTCCCTAATTCAACACGGATGAATCATAGAATCATAAAACCCTTAAGCTGGAAAAAGAACCTTCAAGATCATTGAGTTCTACTGTTAACACTGCCAGGTTCACCACTAAGCCAAAATCTTATGTGTACACATTTTTAAAACACTTCCAAGGACAGTGGCACACCACTTCCCTGGGCAGACTCTTCTCATCTTTAACTACTCTTTTAGTCAAGAAATTTTTCATAATATCCAGTTTAAACCTCCCCTGGTGCCATGTGGGAATGCTTCCTCTCATGTTGTTTGTTGCTCAAGAGAAGAGACCTATACCCACATCACTACAAACTCCTTTGAAGGAGTTGCATAAAGCTAGAAGATGTCTCAGCCTCCTCCTCTCCATGTTAAACAATCCCAGTTCCCTCAACTTCTCCTCACAAGATCAGTGCTCTAGATCCTTCACCAGCTTCACCACCCTTCTTTGCACATGTTCCATCATCTCAACGACCTTCTTGGAGTGAGGACCCCAAAACTGAACACATTACTCAAGGTGCAGCCTCACCAGTGCTGAGTAGAAGGAGACAATCTCTTCCCTGGTCCTGCTGACCACACTATTGCTGATGCAGGCCAAGATGCTCTTACTCTTGGCCACCTGAGCACACTGCTGGCTCATGTGCAGCTGACTGTCAACCAGCACCCCCAGGTCATTCTCTCCCAGGCAGCTTTCCAGTCACTGTTTGGAGTATCCACATTGTTGCTGTCAACCAAGTTCATGTCACAGGACGTGGCCTTGTTGAGTCTCATAGAACTGATCCCAGCTCATCAGTCCAGCCTGTTTAGACCCCTCTACAGAACCTTCCCACCCTCAAGCAAATCAACACTTCCACCCAATCTAGTGTCACACAGTATCACAGTATCACCAAGGTTGGAAGAGACCTCACAGATCATCAAGTCCAACCCTTTACCACAGAGCTCAAGGCTAGGCCATGGCACCAAGTGCCACGTCCAACCTTACTGAGAGTGGACTCAATCCCCTTGTCCAGATGACTAATAAAGGTATGGAAGAGAACTGGCCCCAGCACTGAGCCCAGGGGAATGGCAGCTATGGCTGGTCACCAAATGGATTTAACCCCATTTACCACCACTCCCAGGGCGTGACCATCCAGTCAGTTTTCTGCTCAGCTCACATGAATTCCACATTTATTTCTGAAAAGGACTAGCTGAAGTCTGATACCATGCTCCCAGTCTCACTCAGACCCTGTACTGGGTAAGCTACACTTCCTCTCAGGAGCATTGCACTGGACTGCTGCAGAAGGGTGAATTCTACCATCATGATATCTTCATTGTTCACTCCGAGTTTCTGTCCTGTCACAAAAGGACTTCTGGTCCATAATAAATCTTTATAAACTTGTGCAATGCCTTTTTACTCTTTGCATCTCCCTTTCTCTCTTTGTAAGGGCAGGCACAATACCAGTCACTGTGCAGGATGACCAAATACACAACAGCTAGAAAGGCTTTATAGAGTTCTTTTTGAGCCAAAGACAATTAATACAGAGAATTTCAAGTATTGCTAATTGAATATGCAAATGCTCTTTGAGGAAGAAGAATTTAGTGTGTGCTATTCTCACAGCATGCCAAATTTCATTGTTTGAAATGTCTACAGGCATTCTGCTGGTACGAAGATAATCTTTTCTCTCTGGTATTCAGAAGAAATAGAAATGATTTGCTTCATTTATAACTATGAATGATTAAAAACTGAGTGGCTCAACTTCCCTTGGTTTTGAACAACTTTCTAAACTTTTTCTTTTCCACTTCTTTTATTGTTTTGCTTCTTAAAGTATGTACAGAGTCTATCACACATTTGTCCCCTTTTTCAGTCTAGTAACTCCATCTGGCATTTTTAGTGATCAGCTTAGCACATCCAGCCCAAAATGGACTTTTGCCGTGCTTTGATCAATGGATATTTGAATACATCAACACATTGCACAGAACTGAATTGTTTTCTGCTACTTTGTTTCAGTAATGGAAAAGGTTTTATTGCACTGATGTTCAACTTGGATGGATGTTGAAAAGTGGGTAAAATGACCCAGATTCTGCCAGATATTTATGCCAGCATTAATATGGAATAATCTTTTAGATGATCCAGATGTAACTGACTGCACACTCATTACAGAAAGATGTTGAAGTGATGGAACAGGGGAGAGAAGGGCAAAGAAGCTGGTGAAGGGTCTAGAGGATGTCTTCTGAGGAGCAGCTGAGGGAATTGTGGTTGTTTAGGTTGGAGAAGAGGCTGAGGGAAGACCTTCTCACTCTCTATGGCTACCTGAAAGGAGGTTGGAACAAGATGGGTCTTGGTCTTTTCTCCTTCGTAACAAGTGACAGGATGAGGAAATGGCCTCAAGTTGCAACAGGGGAGGTTTAGGCTGGCTGTTAGAATAAAGTCTTCACTAAAAGGGTTCTCAAAGACTGCAACATGCTTCCCAAGGAAGTGGTTGAATTCCCATCCCTAGAGGTATTTAAAAGCCACAGACACGTGGTGCTGAGGGACACAGTCTTATCACCAGATTTAGTAGTGCTAGAGCCCATGTGCCCTTCTCCAGACCTGCTCCTGCACCTCGATATTTTCTTGTAGTGAGCACCCCAGAAAGGAACACAGCACTCAAGGTGTGGCCACACATAATTTCTTCTCTGTGCAAAGTATACAACCCTTCAAAAAACCCTGTCCTTCAGTATAATCATTATCTCGACAACTCTAAGTACAAAAAAGGAACCTGAGAAAGAAGCTGTTGGAGAGCACCACAGCACAGACATTCAATACCCAAGGTCTTGCAAGGGCAACTTGCACAGTAACCACTGGGAACCTCCTACAGGAATCAAACCACAAATGTTGATTCTCACCACTGATAAAAACTGTTCAACCCTTTCTTCTAAAAGAAGTAACGCAAGGCAGAGATATGCTCCACAGTATGACTTTTCCACCTGCTTCCCTGCTGTCTGGGCCAGACACAGGATTTGTGCCAGCCTCACAGATAAAACTTTCAGGACCTGTGTGAGACTGTTTGCCTGGTCCTGAGCTGATGGTATCTTGGCTAACAGTTACCAGTGGCCACCTGACTGGTGCCTGACCTGGATGGACTTCAGCTCAGTGAATCTTATGTACAGTGAACATCCCAGCAAAGAAAGCAGCAGCTGTTTGGGTTAACTGAAGGTGGGAGAGGCAGTTGTGTGGTATTTAATCTTCAGCTGTAGACTGATGACACTGATGAGAAATGGAGTCCTAGATGAACTCAAGATCTTTGAAGAAGAAATCTTCATCATAAGCATCCTACTTTATCTAGAGAAGGACTTTGGGATGCTGAAGCCCATTCCAAGTTTCTCTACTACCAACCCTGGGATCTAGAGGAACGTTGCAAAGTTCAAAAGAACAAAAAGATAGATAGTAGGAAGTCTTCTTAGATAACAATTTTAATCATCAACAAAGCCTTTTAGCATTATTTAATTTGGAATGTTAAGCTGCTGAAACACTCGTTGTATCAACATAGAATCACAGAAATGTTGGGGTTGGAAGAGACCTTAGAGATCATTATACCCAACCATTCACCTAGAGCTCACAATCCTACCACTGTTGCTAAATCACTAGCACCAAACCATATCCTTCAGCACCACATCCACAGATCTTTCAAATACCTCCAGGGATGGTGACTCCACCACCTCTCTGGGCAGCCTGTTTCAATGCTTGAGACCCTTTCTGAGAAGAATCTTTTCCTGATATTCAATCTGAACCTCCCCTGTCACAACCTGAGGCCATTTCATGTATGAGATGGATTCCCCTTCACTCCCCCAACGAGTGTGGTGAGTGCTTTGACTACACCATCCAGCTCTCCTGCAGCAAGAATTTGCTGCTGTCACCATGGCACCAGCTTGATGACTCTGCACTGCAAGCTGAGCTGGGGTGCACAGGCACTGCCCAATTTATACCATTCACTGTGCCTTACCTGTAAAATGGTATGGTATGTAGGGAGAAGAGGTGAGGCTTATTGCCATGAAGTGTAGTGCTAGTTAAGGACTTCAGCTGTAGAGTCCTTTGGAGCTAGCTAGTTTTTCTGTGTCCACCCTGCAACAACGAGACCACCAACACCCAGCTGAAACCACAGCCATTGCTCACTGAACTTTTCAACCTCCCCCTGCATCAAACACAATTGCAGAATCATTTCACTTGGAAAAGATCTGTAAGATCATTGAGTCCAACCATTATCTAATTCTGTGTCAAACCTCTGCCTCATTCTTTTTAAATTTCCCATTTTCTTAATTACAGCTGTTCCCATTTCCTTACAGGTTGAAATTACTGCTTTTACTTAGCAGCTGGCTTCCCACTCTGTGATCTGCTAAGGAACTATTTTTTCCCACTTTGTTCCCTATTTTCCCTTCCTGGCTGCACATGGTGACCCCTTTCACCATCTTATTTTGTTATGGACTAATATAGTCTTAATGTGCTCTCCTTTGATTTACCCTTTCTCTTTCCATTCACCTCCACCTTTCTTCCCCATCTAACCTTTACCCATTTCTACCTAACTTTGCAAGGCAGTCAGTGTGATCAAGCTATGACTTTCCATCTCACACCATTTCTGATGAGCTATTTAATAGTCTTGTTTCCCTTTGGAAACCTACAAGCTGATGTAAAACTGATCTTCCAAAATACCACATACACATGAAATTTCCATGAGGTCATTTTTGTAGGAAGAATTGTTAAAAGCTTTGCTTATTTTCAGTGCCCTCTAGGTCTTCTTTGGGACATTTGAAGGAAGCCACCAGTGCAGCAAGAACAGTGGATGGCTGAAGATTTCCTCAGCATGAAAAGACCTTGTCAAATTAACCATACATATTTTATAAGAAAGGTTTTTTCTGTGTTGCTCAGAGCTGACAATTTTATGCATCTACAAAGTTTCCATTCCTGTGCCATCAGACTATGCACTGGCAATATGTGAGCGATTAGAGCTTGGGTAACAGTTTGTCTGAAACGTGTTTTGTATGCGCAGTTGGAGACAAGTTCTCAGAGAAATGAATCACTAAATCTGCCAGAAAATTCCCTTAAGAATCAGATAAAGGGCAGGATTGCATCCTGGAGTAGGCAAAGCTCCTAGGATTAACATGCAGGGACCAAAGTGGGAGAAGAAATATTGTGGGAGAGGATTTTTTTGCAGCTATGACTGACACAGAAGCCTAACTTCTAATGTACTCCAGCAATGAAGAGTAATTGTTTTGGGAAACACCAACTCTTTGTGACATGTTGAGTCACAACAGACAGATCCATGGAACACTACAGGCTTGGGATATAATGGCTGAAAAACTGCCTGGCAGGAAAGGATTTGGAGGTGCTCTTTGACAGCTGGCTGATCATGAGCCAGGTGCTTAAGAAGGCCAACAGCTTCCTGGTCTGGAACAGCAATAGTGTGGCCAGCAAGACAAGGGAAGCGATTCTCCTGCTGGACTCATCACTGGTGAGACTGCACCTTGAGTAATGGGTTCAGTTTTGGAGCCCTCATCATAAAAAGATCACTGAGATACTGAAGCAGGTCTAAAGATGGACAAAAAAGCTGGTGTTGGGGCAAGAGTACAGCTCTTGTGAGGAGCAGCTAAGGGAATTGGGGTTGTTCAGTCTGCAGGAAAGGAAGCTGAGGGGAGACCTTCTCACTCTCTACAATTCTCTGAAAGGAGGTTGGAGTGAGGTAGGTTTTGGTCTCTTCTCTCTAGTACCAAGTGATAGGACAAGAAGAAATGGTCTCAAGCTGCACCAGAGGAGGTTTAAATTGGATGTTTGGAAAAATGTCTTTTCTGAAAGAACAGTCAGGCATTGGAACAGCCTGCCCAGAGAAGTGGCAGAGCCACTGTCCCTGGAGTTGCTCAAGAGATGTGTGGACACTTGAGATGGCACTTGAGAATATGGTTTAATGGCCACGGTGCTGTTCGGTTGATGGTTGAACTCGATAATCTTAGAGGTCTTTTCCAACTGAAATGATTCTATGACTCATTTTGTTGCACTGCAGTCATACTTTTACACCAGCCCCAAAAGGCAAAACTTCTGTCTCACTTTGAGGGGAGCTGTTAGGAAGGAGCTGTTTTGTTGACAGCTAACTTCTTGTTAATAGCACAGGTTTTCTAACTCCTTGGAAATGAGGGATGATATAAGGGTTCCCAGGAGACAGGTATTAGAGTAAAAGCAAGGGCAGGAGCACCACCTTCTACTTGATGTTATATTTCAAAGCCTCTAATTAAAAACTATTTTAGCATGTGGACTTTTAAAGCTGAAATCAGATCACACCAAAATCTAACTTTCCCAGGACTTAGCTTCTCATTAGTTTCTTCAAATGTTATTTTGCTTTCCTCCACATCAAACAATGACATGCTTTGAGACAGAAACCAATAGGACCAGTGGTTTCACTGGGTTTTTAGGTGTGTTTTTCCTGCAACCTCCTAAAACATCTAGAGATTAGTTCAGTTTTACAAAATGCTTTCTCTTGGGAAGGGAGAGAAAGGGTCATGAGTGTTTCTTGGATAACTCTTCCTCACATGCATATTTATCTGGCCAGATTGTCCTCCCTCTCTAATATTGTCCCAACGAGGCTGCACCTGAAGTATTGTCCCTGGTTCTGGCCTCCCCAGTTCAAGAGAGACAAGAAACTACGGGAGAGAGTCCATTGGGGGCTACAAAACTGCTGAGGGGGCTGGAGCATACCTGTGTGAAGAACACCCTGAGAAACTTGGGGCTGTTAAGCCTGGAGGTAGAGCAGCCCAAGAGAGAATCTTCTCAATGCTCAGCAAGAGCTAAGAGGTGGAAGGGCAGGAGGATGAGGCCAGACTCTCTTCAATTGTGTCTAATGATAGGACAAGAGGCAATGAGAACAAACAAGGATGCAGGAGGTTTTGCTTAAAAGGACAGTGCTGGAGTCCTGCAGCAGGCTGCCCAGATAGGTTGTGGAGTTTCCTTCTCTGGATACTTTCAAAAGCCACCTGGACACAAACCTGGGCAAACTGCTGCAGGTGACCCTACTTTAGCAAGATTGTTGGACACGATGATCTCCAGAGGTCCCTTCCAAAGCCCCCATTTTGTGATTTCAGGAAAATCTATTCAGCAACAAATATCAGTGCTTGAAGTAGCCTATCACAAAAATGCCATGGTTTCCATCATATGCTAAGCTTTAACAGACCACTACCCCTATGATCTTGCTGTGACAAGCTCACATCTGGCTAACTCTCTCTCATTTGATACTGCATGCACAAATGTAATCCTGGCTTTTGGTCACACAGCTACCCAGAAAGGGCCATAAGGAAGAACCAAGAGGCAGCATGGTCACAAGATGAGGTTTTAGTCTCTATTTTCACATTAGCCACTGCATAACAATATGAAGCCTGCATTCATGCTATGAACTAAAATTAAAATAAGAGAACCTGGGAAGTTTGGGCATAAGTACTGCATAAAGAAGATGCTGAAAAAGTCTTGTGAGGAGCAGCTGAAGGACCTGGGGTTGTTTAGTCTGGGGAAGGCAAGGCCAAGGGGAGACTTTATTGATGTATACAACTGTGACAGATCAAGAGGAAATGACCTCGAGGTGCATCAAGGGAGGTTTAAATTTGATATTAGGTAAAATTTGTTTGCTGAACAAGTGGTCAGGCATTGGAACAGGGTGCCCAGGGAGGTCGTGGAGTCACCATCCCCAGAGGTGTTTCGGATCCACAAAGACGTGGTGTTGAGGACCATGGTGCAGCAGCAGCCTTGGTAAAGTTAGGTAACATTTGGGCTCAATCTTAAAGGTCTTTCCAAAGGAAACCATTCTGTGACTGCCTAGATACACTGTGGGAATAGGTGCTAAGACTCTGATCAAAGGGTTGCTGTTCAGTTATCCTTCGTCATATGTTCACACTTAGGCCAACCAGCAGCCAAATAAGTACTTCCTCCAGACTCTTCAACTCTGTCCCCTTGGGCTTGTTTTTAACCCACTTTTTGTCTGCTTGACGTCTGCTGCTGGACCTGCTCAATCCACCACTAATAGTACGTTAGGATAAATGTGTTGGGGGAGTTCAGTTTGTGACTCTGATGCACTTTTGCCTCTCATCGCTCTCACGAGACTACAAATTACAAGGTAAGAAAACTCCTGACTGAGGCTTGGCAGGTCTGTTATCCTAATATTTCCCTGCCTTCCATGGAGACACCATCAGTTCCTAACAGCACTGTAAGCAGATGGTTAATTGTTACAAAGCTGCATACTGTTAATTTTGAAACCTGCATATGCTACCATTTTCAGGGTAACATATGGCTTAAAGGAATCATAGAGCATTTATAATCATGGAAGGACAAGAAGAGCAAAAAGAAAAGACCTACGCTGGGCTCTTGTGAGTCACATTTCTGCTTTCCGTGGCACAGCTTTTCTAAGATGATAAAACAGAACAAACCTTTCTAGTGAATGAGCACAGTCCCACAGTGTGCTCTGAGGTGCTGCTGAATATTTAAAGAGCTGGCATTCTCCTGCTTCTAGGAATTTACAATGTTTGCTTCAGAGAGAAATGAGCCACCAAAGTACAACTTCTCACTTCTTCCTTTAATATCCTGGCATTTGGGGGCTTTTAATACTGAACAGTCTGCCTTTTCAAATTATCCAGTACCATAATCCTAAATCAGATCATTAGAAGGGTAAGATTTTTTTTTTCCCAGCCATGCCACTAATGGCATGTTAAAAAATATATATCTGTAAGCCCTCCAAATTTTTGATGCTACATCTTTGAGAATTAAATATTGATTTCCTTATTGCCATTGAGTTTTTCACTGATTAAACAGTGATAATGGCTAGAATAGCTTGACAGAACAAATGGGCAAAATTCATTGTTGAGTCAATATTGACAGTTCTTCCATTCATATTAATTGAATTAATAATCCTATGAACTGATTCTTTACCTTGCACCTTGGTGTTTCAGCCTACCAGCTTCATTTGAATTCCTTGCAACTGTAATGCTCCACTAACAACATCACTGACAAAGCATTTCAGTAAAAATGAAAACTCTCCACTTGGGTTTAGCAAGAAGTATTCAGTGCCCTTTGGAATATAAAGCACACATTCTGCAGTGTTTATTTTGTAGCTGAAGTTATGGTTACTTTCCAAGATAGTTAGACCTGGTGGCAAATAAATCATAGACTCGTAGGACTGTTGAGCTTGGAAGAGACTTTTGAGATCATTAAGTCTGACTACTCACCTAGAGCTCACAATCCCACCTGTACTCCTAAGCCACTATCACTAAACCACATCCCTTAGCACCACATCCACCTGTTCTTTAAATACCTCCAGGGATGGTGACTCCACCACCTCCTTGGGCAGCCTGTTCCAGTGCCTGGTACACCTTTCTGTAAAGGAATTTTTCTTAATAGTCAGTCTGAACCTCCCTTTGGCACAACTTGAGCTCATTTCCTCTTCCCCTGTCACTTGCTGAATGAAGAGACCAACCCACACCTTGCTCCAACCTCCTTAGAGGTAGTTGTAGGGGGTGATGAGGCTTCCCCTCAGCTTCCCTTTCTGAAGATTAAACAACCCTTGTTCCCTCAGCTGTTTCTCACAAGACTTGTGTTCAAGGCCCTTCAGCAGCTTGATTTCCTTTCTCTGAAGACTCCCTGAACATCCTTGGAGTGAAAGCCCCCAAAGCTGAACACAATATTCGGGGTGTGGCCTCACCAGTGCTGAGCAGAGCAGGACCACCACATCTCTGCTGGTGACCACTGTTCCTGATCCGGGCCAGGAAGCTGTTGGCATTCTTGGCCACCTTGGCACACTGCTGGCTTACATTCAGCCAGCCATCAGTCAATGCCGCCAGGTCCTTCTCCACCGGGGCAGCTCTGCAGCCACTCTCTCCCAAGCCTGTAACGTTGTCTGGGGTTGTTGTGGCACAAATGCAGCTCCCAACTTTTGACCTTATTGAATCTCACTGATCCAGCCTGTCCAAATCAATCTGCAGAGCCTCCCTGCCATTCATCAGATTAACATGCCCACCCAACTTGGTGTTGTCTGCAAACTTACTGAGAGTTCCCTGGATCCCCTCACACAAATCACTGATAAAGATGCCAAACAGAAATGACACTACAAAATTATTGCATTTCACTTTAAAAAGAAGACAAAAGACAGAGCTCTACCAATTTGTACCATATAATACTGTGATTATTTTCTTACAGTATAAGAGAAGCAGGATAGAAATTGAGCATGGAAGCATTTCTATTTCCTCATCTATTTGATGTTACAATTGTCTATTAGCTCTAGATTGCCTGAATACAGTGTGACTTTCATCAGGTGGTTTTCCTTTCATGTGCTGAGCATGGAAGGTTCTGATGATGAACCACACATCATTTATCATTATTTTCTTTGTCAGATCCTCTAACTGTACTACTACATGCTATACAGCCTGCTTACATAGATAGCAATGGAGCTTACTTGCAATGCAATCATTTCCTGTAGGACTTGGAGCTTTTAAAGTGTCAGTTTCTCCTCAGTTAATGGAAACAAAACAAGTTTCATAAAAAAAGCTTATTTCTTTTTTTTAGTTTCCCCAAATGATATAAAGCTTCATTGGTTCATACTGTATCAAAATAATAAAGCAAAACAATTTCTGAAGGAGGAAGAAAGCACGCACAGCTGCTGGCTTTTGTTGATACTTTCACACTTCTTTTTGTTCCTTAACTGGCCACAGGTATAAATATATATTTTCAGAGAAGAAAAACTATTAGAAAATATCATTTGACTTGTAAACAAAACTATCTGTTGTGTAAAATATATCCACAAAAAGATGCTAAATCACCTACCTACCTGACCTTACCCACACTAGTAAAGGGCATGCCTAGGGTGTTGAAATTTTTCTTCTCTTTAAAGAAATGCACTTCTTAAAAATGCAAAAGAACATAAATGTACAACTGATAAAGGTAGTTGGCTTTGGAAGAATTCCACTGGAGGGATGGGGCAGTTGTACCAAAGGGGAAAAAACAACCAAAACCAATTACATGTCTACCCAAAAGAAAACTGAGTGAAACTAAATGTTTATGTAAGGGGTGAGATGGGTGGGAGGGGGGGGGAGAGTAACTCTTAGAAGTGTGTTGAAGTGAGTGGGAAAAAAAGAGGGAACTATTTCACCCTCACTCAGGAAGCTTCAGTCAGTCACTCAACACAGATACAACTTCAACACATAGAAAAGATACTGCTAAGTAGCTGCCTTGGGTTTTTTTTTTCCTCCCTCCATGCCTGCTGTCCTAATGTCCTTGATGGTTTTGCATTTCCATCCCTTTAGAATGAATGTCTGGATGTTTTACATATAGACTCTAACCTGTATGATGGCATCTATTCCCAGGTCCTTGGATCCCAAAGCATTCATTAGGAATGTGATGGAAATCTCCTTTGAATGATGAACTTAAAAGATCTGCTCTTGAAGCACCATTAATCTTTCTAGGCACAGAAATCAGTGTACTGTCACCATCCATTCCCTCTGACAGGTAAAATGAGGTTTTCCCCCAGACTTATGGAAAACAAAAATGGTTTTAGAAAATGCACTATGTTTGTGATTCTGATCAAGAAAGGAGGCATAATTCATATGCTGTCTAAAGAGGGCTCAGCAAACTCTTATCCCTTCAGATTCTGTTCTGTGCTTGTCTTCACAAACTTTCTCTCTATTCTCAGCACACGGAGAAGAACAGTTTTGTTCTTGGAATGAAAAGCCAACGTTTGTCTGTGTCTTGGCCATGTAAATTCAAACACTGGCCAGCAAGGTTTGGAGACTGAACTGGACTATGAAAATAACAAGGCATTTACTCAAAAATTTAAATCAAGACTGATGTTAACTGGAATGGTTCATAAATCATTTCTCTCATTCCTCAGTGTGTCAGAGAAACCTAAAAATAATATATATATATGAGGAAAAAAGTTTCAGAGCATATACCCTGTTGACTAGTTAGTTTTGTCACTAATATAAATCTCTTGTCAGCTGCTTTTTCTCCCTTCTTTAAAATCAAATGCTATAAATGCAAAATAGTCTCATTAGGTCTTTAGAGGCATTTCATAGAATCATAGAACTGCTGAGATTGGAAGAAACCTTTGAGATCATCAAGTCCAAACACTGACCTAGAGCTCACAATCCCACTGCTATTGACCCCATCCTCTTGCCCCTCACCCTTTAGCTATTGATCAGCATTAAAAAGATTCCCTCTCAGGCCGCTCTTCTTCCAGCTAAACAGCCCCAGGTCTTCCAGCCTCTCCTCATAAAAGAGGCTTCTTCAAAAAAGAAGATTCAGGTAAGGATAAAATCTACCCATACAGAGCACCAGTGGCATACAACTCTCAGCAAGGTCATAGCAAAATGCCAGGGGTAAATTCCTGTCAGGAATGACACACATAGCTGAACTGTTTTGATGTGGATTGAATGAAGTCTGCAATTACAGAATCACAGAATGGTAATTCCTTTCTAGCCCCCTTTCCCTATGACTTTGAGAATCAAACTGTTTGATCCCAGAGACTGCCTTCAGTCACAGGAAGATAAGAGAAACTGACTCTATCAGTTTCTCTCGTCAGACCCCACCTGGAGTACTGTGTGCAGTTCTGGAGCCCCCAATACAAGAAGGACATGGAACTGCTGGAGCGGGTCCAAAGGAGAGCCACGAAGATGATCAGAGGGCTGCAGCAGCTCTGCTATGAGGACAGGCTGAGAGAGTTGGGGCTCTGCAGCCTGGAGAAGAGAAGGCTTCGAGGAGACCTTAGAGTGGCTTTCCAGTATTTGAAGGGAGCCTACAGGAAAGCTGGGGAGGGACTCTTTACATGGTCTAGTAATGTTAGGACGAGGGGGAATGGGTTTAAGCTGGAGGAGGGGAGATTCCGACTGGATGTTAGGAGGAAGTTCTTTACAGTGAGGGTGGTAAGGCACTGGAACGGGTTGCCCAGGGAGGTTGTGGATGCTTCCTCCCTGGAGGCATTTAAAGCCAGGCTGGATGAGGCCTTGAGCAGCCTGCTCTAGTGGGAGGTGTCCCTGCCTATGGCAGGGGGTTGGAGCTGGATGATCCTTGAGGTCCCTTCCAACCTAAACCATTCTATGATTCTATGATTCTATTATTGAGACCCACGGAAGTGCAGAAGTCCACCATGCAACACAGTCCCAGATGCTGTGTGCAGAGCTGCAAACTCCCTCCTTGAAAGCTGCCTTCTGAGAGTTGACACATCACACATTGAGATCCTAAATGCATCAGGCTAGAGGTCTCACACAGCAAGAAAAAGTCAGCACTCATAGTTAGCAAGTGGGACTTGCCCAAATCACACCAGACAGCTGCCTGCTTAGCAGGATTTCTCAAACATCAGATGACTGCTCTCTTGGCTGGTAAAAATGGACAATTATCTATGGTATCACACCAGATGTCACTAGCTCAGGGTATGTCCTGTGTCCGGGAGCTAGAAACAACAACAAACGGTCAAGTGAGTGGACTGAGCAAACCCGAAGTGTGAACGACACACTGAAATGGTAGCCATGGACACTCCAACTCCAGACAAACAAAAAGAGAAAAAAAACCTGCTGGTTTAAGCTTTGTGTTTATCATCACAACTAACTCAGCCTCTGCAGAGATCAAAATGGCCTTTGCAGTCAACCTTCCTGGAAAGCTACGGACATCTTGTGCCACCAGGCTGGCCACTCAAGCCGCTTTGCTGGCCAAGGAGAACTGATGGCTTTCAGAGGAGCTTAGGGAGTTTTGCTTCAGCACAGCAGGCACTAGAGTGTGGGGGGGACAGGCACACTGCTTTTAAATTCTGCTGCCTGATGTGCAGTTCTTACTTCAGAGCGAAGTGATTGCTGCTGCTCTAGCTCCTGTGAAGGAGTAATTGCCTCGCTCCTTCCTTGAATCTTGAAAGAGATAATAAGAAAAATCCAGCCTTTGTTAAGCAATATGCTAAGTTCTCCTTCCCAGCAAACTGCAGAAGTAGAGGCTGTCAGAAAGGGATTCTTTGTCATTTCTTGACCTTCACATATCAGTTTTGTCATTAGGACTGATGCATTGATTATGGCCACAGAAAATGCAGGACACAAAAGACTCAGCTATATCGCAGCAGAAGCAGTAACCACTGCACTGCATATTTCACTGCTCTTCTGTGAAGTTCTCCTGAGACACAATGATGCCAAGACACTCTAGACACTGAAGCCCATTTCAAATTTCAGAGAATAGCACATCTGCAGAAGCCTTGCCTTCCTTTTATACTGGGAAGTTAGATGGCCAACCATCATTCCCAAACAACTTCTTCCCCAGTGATGCACAGAATGAGAGGATTGGAAAGAACCTCTGGAGAACATGTAGACCAACCTCCCTGCTAAAGCAGAGCCACCTAGAGCAGGTTACAAAGGATGCAAGGTGGGTGTCCAGTGTCCAGAGATGGAGACTCCAGCACCTTTCTCTGCAGCTTTAATGCAATTTACCTACAAGGCTGCTCCTTTACCTATGACTAGGTGCTGCTACCTTGCCTCAGTAACTCCACCACTCCCCCTTTTCTTCACTTAGAGACCAGTGTGATTTGCCTTCATGGAAGTGAAACTCCAGGCCAATTGGCTCCTGAGAACAGGCAGGAGTGGGCCAGTACCACAAGTGTTGGATGACCTAATGACATAAATTCTCCTATTCAAAGTACAGCACTTGTAAAGGGATGGCAGTTTTCTGAGAACCAGATGACTGTGGGGAAGGTATAGTCATGCTTTTCCCAGGTCAGGAGAGCCTTTACCATTTGTAACTCACAACCTGCCACCAAGAACATTTTTAACTGTGAGTCCTGAAGTGATCATGAAGTGGTTCACAAGCAGTGGATGCTTCTTCACTCTCATTCCCAATTTGCTCAACAGTAACAAACCCTTACTGGGTTCAAAATCTTCACAAGAGGTCTCTGCATCCAGAAATGAAAATAGATGCCTCTCCTGCCTGTGGCAGTTTATTATCTTAGAATAGTTTGGGCACTTTAAAGATCATCTACTTCCAATCCCCCTGTCCTTATTCCACTAAAACAGGTTTGTCCAACCTGGCCTTGAACACCTCCAGGGAGGTAACATCTACAACCTCCCTGGACAACCTGTTCCACTGTCTCACCACCCTCACTATAAAGAACTTCTTCCTACTATCCAGTCAAAATCTACCTGACATCCAGATCAAAGCCATTGTCTCTCATCCTAACACTACAAGCCCTTGTAAAAAGTCCCTTCCTAGCTCTCCTGTAGTACCTTTCAGGTACTGGAAGGTCTCCCCAGAGCCTTCTCTTCTCCAGGCTGAACAGTCCTAACTCAGCCGGTCCCCATAGAGGAGGTGCTCCAGTCCTCCGATCATCTGAAGTGTTTGGGAGTACAAATAGGGATGTTTGAAACTGCCACCTTCAAACAGATCAGTGATCCAGGGACACTTCTCAGCTAGCACTTGGGCTGGAGATAGAAGGGGGGGAATTTCCTCTGACTTGGAGACCAAGGTGCTAAAACTAAAAGCAAAATATTGCCAGGAAGAAGAGGCACAGAACAGAAGAGTGCAATGGTTTATGTAGTTAGGGCTGTCTGTAATGCAACTAAACCCCTCATTTACTAAGGAGACAGAGACAAACCTGCATCCAGAGGTGCCAGTTATCTGAAAGCTGCACCCACTATTCTAACATTTCCACTTGGTTTCTTACTGGCTTTGGTCCACATTTATCTGTTGTTGCAAGCAGTTAGGAACAATTACTATTTTTTTTTTTAAACCATGAGAACAAGGATGTGTTCTGGAAAAGATGGAAGCTATCTGGGGAGCCTTCCAGTAGCTTTTCATGTACATGTGAATTTTTACATTTAAAAATCTCTCTGTACCCTTAGCTCGTACTGACTTTGCTAGTAATAGCTGCTCTTTTAACTCCTGCTATTTTCCAGCTGTCCATCTCCCACACACCCAGGGCAGAGCTCTTGTCTGACTCCTATAATGCAAATAATGGCAGTGCAGACAGCTTTTTTACATCCCATATAAGCAGAGTCAGGGCTTCAGTTTATGGAACTAAAAACTCTTCAGCTCAGATACACAAAACCCACCACCAACCAAAGAGTGAGCTCCAGGAGTTGAGTCTCATGGGAGAAATTTGGTTCTTGTGCTACCTGTCAATCAAAAGGCCACCTATAATCCTGTACTATTGCACACAATAGATTGAAGTAGTTAGGAGCTGAACTACTTGGCTCCAAATCTCCTCACGTGGTGGGATAATAGTGTGACCAGCAGGGCCACTGAAGTGATTGTCTCTCTGGACTCAGCACTGATGAGGCCACGCCTTGAGTACTGGGTTCAGTTTTGGGTCCCTCACTACAAGAAGGATGTTGTGGTACTGAAGTAGGTCCAGAGAAGGTCAATGAAGCTGGTGAGGAGTCTGCAGAACAGGTCTCATGAGAAGCAACTGAGGGAACTGGAGTTGTTTAGTCTGGAGAAAAGGAGGATGAGAGGGAAACCTCACTCTCTACAACTCCCTGAAAAGAGGTGGGCATCTGTGAGGGTTGATCTCTTCTCCCTAGTAACAAGTAGAAGGATCAGAGGAAATGGCCTCCAGTTGCATCAGTGTAGGTTTAGGTTGGATATTAAGAAAAAGAATCTTAACTGAAAGAGTTATGGAAGTGTGGACACAGGCTGCCCAACGAAGTGGTTGAATCCCCATCCCTGAATGTATTTCCAAGAGGTTGAGACGTGGTGCTGAGGGACATGGGTTAGCATCAGCCTTGATAAGCTTAAAGAATGGTTGGAGTTGATGATTTAAAGGCCTTTTCCAACCAGACTGATTCTGTGATTAAAAAAAAAAAAAGGAAGAAAGAAAATCATGAAGGGATAAAAAGAAGTAAGCGGCATTTTGAAGCAGCAGCAGCCCTCCAGAGAAGCCAAGAGCAGTCCTCCGTCACTAAATCAACACATCCAATCAGATGGGTAATTAACAACAGCGGCACTAAATAACCTTGGGCGGCACGGCAGCATGCTGGTAGCAGTTGGGATTCCTGTCATCATTATCGCAGAAGGAAGGAAGGAGGACTGGAATTTGCACAGATGGAGGAAATGGGAGGAAATAAGTGGTTTTGAGAGAGAGAAAAAGAAAGAATAAAATTTATGGGCTCGAGAAAGTGACAGGTTTTGAACTCCACTAGCTCAAGTTTTACCCTTCAGTTTCAAATGCAGTATCCCACGATTTCAGCAAAGGAAAGGGAAGTGCACTTGATTTTATAGTTAGAAAATAACTGACCATTTTAAAGCAGGGGGAATTTATTGCTTATGATTAGCATCTCCAAATCTAAAAAGCAGCTAGGGCATAGTTGCATTAGGTCTTAAAATATTCTGAGCATTCATTTCCAGTTAACTCAAATGAGTGCTTTCTGTATCAAGTGTAATAATCCTTCTGGTTGCTCCTGAGAGAAAAATCAGCATGGATTAAGTGGAAAGAGGTTGTGGGTGAGAAACCTTATGAAATACAAGACCCAACTGCCATGTTCAACAGAAGCCTATGGAAAATTGAGCAGATGGTAATCAGCTGTGGTGAAAGTGAATTATGGAGTTCAGTACAATTTCCCAGTGACTTTTTTTGGGGGCAAGCCTAATCCATTGGCTCCTCATAGCACCTTCCCTTAAGCACTGCTGAAACAGCTTTCATGTAATGCTGGAAAACTTCACCCAGAATAATGCAATGACAAAAGGACTCTGCAGCTACCTTAGGACTGAAGAGGAGACAGCCACTGAGAATGGGGCCAAACTGCTCCACTTTTCACAGGTACGACGCTACAGTCATGCTCCTTTTGAGCAAGGTGAACTTGGTGTGACTCCTTAGTTACCTGGGTCAGTAAAAGTCAAAAGTGATTCAGGTCTCTCATGAGACTGAGCAGCTGGAAAATAAATGTTTTAACATTTAATTTCCAAGTAATGTTTTGGAGAAAAAAATTCCTAATGCACAATAACAGACTTTGAATGACCTTAAAACACTCAGAGAAGAGATGTTGGCATGGTAAGAGCACATTCTATGGGGAAGTCCTGTAAAGCATTTTGAGTGCTAGGAATTTGTTAAGGAAAAAGTGGAAAGCAAAACTGAAGACCTCATTCTGCTATTTATAAACCATTTTTGTTGCCAATGCTTGAACCAGCTCACCAAGGTTATGGAAGAATTAGAAAAGGCTCTGAGCAAGATGGAGAGGACGACCTGAAGAATATAATGGCACCTGTACATGGAGAAACTGAATGCAGAGTGTTGCTAAGGCTGCTTTTCTCCATGCAGAAAGAGAGATTAAAATGCACAAACAAAATATTAGTTTATCACAAATGGCATGGGAAATGCAAACATGACTATCTGCTTCAGATAACATGAAAACAGAGTCATCACATTAAATTATCAAGGCTGGAAACAAAAGGACCAGTCTTCTGCATCATGTAGCATATTTATCCTGTGATAACAAGTAATATGACAAGAGAAAATGGCCTCAAGTTGCTCCAGGAGAGGTTTAGGTTGGATATTTGAAGAAACTTCTTCACTGAAAGAGTTCTCAAAGACTGGATCACAGTTCCCAGGAAGGTGGTTACAGTGAGGCAATGATATAAATGCTGAGTGACATATTTTAGCATCAGACTTGGTTGGGTTAGATAATGTTTGGACTTGATGACCTTAAAGGTCTTTTCCAACCTAAGTGATTTTGCGGCTCTACAGATCGTGGATTAAATGATCCATTTAAATGTTAGCAGTGCTAAGATTGTTCCTGCACTTCAACAAGTCCTCCAGGCACAGAGTAAGGAAAGCTGCTCTCAAAACACTTGCTCTATTTTTCTGCTCTTGTCCAGGCAAATGATAATTTTGCTGGAGGGAGAACACAAATCTGGCTGGGTGGTTTGGCTCGATGTGTCATTCTGCATTTCTGTGCCCACTCAGTATTTCTAACTCTTGTATTAAAACAAGGAAGCAACAAAAATAAATCACAGTTGGCACTATCTCCTGGATGGATGTACTTTCATCAGCTTAGAAGCCAGTATTATAAACTGTCTGGGCTAAGAGACACTATGGATCAAGTTAACCAGTGCAACTCTGTAGGTTGTCAGTCATAAACCATGGTCAAACCACTGCCATACTTTACACGAAGGATGTAGATATACACAGGAAAGAGATCCTTAGTACAACTGTGCCATAAACAGACCTTTCCCAAGCCATTCTGCAACCGTTCTGCATGATGTAAGGATTGCTTTGACATAAGCAGCATTTATAGGCTCGCTGAAGAGATGATTTAAAACTTCACTCTGCCAAGAAAACAGTCCAGACTCATTGCAGACAAAGATGTGAAATCACCTGTAGCTATTCTTATCCCTGGCCAAATACCACTATTCAGCTCTTCAAGCCCTGCATATAAATGACTAGTACAGACCACTGTCTACCCCTTTCACATACAGGATTTAGAATGCTATTTAAAACAAAGAACAGGCTTTGAATGACAAGCTGCAGAAAGAAGCACAGGATATCCTTTCTTATTAAGAAGAGGATAAAGAAATGTCTTTGAGAGGATAACAGATGAAAAGGACATGTGGGGAGAAACAGGGCATTTCATTTGCTTCTTCACTTATTTTAGGAATTGCTGTCCTTCATAAGGTGTGTCTCAGTAAAATGAAGCTTAATAAGGGGAAATAATAATAAAGCATCTAAAAAATGAACAAAGGTTGGGATTAGCATATCAAGGTCTTTGAACGTACAGAAAATTGGAGGTGATGAACAAAAATACAAAGATCAGAAACAACAGAGCAAAAAGGCTGAGAACAGAACTTTATAACAGCTGATTCTTCGTACTCTGTCTTTCTTTTTCACTTGTAACCATCCAAAATAATGTCACAGAAACTCTGCTATTCCTGGTCATAAAAACAAACTATTTATCTTTTCATACCAGAAGTATCTATATTTTTGGGGGATTCTTATTTGCTCCTGTCCTAAAATCAAATTAAAACTCTTCCTTTAAAGATGCTCAGAGACATCCCAAACAGAGCATCAACCAACACTTGATCATCTGAGGATTCTACAGACAATGCCAATGCATTTCCCTCATGCTCCCCTATTTAAAAGTAGATTTCACAGCTTCAGTTTTCTGATTTGTAATGCAATGGACATAAAAGAACACCACTTACTGCAATCACAGTTCACTGCCATCCTGCCATATTAAAGAAATGGAAGAAAGGTTTAAGATAACTGCAGAGAAGTGGATCCAGCAAATCACACCAGAAATTAAAAATACACTTAGTGGAATCCCTCACTTTCTGAGATAGTCTTCAAATACTTATGTCTCAAAAGAAACACGAATATCACAGCACAAATTGGATGCCACAGGAAGAAAGGAGGTGTTTGAATCCCCACCCCCAGAGGTGTTTCAAAGAGGCAGAGAGCGATGCTGAGGGACTCGGTTCAGCACCAGCCTTGGTAGAGTTAGAGAGTGGTTGGACTCGACCTTAAAGGTCTTCTCCAACCAAAAGGATTCTATGATTACATGATAACTAAGGTAAGGGCAATTGCTGATTAGTTATTACACTTACACATGAAAAAAAATTCTAGACCTGAAAAGTTAACAGAAATTTATGGATGATGTTCTCAAATCATAACAATGAAATAAACCTGGTCAGATACAGAGCTGTAAACATAACACACATCTTATTTTGAGCTTAAAGCAGGTCTCTCTGTGATGCACATAGATTCTGATGCACAGCACATCGTGCTCATTAGGATGAGATTTGTTTTGTGCTGATCCTAAAAGCATGCTAGCTATTCTATTTGAGACTTTTTTCAGCACATCTTTCAAGTCTCTTCCAACTCAAAGCAGCCTATGACTTTTGATACAGATACCCAGTTCTCTTGAAAGGTCAGAGGCAATCAGTGAAATGAGTCTTCTGGCTTCCCTCTAAGGCTTTGTGGTCAAGTTATCCGTATGGACTCAGATCATCTTGGGGATCAAAATGCAAATCTAGGTAAGAGTTGTAAGGCACTTTTCACATGTCATGACAAACATTGCAGAAGTGCCCAATGACACAACTATAGTCAAAGGTGATAGATGTTGCAACGGACCTCTGAAGATGATCAAGTTCAATCCCCTTGCTAAAGCAGAGTTATCCACAGCAGGTTGTACATGATTGTGTCCAGATGGATTTTGGAAGCCTCCAGAGAAGGAGACTCCACAACCTCTCTAGGCAGCCTGCCCTAGGACTTCAGGACCCTCACAGCAAAGAAATTTTTCCTCACATGGAGGTGGATCTTCCTGAGTTCCAGTTTGTACCAGCTGCTCTTTGCTCCGTTACTGGGCACCACTGAAAAGAGTCTGGCCCCATCCTCTTGCTCTCACCCCTTAGGCCCTGCTAGGCACTGATCAGATCCCCTCTTACACTTCACTTCTCCTGACTCATCAGCCCCAGGTCTCTCAGCCTGTCCTCCTCACAGAGATGCTCCAGTCTCCTCAGTACCTTTGTAGCCTCGGCTGGACTCTCTCCAGTAATTCTCTGTCTCTCTCAAACTGAAGAGCCCAGAAAAACCACAGAGTTCCTTACTACATCAAAGCAGAACTGACAACTTAAGAACTGAAAATTAATCACTTGAAGAAGCAATAAATAGCATCCCTAGCCTTAACTTCTAGACTAAATGCAGGTAAAATTCCTCATGAAAATCATTGGAGGTGGTGCCTACATGGAGACTGCTGTGCAAGGCTTCAATTATCCAAGTAGCAAGAAGCAATTCTACAGGGAGCAATCACTCTGTAAAAGCAGACAGCTACAGGAAATGTATATTACAGATGTGAATTAATACCACATTGGGAATGTTAAAGAATATTTTACATATGAATACAAAATTACAATCACAAAAATTAACAGGTAAGAAACCAACACCCTGGGACAGGCTCAGAGTTGTGATTTAAAATGGTGGAATTACTCTGGGTGATTGATAGTGATGTGTTTTTCCTTTCCTTCTGATCAAAGCATTTTGATGATGGACTAACAGTGCTCAAGATCCACTTATTTACAGTTTCTGTGTTATTACAGGACTCTTCCTCTCTAGCAGGTGACTAAAAAACTGAATTTGGACTGGGTGACAGCATATGCTTCAGATAAATTAACAAATAAGTAAATATATAAATAAAAGAAACATAAGAGATGAGAAAAATGCAAGCTGACTACTAAGACAGAGGTAAAGATAACTTTGTTAACCCATTTTACATACTATTTACCACATTAGAGTTCCAAAGATACCTGAGATATGAAGAGAAGGCTGAGCAGTGATCTTTTGGCTCTCTGCAACAACCTGTGAAAGGAGGTTGGAGCCAGGTGGGGAGGTTGGTCTCTTCTCTTAAGGAATGAGTAATAGGACACGGGGAAATGGCCTCAAATTGCACCAGGAGAGGTTTAGGTTGGAAATTAGGAAAAATATAGTCACTGAAAGAGGCATCAGGCATTGGAATAGGCTCCCTGGGCAGTGGTGAAGTCACCATTTCTGAGGGTGTTAAAAGAATGTAAATGTGGCACTCTGGGACACAGTTTAGTGGGCATTGTGGTGTTGGGTTGAATGTTGGACTTGATCTTAAAGGTCTTTTCCAACCTTACAGATTCCGTGTTTCTAAGATCAGCAAACATATAAAAACAATCACAGAGCTGTTAGAATTCAAAGAATTAACCAGAGCTGAGAGAACTCAGCCATTATGCTAAAAACCAATACTAATTACAAAAATTCTAGTCCTCAGTCACACCAAGTGCATGCTTTTGTGCAAACATTATCTGCTATGAGTGTACCATTCAGCAAAGTCTCCTGTAATTCAATTCCCTTCCAAGCTTGCGGGAGCCCCAGGCACCACGACAATAACAACAAACCAAAAATCACTGAACAGCAGAAATCAGATTGGAACAAACTTGCCTCTATTTCATCATGTTGTTACTAGCATATATGAAATTTTAATGTTGCAGGCACTCATTTTCCAAGTCCAGTAGAATTATTCAGAGTGATATTAAATTCAGTTGTCAGTCTATCAGAATACAGAGCGATTCCCAGCTGTGCAATTACGAGCAAATTCAGCAGGCTCCAAACTCATCACACGGAATAGCAAATAACTACTTTTGGAATAACTAAGATAATCCCCAAAATGGGAGTCAGAAGAAAACTCAGCTCAGAACATTTCTTCGTGATGAACAGTATAAGAGATATTAACTGTTGTTTATCTCAACACTTGTTCCCAATGCTTCCTGCTTCTACCCTTGTGAAGAGCAGTTGTGGCACAAGAGCCCTTCCCTGCTCACCAGGTTTACTACTATCTTGCTTTTGGGCACCTCTGCCTACTTGAATGATGAAGGTAAAACTCCATAATTTTTGGAGATGTTGGACATTAAGTTGCTGGAGGGGGTCCAGAGAAGGGCAAGAAGGCTGGTGAAAGGTCTAAGTCTTGTGAGAAGCAGCTGAGGGAACTGATGCTGTTCAGCCCGGAGGAGGACAAGGAGAGACCTCATTGCTCTCTACAACTCCCTGAAAGGAGATTGGAGCCAGGTGGGAGTTAGTCTCTTCTCCCTAGTACCAGGTGACAGAATCAGAGAATCAAGCAGGTTGGAAGAGACCTCCAAGATCATCCAGTCCAACCTATCACCCAGCCCTGTCCAATCAACTATACCATGGCACTAAGTGCCTCATGAATGAGAGAAAATGGTCTGAAATTGTGCCATGAGAAGTTCAGGTCAGATATTATGAAAAAATTACTTACTGAAAACATGGTCAAGCACTGGAAAAAGGCTCCCCAGGGAGGTGGTGAAGTCACCACCCCTGAAGACGTTCAACAAACGTGTGGACATGGCAGTTTGGAACACGATTTAATGACCATGCTGGTGTTGGGTTGACAGTTGGGACATGATTTAATGACCATGCCGGTATTGGGTTGACAGTTGGATGCAACAATCTTAGAGGTCTTCTCCAACCCAAACAACTCTACGATTCTACAAATATTTTAGATCCTGTTGTGATGATTTATGTTTCATGAGTGCAAAACTTCAGTTTGCATTGAACATGGAACTTACTCTATCACTTGACAAAGCTACAGCAATTTAATTTCGGAGTTGAAAACCAAGTATCATCTTTGATATGGCAGAATGCTTCAACTGCTCTTCTAGAATATTTTCTGGCCATCAAGACAATGCAGGGCCAAATTGTAAACATTCTCTTATAAAAAGTGTCAGTCTTGTAAAGAGTGAGGTTTCCCTTAGCCTCTTCTCCAGACCAAACAAACCCACTTCACCCAATCAGTCCTCAGAAGGCCTGTTCTCCAGAACCTTTGCCAGCTTTGCTACTCTTCTCTGGATCCAGTCCAGCTCCTCGACATCTTTCTTGTAGTAAACATCATTAGTTTCAAGACACAGAATTATCCCTATGGCAATAAAAGGGGTTAGGGTACTTTTAAGCACCCTAAAGCCAGGACATCTGTAGTGCCTTCATAAACCCAACCTCCTCCATCACCAATTACCTACTCCTGGAGAGAAAATGAAGATAGTTACTTTGCCCTTAGAAAATATTTGGGTTATGATTATTTATTATTATTCTTTAGATAGGAGTCTCAAAGATCTTATATCAAAAACACAGATCAAAGACCCTGAGCTTTATCAAAATTGATCAGGAATTTGCTTCATCCTGCACACCAAATCCAGCCCTTTGCAGATACCAACAGAACACTGCCACAATTTATGCATGCATAAGGAGGAGAAGTGGGGGAAAGAATTTTGCTATAGAAGTTCATGCATAACAGTCAAGATACAGTAATTATCTTTGGTTTGCAGAGTACATTTGGGTTTGTGCATAACTTTTACCTTTTACATATTCATTAAGCTGCTTGTATTAAATGGTGCTTTAAAATGAGTCCAGGCTAATTTTGCTGATAAAAAAAAGCACCAAACAACAAAACAACTAAAAAAAACCACCCCCCCCAAAAAAAAAAAACCCAACAATGATTACTAGTTCTCATTATTGTTTAATGTGGTTGGCTAATTACTTGTTATTTAGACTAAAAATGCTACTGCTAATGTTCTGTTAATAGCCAGCACTCTTGGCGAGGCTTATGGGAATAAATCTATGCTTGCATATGCCTTGGCTCTGTCTCTGTTCTGGATGCCCTTGAAAATGATTGCTTAGTCTGACTCCCTCTTCATTAAATATTTTCAGCAAGAGAAATCTGTGCTTACATGTTATGCCTCATGATAAAACTGGAACTCTCCCGGTGTTCTTGTATGGACTTCACGACAGGTAAATGTCCTGTACTGGTCCCAGAAACAAAGTCAATGATATTTTAGAGAAACAAATTCCAGCAATTTTGGGTTAGTTAATCCCTGCAGGTTTATGCCAGCTCCTGCAGCAGGTCTACTTCAGAGAAAGATGACTAAAAGGAAATCTGCACTGCCTTCCACCTGTGAGTCAAAATGACTCTGAAAACAGGCCCTGGACTAGAGTAAGAAGAGGCTAGACAAAATGGTCCATTTAGCTGCTCTCACCATTACTTGCTAGGTGCTTTCTCACACGCTGATAGAAAATTAAATGACATCACATTTAGATGAGAATTGTGAAGGCTCATTTACACTATCTTTTGTCATATGCAAAAAAACACCAACAGCTTTCCTGCAAACCTGCTGTGTTAGTTTGAAGCTAGCTGAAATAGTTTGGTGAGAGGAATTAGATTATAGGCTGAGAAAAGGAAACAATGGTGATGTCCACTTCACTCATAGGCTTGCTGAGATGTATAAAAACAAGAACATAAATATAGATATTACAGCTGCTCTCTCTGGATCTGGCTGCCTCCCTTCTCTCTAAACTGCTGTCTAACTAATTCATCTGCTTCCTAACTCCCCTGGCTGATTCTCCAAACTCACCTTGAATTTAAGGCAAAGTCGGGGATAAGGTAGAGGGGTAGAAAGGAGGTGGAAGGGCGGTTGGGAGCCCCTCCTGGGGACTCTGGTTTCTGGGAGGGCTGTCCTGTTTCTGTATTACTTTTTTAACTTGTCTATTTCTGTCTATAGCGGTAGAGATTATAAATATCTGCTTGCATATTGTGCTAAGCTGTAAATACAAAGCTTCATTCTTTAATTTCCAGCTTGGCTGAGTCTAGTCTGGGTGATTTTCTTAAGTGTGGGAGGGCAGGTAACACCCAAACCATCACACCTGCTTGAGTTATTTCTGCATCATAGTCACAAACAGGATGATTTCTTAATACAAGATTCAAATATTGTACCACTACTGAACACAGCAAGCACTGTAGAGCAGCTGACTGCATAAAGTTCAACTGCATACAGCTTTTAGATTGCAGTGTTACCACACCAGATAAGAAAAAGCAATAATAAAGTTACCTTTTGGGAAGAACACATTTGAAGAATAATTTGTATTTTTGAGAGTATGTAGTTATAGCACAGTTGGTGAATATAAAACCATTTAGACCCTATACATGTAATGGTGTCTTTTATATTCCTTTCCGTCTCATTTGTAATTGAATGGTTATTTTGCAGCAGTTCAAAACAATGATGAGAATCTTGGAAGCCTCAAAATTGAATAATGTTCTCTAGTAAACATATTAAAATATGTTATTTCTAGGAATAAGGGTTTTTTTTCAAAGGGATTTTGGAATGGGCTGCCCAGGGAGGTGGTGGAGTCACCGTCCCTGGGGGTGTTCAAGAAAAGACTGGATGGGGCACTTGATGCCATGGTCTAGTTGACTGGATAGGGCTGGGTGATAGGTTGGACTGGATGATCATGGAGGTCTCTTCCAACTTGTTTGATTCTATGATTTCTATATATGACATTGAGGTGCTGGAGTGTGTCCAGAGAAGGGCATGAATCTGGTGAAGGCTCTGAACATGTCTTTTGAGAAGCAGCTGAGAGAACTGAGGTCATTCAGCCTGGAGAAGACGAGGCTGAGGGGAGATGTCACTGCTCTCCACAACATTTTTTTAAGAAGGTTGGAGCCAGGTAGGTGTTGGTCTCTTCTCTAAGGTTACAATTTATAGGACAAGAGGAAATGGACTCAAGTTGCACCAGAGGAGGTTCAGGTTGGATATTGGAAGAAATTCTTTCACTGAACGGTTTCTAAAAGACAAACAGGCTCCCCAGGGAGGTGGTTGAATCCCCATCCCTGGAGATGCTTCAAAGAGACAGAAATGTGGTGCTGAAGGATATGGTTTAGCACCGGACTTGGCAGAGTTTGGTAACAGTCGGACTTGATGACCATATCAACCAAAGTGATTCTATGATTCTGTGATTTAGGGTGGACTCGATGATCTCAAAGGTCTTTTCCACCAATTCTGTGACTCTATACTCGTGCCCCACTACTTGCTAATAGGCACAGGGAGAGGTAAGAGACTCATGAATAGCACTCTAAGTGCAGGAGTTATTCCAGGTTTTCTGAAACTAATCAATCCTTGCCAAAATTTCTAGATGCTCAAGATAGGATTCCAGGCATCTGAGGAATCCAAGCTGCATTCCTACTTTTATATGGTACCATGCAGAAGTTGTTAATAGATTATTCTCCAGGTTTTCTTTTTTGCAACTTTCTTTTTTTGCCAAAAAATTGCATTGTTACAGCATATTCCATCTCCAGTTGCTCTCTTCAAGGACTCTTTGTATGTTCTGTGGATTTAGAGTTCTCCAAGCCTGCATGTACACACTACAGTGTGTACTGATGCTCTCTCCCCAAAGAATCATGAATTGAGACTTGAGATCATAATATACATTAGTATCTATACACTGAGACAATAGCTAATACTGCCTTTAGCACAGCCACATCGACATAAAGCCACTGCAGGGACAACCTTTGCAGAGGTTTCACACTCAGTAAGTGTCAAGAAAAACATGGTTTATGTCATATTTCCCAACTACAACTCAGGGTCATATGCTTAAGGCAAAACTTTGTAGTAGATTCACAGTGATGAGCAGGAGCTCTTTATCTCCTGTTCCCTAATGCAGTGCTCCAAGTTGGTTCGGTCTTTCATCTGGTGTGGAGGGGAGGTTGAGGCAGAGATGAGCCACCCCACATGAGAGTTTGCAACTTGACATTAGAAGCAAAACCAATGCTGAAGATGGATGAAGTCAATCAGAGGAAAAGACAACGTGTGACTTCAGTGCATAAAGCAGAGGTTTCTTATTGTTGCCCTTTGCACTTAAATTTTAATTACTGGCAGCTCAAGCCAGCCTAAATCTTCAAGTATTATATAATATGAGATGCTAATTTGTAAAAGGGTCTTGCACTCAACATCAGCTTTTATTTGCAAACTAATTAAAGATTTTACTCCCATATACTGGATTGCAGGAATCCAGTCTTGACTTGAGAACAATGTAAATTTCATTAACAAGGTCCACATCCCCCCAGCCCCCAACTCCCATTTTGGGGACCAGATGGAGATGGTGTTAAGAAAACAAAATGTCTGTACAAACAGTTGTTAGATGATCAGCAATTAAGAGATGAAATTCCAATGCTATGTGCAGACTGCACACCCAGAAGCTGTCATTAGGAAGAAAAGATATGAACATCCTTTACATTTTGACTGATATTTACAAGTAAGAAGAAACTCTCCACAATGGTTTAGGTGTCTAAGTGTCTCAGATGGTTATTTTAATCAGTCTCAGGTCTGCTGATTAGTGCCTTGTTCCATACATTCTTATGTTGCCTTCAACAAACTGTATTCCATAAGCAAGAGTTTAGAAGCATACCTTTACTTGGTCAGCCAGTTTGATTAGGAGCAAGAGGACAAACAAATGTTTGCTTCATCAATTAAAAGAGATTGCCAAAAGATCTTCCTAATGCAACTGTAGGCTCTTCAAGGGGCAACAGTAGATTCTGACCCTCTCTCCCTTGAATGGATTTACAGCTGTGAAACTGTCTTGCTCTGAACTGGCTCAGATTTGACTTTTGAAAGCAGAATATAGTATGAAAGAAAAGAAGTATTTGTAGAGACCTTCTTGCTCTCTGCAACTTCTTGAAAGGAGGCTGAAGCCAGACAGGGGTTGATCTCCTCTCTCTGGTAACAAGTGGGAGAGAAGAGGAAATGGCCTCAAATTGCACCAGGGGAACTTTAGGTTGGATACTGGGGAAAATCACTTCAACAAAAGAGTAGTCAAGCATTGGAACAGGCTGCCCAGGGAGCTGGTGGATGCACCACCCCTTGAGGTATTAAAACCCCACGTAGATGTGACACTGAAAGAGTTAAAGTGGTGGACTTGGTAGTGTTGGGTCAACAGGTGGAGTTGAGGATATCAGACGTTGTTTTAAACTTCAATTCTGTGACTTTTAAAGATAGACCAATAAGAAGAAGCAAGATGGACAAGTCATGAGGATCAAAACCACACAGCAAATAACTAACATTTAATGTTTGCTAAGGAGCAACATGCCAACATCACAACAGTGCCTTTCTCAGCTTGAAAGCCTGAACTAGTATTGAAAACTGAAGAGACCTGTCAGTAGAGAGAGATGTTGAGGAACACCACCCTCAGTTGCTACACTACAAACATGTTTATTCCTATTAACATCACTTAGTTTTATAATTAGCAGGCACTTTTCAAATGGCATTCACAGGCTTTTTGTTTGTTTTTCAATTAAACTGATCGGGTGACTGCTTGACACCTCTCCGAGACACATACATAATTTATGGTTAGGTTTCAAGGCACTTGTGTTTATCTTTGTGGTGCAGAAGTGCTCTCAAGACTCTTGTTTAAAAAGATTGCCTCCAAATAAATCGCTTTATTTGAGCCACAGATATGGTTTGCAGGATCTTCAGATTCTGTATCAACACAAAAGTGGAATATTCTGAAGTACAGGGCAGCATGGAAGTGCAAACTTGACTTTTGCTTCATCTTTGAAAATAGTATGATTTCATTTCTATTTCTGAATCTGTGCTCAGGAATGTAGCACTGGGCTCTTACTTAAATGGGAAAACCACAAGAGGTGATTTTATTAACTCATATCACAGAATCACAGAAACATCCAGGTTGGAAAAGACACTCAGGTTCACCAACCCGAGACTCTACTTTACAAGATTCACCTTAAACCACATCCCTAAGCACCACGTCCAAACAACCCTTAAACACATTCAGGTTAAGTGACTTCACCACCTCCCTGGGCAGCTCATTGCAGTGCCTGACCACTCTGTGAAAAACTTTTTCCTAATGTCTAATCTAAACCTATCCAGTCTCAGCTTGAGGCCATTCCCCCTTGTTCTGTCTCCAATTACCTCTGAGAAGAGACCAGCAGCAGCCTCTCCACAACATTCCTTCAGGTAGTTGTAGACAGCAATGAAGTCTCCCCTCAGCCTCCTCTTTTTCAAACTAACCAGCCCCAGCTCCCTCAGTCACTCCTCATAAGATTTATTCTCCAGGCCCTTACCCAGCTTCATTGCCCTCCTCTGGATCTACTCCAGCATCTCCACTTCCCTCTTGCATTGCAATGCCCAAAACTGAACACAAAACTCAAGTTATGGCCTCACCAAAGACAACTATAAGGGGACAATCACCTCCCTACTGCTGGAAAAGGCATTTTTAATACAAACCAGGATGCCTGGGCATGCTGCTGGCTCATATTACTGATGCCTGTCTATTACAACCCCCAGATCCCTTGCTGCCAGACAGCTCTCCAGCTACATTGCCCCAAGCCTGCAGCAGTGCTTGGGGTTATTGTGACCCAAGTGCAGGACCTAGCATTTGGCCTTGTAGAAACTCATCCTATTAATGTTGGCCCATTGATCCAGCCTAAGTCTCTCTGAAGAGCCTCTCTACCCTCATTCAGACCAACACTACCACATAACTTGGTGTCATCTGCAAACTTACTGCTGACACTCTCTGTGCCCGAATCAAGTCATCAATAAAAATGTTAAAAAGAAGTGGTCCCAACACAGATCCCTGAGGAACACCACTAGTGACCAGCCTCCAACTGGATTTAACTCCATTGACCACCACTCCCTGGGCCCTCTTGTCCAGCCAGTGCTTTATCCAGGAGACAGTGTGCTCATCCAAGACATGAATAAACAATTTGTCTACAAGACTTTTGTGTGTGGGGGGGTGTGTGTGTATATTTCACACTCAGATGAGTGAACCTAGAAAAAAATATCCAACAGCAAAAAAAATATTGTATTATATATCTGCTTGAAATTTTAGCACAGAATAAAAGTTAGTGCATTTGCTGCTTGTCTCTGGTTTCTGTGGTTAGTTAAAGTCCAAAGGTGTTCACAGTATCCCATTAAAAACACAGTTGCCCTGTTGAGCAGCTGAAGGAACTGGGGTAGTTTAGTCTGGAGAAAAGGGGACTGAGGGGAGATCTACAACTCCCTGAAAGGAGGTTGAAGTCAAATAGGGGTTGATCTATTCTTCCCCAGTCTCAAGTGATAGGAAGAGAGGAAATGGCCTCAAGTTACATGAGAGGCGGTTCAGGTTGGATATGAAGAGAAACTTCTTGCCTGAAAGAATTCTCCAAGACTGGAACAGGCTGCCCAGGCAGGTTGAATCCCCATCCCTGCAGGTCTTTTAAAAGAGACAAAGATGTGGTCCTGAGGGCAGAAGATTTGGTAGAGTTAGAGAATGGGTGGACTCAATCTTGAAGGTCTTTTCCAACAAAACAACTCTAGGATACTAATCCATGTCTAATCTCTTTACAGGCCTTATTACTACAACAAAGAATATCTTCCTCTGCCATCTTTTAGAAACAACCTGATATAGCACAGAGGTCACAAATGCACAACAAAAGTTATTTTGATGAGCTATGAAGAAGCAACTATGAGGCTGGCCAGAACCACATACCTGAGGAAGATGTTTAACACTAGGTGTGTCCAGTTTGACAAAATTGTGGTCCAGGTTCAGATTATTGTTGGCCAATGTAGCCTGTCCTTTACTAGAATGATAACAAAACTCTGGTCAGTGTTACGTTAGCCAGCTTAACTTGGCTGACATGTTTTAGCATGACACTACTTTGTATTGAAGATAAGATCAAGAGATTCTGGAAGAGAGGGTTAATTAATCTGAGTGTTTCACTTATAAGGAATTGCTTCCTCGAAACTCTTTTCCTGATAAAGCGAGTGAAAAGGGGATTGGAGACAGTGAGTGAATGTAGCAGCTTTGGAAGAGAGATTGAGAATCAGCCTGAACTCCTGTTTAGCTGTGGATTGATTTTAAGCTTTGTGTGCTTTCAGCCTAATCCTCCAGGAATGTAATGAAGTGTTACTCGAGGTCAGCCTGAAGGTGAAAGTTGCATTTGAGTCCCCAGGGTTATCAAACCTCTGCTGTTTGGCTCCCTTTTTCATAGTCTCAAATATAATTCACTGCTTCTTTCCAACTGAGATTAAGCAGTGTAGAAATGGATCATAACTCTCTGTGGCTGTCAATATAAAGAAATAGAAGTCAATATATCAGCAGAAAAAGTATGGCAAGGATTCTGATGGCTCAGTTGATAACAATTACTCACTACGCCTAACTTTATAACCGGTAGAAATTTGCCTGTTAAAGACACAGGAATTACAGAATTTCCAAATTAGTTGCCTCATAATGCAAATATCAAGAAGGAAATGTCTGCTACAAATCACTAAATATAGTTTAGAACAGTAATAATATCTTCAAAACCTTCCATTACTGCATTTAATGTCTGTCTCCCTGGAACATTATAGACTTTCAACATCAGACTGGTTCATTAGCTGTCAAATCGGCCATCAGTGCTGGCACTGACCAACCCTCTAATGATCATTGGTTATCTTTGCTACATTATCCCAATAGAAGCCATTATTATTGTCCTGGTTGGAGTCAGACCAGCACTGATTCTGCTCCATGCTGTGAGTCCTCGGCTCAGGGCTGGGACTTTCTTCAACTCAAGGCAGGTTTGCTGTTGCCAGCAGTGAGAATGCTCACAGAGCATCAGTCAGTTGTTTAGTGGCCAGCCCAGCACTGACTCTTGACATTTAGAAATAGGTATCATAAGTTGGAAATAGGCATCTAAAGTACATACTTTCAGTTTAAACACAGGTTTTGCTTGGAATATAGAAACATACTAAACACACCATCTCTCTACTCCATGCCTGCAAGGGAAATTTGCAGCTGTGTGAAGACACAACCCTTGGTTTCACAGAGTGAACAAGATAATGAAACCTGCTGCCACCAGTGAAAGCTGCAAACCTGCCTAGGCTCCACAAATGCTGAGCTGGTATCCCATCAGGAACTTCACCTTGCCACAGTCACACTTTTATCAGCATTCAAGAGTAAAATCTGTTCTGTCTAGATGATGCACCAGTATAAACTTCACCTTGTACAATGACAATGACAAAAGTAAGAGAAGTTACAAACACAATCTGGAGCAAAACTGGGCCCCTCAATTCAAGAGAGATGTTGAGATGCTGGAATCTGTCCAGAAAAGGGCACAAACCCTATGAGGAGAGGCTAAGGGAGCTGGGGTTGTTTAGCCTGGAGAAAAGGAGGCTCAGGGGTGACCTCATTGCTCTGTACAACTACCTGAAAGGAGGCTGTAGCCAGGTGGGGGTTGGTCTCTTCTGCCAGGCAACCAGCAACAGAACAAGGGGACACAGCCGCAAGCTGTGCCAGGGGAGGTCTAAGCTGGATGTTAGGAGGAAGTTCTCGACAGAGAGAGTGATTGGCAGTGGAAGAGGCTGCCCAGGGAGGTGGTGGAGTTGCTGTCCCTGCAGGTGTTCAGGAAAAGCCTGGATGGGGCACTTAGTACCATGGTCTGGTTGGTCTGGTTGATTGGACAGGGCAATCTTGGAGGTCTCTTCCAGCTTGGTTGATTCTATGATTGTATTCTATGATGTATGCCCAGGCTATGGATATAAGGGAAATTCAATGAGGACATTTTGGTCCATCACAAATCAATGGGAAAGATGAAGAACATGAGTTGCTGAAACCTGCTGTGCCCTACTGAGGTTTCAATGAGTCTGGCTGGAATTTTGGTGAAAACAGCAGTTTACTTGGTAACATCAGTTGTATCTCTCATAAACCTACTTCCTCGATGACTCCTGCAACAGTTAATTAAAGCACAACTAATAAGGCGAATTTCACTGTGATGTACATTCTCAGTGCTGCTTAGATCTGAAGAGCAGAGAAACAGATTGCTCCATACAGACAGTATCATTTTATTTGGTATAAAATTCTTCTCTAGGCATGCAAGCCAGAGAAAGTTGATAGTTTTCCTTTAATTCACTCCCACAGTGAGCTCAATTCCTTTGTAAATATTTCATAGTCATAGGTCAGAACTTTTGCCCCACTGAAAACGTTCTTTATGATCTCAACCCTGGTGGACCGCCTGGACAGATGGGCAGAGTCCAATGGGATGGCATTCAATAGCTGCAAGTGCAGGGTGCTGCACTTTGGCCACAACAACCCCATGCAGAGATACAGGCTGGGGTCGGAGTGGCTGGAGAGCAGCCAGACAGAGAGGGATCTGGGGGTGCTGATTGATACCCGCCTGAACATGAGCCAGCAGTGTGCCCAGGTGGCCAAGAGAGCCAATGGCATCCTGGCCTGCATCAGGAATGGTGTGGCCAGCAGGAGCAGGGAGGTCATTCTGCCCCTGTACTCTGCACTGGTTAGACCACACCTTGAGTACTGTGTTCAGTTCTGGGCCCCCCAGTTTAGAAGGGACATTGAGATGCTTGAGCGTGTCCAGAGAAGGGCGACGAGGCTGGTGAGAGGCCTCGAGCACAGCCCTACGAGGAGAGGCTGAGGGAGCTGGGATTGTTTAGCCTGGAGAAGAGGAGGCTCAGGGGTGACCTTATTGCTGTCTACAACTACCTGAGGGGTGGTTGTGGCCAGGGGGAGGTTGCTCTCTTCTCTCAGGTGGCCAGCGCCAGAACGAGAGGACACAGCCTCAGGCTGTGCCAGGGGAAGTTTAGGCTCAAGGTGAGGAGAAAGTTCTTCACTGAGAGAGTCATTGGCTACTGGAATGGGCTGCCCAGGGAGGTGGTGGAGTTGCTGTCCCTGAGGCTGTTCAAGGCAAGGTTGGACGTGGCTCTTGGTGCCATGGTCTAGCCTTGAGCTCTGTGGTAAAGGGTTGGACTTGATGATCTGTGAGGTCTCTTCCAACCTTGGTGATACTGTGACTTTACTATGAAAAGAAAATACCTGACCTAAAAATATAGGCTATTGAGTCACTTTTCCTTAAGCAAAGGCAAAGGACATCACTTGCTATACAGTGCTATTAATATCGTCTCCTTGCAGCCACTTCTTATTGCTAGCACTCAAAAATGAGGAGTTTGATACGAGTATAAATATAACTCTGGAGAAATACTGTTGCTATAATTATACCCCTGAGGATAAGGGTGGGGAGATGGAAAAATTGGTTTAAAAGCAACAAGGAAAAAAAAAAAAGAATGTGAGAGCAAATAAAAAAAAGGATTGTTTGATTACATCCCTAAACTCTACCTATTATTTAATTATTCTTATCACTTCAGAAGCAGGACCTCAAGAAATTACACATATTTTAATAATACTAGAGTAATTATCCTCAAGTTGTTCCATAGCCTTTGGAAGTGGTACAGTGAACACAGTTATCTTATCTTGAACTGCTTATCTTCAAATTAGAGGCAAAACAGTAATTTAGTTAAGAGTCAATGTCATTAGCTTGGAAAATAAACATTAGTAAGATGTATGACAGAGGACTGTAATCTTCAAATTTATGCTATTTGCATCCCTGTGGCAAATCTCATCCTGTTCTAAGGAAGGATTTCAACAAGGTTGTTAATGTGCTGAAAACAAGACTGTAGGGTTTCCACTATCATTTACAGACTGCAGCAGAACAAGCAGGATAAATGCTTCTTTTGAAGGGGTCTGAGTTTGGAAGAGGCAGTTGGGATCCTTACAGCTACTATTTCACCAATTCTAACACCAAGTGTTGGCTAGTGATAAGCACATGAACAAAATGTTCCTCTGAGAAGTCAGACCATATCAAGCAAGCTAAGACCCATAGAATGATTTGGGCTGGAAGGGACATGAAGATCATCTAGTTCCAACCCTCCCCACCACAGGCAGAAGCAACTTCTAAACAACTACACCAAATTGCTCAAGGCCTTGTCTAACCTGGCCCTGAACACCTCCACGGAGGGGGCATCCTGGGCAACTTTTTCCAGCATCTCACCACCCTTACTGTAAAGAATTTCTTTCTAATATCCAGTCTAAATCTGCTGTCCTCCAGCTTAAAGCCATTCCCTCTTGTCCCATCACAAGAAGCCCCTGTAAAATGTCCCTCCCCAGCTTTAAGGTCACATAGGAAGCTTGTTAGTAATAGGCTAATAAAATTCAGAACTGCTGCCTGTTTTGTTGTCCTCTAAGTGTATTCCCTAGATTTATGGAAGTAAATTGAAGTTAGGCTTAAGAAAGTCTTGGTAAAAACAATCTGATTTTCAGATGTGGCAAACATCTAAAGTTCCTCCTTATTTAAAATGATAAACAGCTGCCAAACTGTTTTGAAAACGAGGGGACTTAAATGAAGCCCCACTCTTACAGGTAGATCTCAACTTAAAATGATTTCCAAGTTTCCCAGGCCCTGTTTTATAAGGTCTTGTCTCAAGCTTTCAAAGAGGTGCCGAAGGAGGAGTTACAAAAAATGAGCCATCCATTTGCTCGGTAAGAACCAAGCCATCCATTTGCTTACCTTGCTTGGTAAGAAGGTCATTTTACAACATTCAGCATAGAAGTCCCTTGTTCTTAACCACTTCTCAGCCACTTCAGTGAAGTACATTTTGACGTATTTCAGTCACCAACCATTTTTTTAGCTCACACAGATAAAGCTGTAGGTTATCTGTGCTTCACAACTAAAATTCAGCATGAGCTGAGACAGATTTCTGATTCTTGCATCGTAAGGCGGTCCCCCCAGAAAGTCTTTGCTCTTCAACAACTATTTGTCTGTTGTCAAGCTGGCTGGGCACAACCTAGCCCAACAGAGTGATGCCTTGGTGACCTCACCCAAGAGGAAGACAGCAAACTTGTAGGGCTCTTTGCAGCTTGGCAAATGTCAGAGCACTCTTGATTGTCTCGGGTGGGAAGGGCTGCAAGCTATAGGAAAGGTCAGGCAGCGAAAATGCTGGATGCACTGCCAATAATAGCAAAGAATCACCTTAAAATTCATCCTTGTTTGTTGTAGTATGTTAAAAATGGCATCTCTCCCCACTCATTCTTTAATACGAACTAATATTATTTTCCTAACATACTATTGCAGAAAGTTTAAGAAATTTAAATTCAAACTTTAATCTATAACTTACCAAAACCTATGAGCTGGAGCCTGATTTAGAACTCACTGACACTCAGCAAATGGAGATTGTAAGATGCTATTTGAACACAAAAGCACAGTGCAAAAAGAGCCTTTTCAGACACTAATACAGAAGTTACAACAGACAATATGCTCAATCGTACAAGAAGTCTGCTATTATCTAACCTAAGAGACATTAAAGCAGATAAAAAGATGATCCTTTTAAAAACAGCACTCATTACAGTAATGTACAAGTTGAGGATAAGAATTATGCCACTTGACCAAGGCCAAAGGAGACACTTAAAATAACTAATGGGCTTCACTGCTGTCCTCCTATAGACTCAATCACAGAATCATAGAAAAGAAACATAGAAAAGAATCACAGCCCACACTGGGCTGGAAGGGACCTTGAAGGTATTTAGTTCAAACCCCCTGCATTAAGTAGAGACATCTACAACTACATCAGGTTGTCTAGAGCCCCATCAAGCCTGACCTGAATGTTTGCTGGCATGGGCTCTCTAACATCTTGCTGATTAACCTGTTCCAATGTTCCACCACCCATACAGCAAAAAAATTCTTCCTAATGTCCATTCTAAATGTACACTTCTCTAGTTTCAAACCACTGACCCTTGTCCTAGTCCTGTAGACTCCCATCAGGTATTGGAAGGCTTCTCTAAGGTCTCCCTGGAGGCTTCTCCAGGCTGAAAAACCCAACTCTTTCAGTCTGGTCTCATAGGAGAGGTGCTCAACTAATTGCCCTCTGAACATTGTTGTGTCCCTCTTCCGGACCCACTCCATTAGGTCCACATTCTTCTTGTTTTGAGGGCCCCAGAGATGGACGTGGTACTCCCAGTGAGGTCTCACCAGAGCAGAGTGATACAGTTCCCTCTCTCAGCCTCCCAGCCACACTGCTTTTGATGCAGCCCAGGACGCCACGGGCCTCCTGGGCTACACATGCACATTGCTGGCTCATGTCCAGCTTCAAAGCTACCTGTACCCCAAAGTCCTTTTCCACAGGGCTAGTCTCAACCTCATCATCTCCTGGTCTGTACTGACAATGAGGATTAAATCTGTTAGAACAAACTGGTTCTCCAAACCAAAGAGCACTGTATCTAAGTGAAAGAGGAACAGAAGTAACCAGAAAGGAACACTTGCTCAAATGGCAGTTATTTATTCCAAACTGGTTCTGATCAAGCAGATAGGTTTATCTAGCAGGGATGACAATTAACTGACTGCAAGTCAAGTACAATGCAACGATCTGCAACTTCAAGAAAAAGCAAAAATCCCCTAGGTCCTGCCACAGCAGATTTTGGGAACTGTTGCTCAAGTTTGAAGTAAACAACTCTCACTGCTCTCCTTCTGTTAATGTATATGCATTTTATACCTTTGTTTTGTATTACACTATGAAGAAAGAAAATTAATAATATATCCTACTGGTATTCTAAGGATAATTTTATCCACACTATATTACACTAAAATTCAAGTGACTGCACAAAAACAGCCTGTCAAAGGTAGTACTCTGCTGAAAAAAATAATTACATTTAAAACAAGTGCTATTAACTTCATATTGCAGCTACTACATTTCCCCCCAGAGCTAGAGCAAAAAAAAATGTAAATAAGGAGAAATTCTCTATTTATAGAAAATACATCTGCATTTGGTTTGAGTGGCAAGGTTTTAGCAGTGGGAAAGCTACAAGGGTGGCCAATGCCACTTTGCTCCAAGCTGGACCTGCTGCTGGCCAAGGCCTTGCCCACCAGCAATAGTGGCAGTGCCTCTGGGATAATTTCAATTAAAAAAGAGAGGAAATAATCCTATGCTACTACAGCCCTTTGGAGAGAGAATACGTAAGAGAAACAGCTGTGGAAACACCAAGGTCAGTGAAGAAAGAGAGGGAAGAGGTGCTTTGGGTACCAGAGCAGGGATTCCCCTTCAGCCCATGGTGAAGACCATGGTGAGGCAGGTTGTCCCCCTGCATGCCATGGAAGTGAATGGTAGAGCAGATATCCACCTGTGATGGTTTGGATGTTACCTGCCCCCCCCCTCATGAAAATCACCCAGACTAGACTCAGCCAAGCTGGAAATTAAAGAATGAAGCTTTGTATTTGCAGCTTAGCACAATATGCAAGCAGATATTTACAATCTCTACAGCTATAGACAGAAATAGACAAGTTAAAAAAGTAATACAGACACACAACAGCCCTCCCAGAAACCTGAGTCCCCAGGAGGGGCTCCCAACCACCCTTCCACCTCCTTTCTACCCCTCTACCTTATCTCTGACTTTGCCTTAAGTTCAAGGTGAGTTTGGAGAATCAGCCGGGGGGGGTTAGGAAGCAGATGGATTAGTTACACAGACAGTAGGTTAGAGAGAGAAGGGAGGCAGCCAAAGCCAGAGATCAATTCTGTTATCTATGTTTGTATTCCTGTTTCTATACATCTCAGCAAGCCTATGAGTGCAGTAGACATCACCACTGTTTTCCTTTTCACAGCCTATCATCTAATTCCTCTCATTAAAATATATCCCAGCTAGGCTCAAACCAGCACACAGCCTGAAGTTTGTGCAGGTCCACATATTAGAATTCCTGGGCTTAGCTGCTTACAAAAGCTCTACTTATACTTCTTGTGCCAATGCAGTGTAAAGGAAAGATGGAAAAGCAAGCTAAACAATAAATATCCTGTGTCAATCTATAAGCAAGCAATTGAAGTTTGTAATATTAACCCATTAATTGGGAAGAAAAATATCAACTCTCAAGATAGGATAGAATGTAACTCAGGGCTCCAGCATTAAAATTTCACCTGTCCTCCAAGAGATCTTCTACCCAGAAAGATAAACTCCTTTCAGTTACTGCTTGGTTTTGGTAAGAAAAAGAATAAGTAAACAAACACTGCTCCCAATGAAAGTGAAAAATAAGGCTTCAGAACCTGTAGCTCAACAACTTCTCACACTCTGTTTGTTCTTTGGTTTATAAGGCATTAACCTTTAAGTATGACAGTGACCTTCATCTGGATCATCAGCGCTGTGAGTTCATCAAATCCTTACCTTCTCCTTAAACCATGAATCCCACACCACACTTGTTCTTTCCTCTCCTCTCAGAGATGGGGGAAAAACCTTTTGACAGACATTGAAAAGGAGATTAACTGTCACCTCAATTCATGCAGCTTATCATTCTGGGCATATCAGAGACACCCTCTGTATCAATGATTTTATCTTCTCCTGCAAAGATCCCTGCCTTTGTACTCTGTCAGTGAGCTGTGGTTTGTGCAGTAAGCACTCAATGCTCTGCCACTTAGGAAAATTGGACAATCTGCTGATTGGATTGCCCATTGATCCTTGAACTGCCATAAGATGGCAGTGAGGCAAGCAGGTCTTTCTTACAGCTCTTGACTACTTTGTCTCCTTTAGCTTTCAGTGAGTTTTGATTGATACTCAGATAGGCAGGAATATGAACTCAGTATGGACTGGAAAATGCAGGGGCAGTTCAAATGAACCCTTCAACCTATTTGCTCTTAATGAGCAAGAAGAAAAAAAAGAGGGGGGGGCAAAGAAGAAGGTGGAAGATGTGTCTTGGAAGTGGATCTCACACCAACACATGCTTCTCTGGACACTCTCAGGTCTCTTGCTATTTACCATCAATAGTATAGGAGTGTCTGAGCACACCCCATTGATTGAAAGTTTCCCATGTGAAACATTAGAGTAAAAAATAACCTGCTAGCACTTATAAAATCACATTCAGACCAGAAAACGACACTGCAAGAGCCTGCTGCTGTTTAATATTCCAGAGATTATAAATTATTCAAACCAACTATTTTTTTCCCCAAGATGTGCCCTTCAAGTTTCTTTTAAAAATCCATTTTTAGTGGAGATTAATTCTTGCCTTTTTTTTTTTTTTTTATTATGTCCTTGAAATTCTGACTTAAGCTGGCACAGTATCAAGAGCTTGACCATTAAACTCCTCACTAAGCAAGAGTCAGTGACTGGCTGCATAACAATAAGTGTATTTTTGGGTACCACTGTTTTGGATTTGCAGAGAACTGAATCACTTAACTCAGGATGAAATGGAGGAACCTTGGCATGGCACCTTGCCCAAATCTTCACTCCAATTACAGACAATTTTTGGTAGGTCTCATCATTGTTACTACTGTGCCCAACTTTCTGAAAAGCAATATGAGCACTTCAAAACATGAGCAATCTATTTCCAATAATTTAATACAAAACTATAAATAGAATAGTCCATGGAGGTGTTTAAGCAAAGATTGGATGTGGCACTTAGTGACATGGGCTAGTCGATGTGGTGGTGTTAAGTCACAGAATGGACTTGATCTCAGAGGCCTATTCCAACCTCAACAATTCTGTGTTTCTGTTTTATGTGCAGTGCACTGGACAAACACATACACCAAAACAGAGCAGTTGGAAAATCTATGGAAGCAGATTAAATCACACAATCATAGAATGCCAGGGGCTGGAAGGGACCTAGAAAGATCATCTGGTCCAGCCTCCCTAACAGAGCAGGATCACCTGGAGCAGATCACACTGGAAGACATCCAGATAGTTCTTGAATATCTCCAAAGGGGAAGACCCCACAACTTCCCCACAACTTCCCTGGGCAGCCTGTTCCAGTGCTCTATCACCCTTACAGGGAAAAAAATACCTCCTCAGGTTCACCTTGAACTTCCTATGCCTCAACCTCCATGCACTGCCCCTTGTCCTGTCACTGGGCATCACTGAGAAGAGCCTGGCTCCAGCCTCCTGGCACTCATCCCTTATGTATTTATAAACCTGAATGAGATCATCCCTCAGTTGTCTCCTCTCCAAGCTAGCAAGCCCCAGCTCCCTCAAGCTCTCCTCATACGGATGTTCAACTTCCTTAATCATCTTTGTGGCTCTGTGCTGGACTCCCTCAAGCAGTTGGGGAATCATTAAGGTCAGAAAATATCTCTATGATCAAGTTTAACTGTCAACCCAACACCTCCATGAACACTAAGCCATATGCTGAAGCTCTATATCTGTCTTTTGAACACCTCCAGGGATGGTGAATCCACCACCTTCCTGGGCAAACTCTTCCAATGCCTGACCACTCTTGAAGTAAAGAAATTTTCCTAGTATCCCACCTAAACCTCTCCTGGTGCAATTTGAGGCCATTACTTCTCATCCTGTCATTAGTCACTTGGAAAAGGAGGTCAACACTGGCCTCACTACAGGAAGAAAGCAATAAGATCTTCTCAGCTTCCTCACCTTCAGGCTAAACAATCCCTGCCTCCTCAGTCTCTCCTCATAAGACAGGCTCTCTAAACCCCTTGTCAGCTTCCTTGTCCTTCTCTGTATCCATTCCAGCATCTCAGTATCTTTCTTACACTGTAGTGTTCAAAACTCAAAGCTTTTAGCTTTGTTAGAAGAAGGAGAATACATTCAACAAAGTACACACCATGTCCCCAAGAGAGTGAACAATTCAGTTGTCCCCCAATTTTTTTCTTGTCTTTGACACAAGAAGATTCAGAAACAGGAAGGAAATTAGCTGGTGAATCTCCTAGCAGCTTTTACCCAACAGAATGCAAACCAAAAGTAAATCATATTTTTCTTGGCAAATACAATACATGCTACTGTTACTAAATACAGCTTTTATCTACCAGGAAAACTAAGACTAAAAGAGATTACTTCTTTTTTAGTAGTTTGTTGCACGTGTTTGGCAGTTTCCAGATCATTCCCTGCTATCAAAAAAGATGAGGCTGTGAGAGATGATCTGTTTCTTCCTAATTCTAACAGCTCAGACACATTGCCTGCTAGAAACCGAAGCGAGCATACTAGCACCAGTGGTAAATGGAAATGGATGAACACTTGATTTGCTGCCTCTTTTTTCTCATGGTATTTTGATTTTAAGTCAACTTATTTCCCTACTACTGCTGCTAGCCAGAACAGAATCAACTCTTGTCTTGCTTAATTTTTTAACCAATTTTCTGGATATTCCCCAAAACTTGAAAATCTCATTGCTGTAATATTAACATTTCCAACTCATCAAGAAAAGGGGGAAAGAATGAAGAGAAACATATGGTCAGTTCCTGTGTTTGATATCAGTCAGCCATGATAGTTTTCAATTACAAATCAGAAGAAATTAATAAATAATAAAGAATGTGATGGTTTAGGTGTTATCTGCCCCCCCTACTCTTACGAAATCACCCAGACTAGACTTAGTGGCTGTGGAAATTGAATGAAGCTTTGTACATACAGCTTAGCACAATATACAAGCAGATATTTACAGTATATACAGTTACAGACAGAAATACACCAGTTAAAAGGTAATACACAAACACAACAGCCCTCCCAGAAACCTGAGTCCCCAGGAGGGGCACTTAACCACCCTTCCACCTTCCTCACACTCCTCTACCTTAGCCCAGATCTTGCCTTATGTTTAAGGTAGTTTGGAGGGTTGGCCAGGGGGGTTCGGAAGCAGATGGATTAGTCACACAGACAGCAGATTAGGTTAGAGAGAGAAAGAAGTTCAGGGCAAAGCCCAGACAGTAACTCTTATCTATGTTTGTGTTCTTATGCATCTTAGCAAGCCTGTGAGTCAAGTAGACTCACATAGTTTCCTTTCCACAGCCTATAATCTAATTCTTCTCACCAAAACATTCCAGATAGCTTCAAACTACCACAATAATTAATATATCTCTGAAAAGGGTCCAGAATTATTTTATGTAAGTAGAGAAAACAATGCCCTAAAATAAGCAAACCCAAAGAGTTCCTTTAAATAACATAGTTAAAAAAAAAATAAATCCCTCTAAACGTCTTCAACATTTAAATATTCTAAAGCACAAGAACAAAATTTGGATTGGAAATCAAACTGCCATTAAAAATCTTGTGTTTAATTCATTCTGATACCTCCCTCTCCTCTTCAATACAAGGAAGACACTGAAGCTACATCCAAGTGATTAAATGATCAAAAGCAACATTCATGATAAAAGTTTACTCCTAGAGAGCTATCACTTGTAAGAACATCAAAAGTTTCCACGTTGCATTTTTCTTCCCCTACAAGGCTTCCATGCTAATATTAATTTACTAGAACAAGCAATTATCCAATTATCTTCACATTTAAATTACCTAAACGTCCAGGTTGTAATTGCATTCATTAGTTACTGAAATTGCACCTGCAAATTCTATATCACAGATATGGCCATGAAACATTTATGTTGTTTCTTCCATAATGGATATTTAATAATTTAATTTCATCATTAATACTTCCTTGTAGGTTGTAAGCAGCTTTGTAAAACTACTCATTGCTAGAGGGAGTCATTTTATTTGTGAAGGAAAGCAACCAAGGAAAACATCATTAAGAGTAATTTTTCCCCCCTCTCTTTAGTCCATGACAAAGGTAACAGTATGGCAATATATTTATCAATAAGAGCTGATTTCTGCCAATGGGCTGCTACAGTTCCACACAACTACTGTAGGAACAGTAGGAGAAACAAGCAATAATGACCTTAAAAGCAGATTTTGTGGTGTGACTTAATGTTTGTTCTCAGTACATGCCTTTTACTCTTTCTCATTGAAAATTTGCTATTCCAATTGCAAGTATCTAGGATGTGACTCCACTGTATTATTGCCTCTCTCCTTCTGGGAGAATTTAGGGTAGGAAAAGAAACTGGATCAAAAAATTGAAGTTGTCACATTGAAAATATGTTTCACAGCACATAAGAACTTCTTCAAAGTATAAAACTCCCACTGAATTGGTTTTGTTGGTGAGGTTTTGGGGTTATATTTGTACAAATCTCACCAAATTATTCATAGATTCACAGACTGGTTTGAGTTGGAAGGGACCTTAAAAGATTATTTTGTTCCAACCTCTTCGCCAATGAGCAGGAGCACTTCCTACTAGAAGAGGTAGCTCAAACTCTCATCCAGCCTGGCTTTGAACACTTTCAGGCTTGGAGTCTCTACAACTTCTCTGGCAGCCTGTTCCAGTGTCTTACCACCCTTCTGGGAGAGTATTCCTAATGTCTAATCTCAGTAGAGCTTCTTCCAGTCTGAAGCCATTACTCCTTGTCCCGTCTCCATGTGCCCTCGTAAAATTGCTACTTATAAAGGGAAGTTAGAAGAATATCTGTACCTAGGCGTGAGGATGAGCTAGGTGTGAATTAAGGGATTTTTCCAGGTGTATGCCTTCCAAATTTCCCACACAACTCAACCAAAGTTGACAATGAAAAATAAAGTACAAAGAAAAGGAAGTATCCTCTCCCCCAAAGCAAGAAAATTATTTTCTGAGTTGAGGTTTTAAAGCAGGTAACAGTTTTGCCAGATTCCACACCTAAGCCTACACAAATAGTATAAACATGTGCTAGTTACTGAGACCACTCTCCTGTTGACTTCCTTCCCCCTTTCTGCTTTCTACTGCACAGAAGCAACAGCTGCCTTAACCAAGAAAACCAGACAACTACTGAAAAAGGATTGACAAACTTTCCACTGTCTGACAGACGTGTTATTTCTCAAAAGCTTTTCATTACAGTGTGGTGATCACATCTGCAACTGGACTGCTAGGAGGATTGACACTGGTGCCCTACTTAATTACACAGCAGGCTGACGCATTCTGCAATGTCTACTTCCCCAAACCCAGATGGACATTTAAAGCCTATTTTTTTCTTTTATACCCAGTGTTTCAAGATAAATTGGCTGCCTGCTACAATTATCTAACAGCCCTAACTGTACAGATCACCCATCAGAGAAGTCCCAGCTTGAACTCGGCCCCAGCTGATTGACTGCTTCATTTTTACAGAGGAAATAGGAAAGTGATCATACATTGGATGTTGCAATTAAACTGGCTGTGCTGGCATAATAATTTCTAGAAGAGCACTTCATCTCAGTTATCCTGGAGTCTTTAAAGCTTACAGAGGGTCAAGGAAAATATGTCTGAACTCAGGCAGGTTTTCAAATGTGTTTAAAATCACGGGAGTTTGATTTCAATCACCATTGTACTCACTGTATTTTTACTTCAAATCTTTTGGGTTGTTTTACTTCCCCACTATGTCCAAATCTCCACCTCCTCACAAAACTAAATTCTATTGATGCAAATAATGAAAATTCATCCCAAGATTTTATCCCCAATGCACTTTTCCCATATTAAGAGAACAGACAGAAAAAATGTGGTACTGGGTGTCTGGTAACAAAACATTGTCCACAAAGATGAGGATATTTACCAAAGCTGGAACTCTAGAAGTTCGACTTGTAGCTTTCTTCATGGGATGAGTTATTCCTGACTTACTCCCATAGAAATAGAGAAGGTAAATGAAATATTGTAGAACCTCACCTAGGCTTTCACAGGGCTCTAGCTATCACACATCACAACAGCCATGAGAAAAAAGCATAGCGCTGAAACACAATGCAAAGCGTTGCCCAGGAACATTTGGTATTATAATATGATCACCCAGACCATTTCAGCCAGCATTTGAACCAAACAATTCCTAACACACTTTGGCAGCTGGCACAGTCCAGGTGCCATCAGCCATAAGCTGTTTACAAGCATCCTTCCTGATTTGAAGGCTGAGACAGTTTATTAGCAAAGATGAGGGATATTTCATGCCGGAAGGGAGCTGTGCCAGGCAATCTGTCTAGGTGTTTGGTACCCCAATGAAGGTGTGCCCTCAGAGTGCTTTATTCTTTGGGCTGCTTTTGGAATACAATTGTAAGCAACCTGGTTCTTGTGAGCTTCCTCTCAGGGTCAGAAACTACAGAAATTCTGTGAAAGTAAAAGAAAAAGCTGAAACATTTCATCAGTTGCAGCTACGCAGCCCACTGTGCCAGTCCTTAGGTTTTCAACAAGGCAGTTGGCACTTAGCCTGTCTGCTGCAGCCATATCTGCTCTAACTGTAGTCCTCTGACTCTAGACTTTAAGTGTATCTCTAAGTAAGCTGGTAAACTCATGTGGTACAATATACTGCTCTGCAGAACCACAGAATCATTTTGGTTGGAAAAGACCTTTAAGATCATTGAGTCCGACCATTCTCTAACCCTGCCAAGGCCAAAGTGAAACCATGTCTCTTTGTACCACATCCCTGCCTCTTTTTAACACCTCTACAGGTAGGGATTCAATGACCTCCTTAGAAAGCCTGTTCTGATCTTTTAGAAGCTTTTCAGTCAATAAATGCCTTATAATATCCAATCTAAAGCTCTCTGGTGCAACTTGAGACCATTTTCTCTCACTTGTTACTATGGAGAAGAGTCCAAGAGAAGCCATTGGCTTGTGCCATTGTAAGCAGGACAATTGCACTTGCTATGGGACCTGCACTGATCTGACCAGTAGTGAAGCAATAAATCCACATATGCTCAGTATTAAAAGTAGATTGTATCTTCTCAAATTACTATGGCACAAACCCCAATGCAACATTGCAGTTCACTTCAGGAATTCAGTGCTTCCAGGTAAGAACAAGATAGCAGTGGCCAGGTGATGGCACTAGGCTTGATGCCGGTGTAGTGCTCCTATTCTGGAGCTCGGATTTTTTCTTCTACAATATTTCTTTACTATATTGCACTGAGCAGTCTAGTCAACCTCTATATTAATTTTTTTTCTCTACTAAGCTTAGTCAGAAATTGATAATAAACCTTTCACAATTGATAAGGAGTTCATTTCCCTCTGTACAGTGCCTCACTAAGCCAAAGAGGCAAAACCAAAGCCCATAGAACTGCAAAGGGGATGGGAATGGCTGGGAAAGGAAGCCATAGTTGGTTAGTTCTGTACAAGCTGAAACTGGTTATTCCTCTAGAACAGAACCTAGTACTCGAGGCTATGGAAATCTTCATGGGGTTAAGAACAAATTTTAGGAGACTGTGCTGGTCTCCACAGCATAAAAAAAACACCTGAGGAATTGAAGCAAGGTGAGCAGCTTCCCAGTTAGGATTGGTTTGTAAAAAGGAATAAATCTCACTGTAAGCAAGTTTGTTCATTTTGTTGTTGCATTGCAATAACCACACAGGCCTATGCTGAGAAAGATCCAGAAACTCACAGGAAATGCAATCTCAAAAATGGATGAATCTGAACTTGCATTATACTGAATTCTGAAGTGTCTGTCACCTGCTGGTATGTGGTTTCCTGTCAGTGTAACATGCCTCAAAGTGTCAAAAGAAGAGAACACATTTTTGGCTATAAACCTGACTTCATATCCAAGTGTGATAATCTTATAAGGATTGCTTGCTGAGAATGAGAAAAGAGTGAGCCTTGGGAAGTGTTATTAGATGCTATTAAAAAAGAAAATAAAATTACTCTTCTGTAAGCAAAAAAAATGAAACACTGAAACATGACAGTGTCTGCTCCAACACAGATGGCTCCTGAGGGTTTGCTTCCAGGCTTGGATGCAGCCAGCCACTGGGAACTGAGGGTCTCTGTTCTTCACTGGAAGAATTGCCCATCTTCCTCACCTTCCCAAAAGTGGCCTCAGATTACCATGGTCTTTCTTAAAGTGGATGCCATTTTAGAAGTGAAATTTAAGGAAGATATGAGTGCAGACAGGCTATTTTGAGAACTTAAACAAGTCTCATTCCATGTTGCTTGTCATAGGAGCACTCATACTGATGGAGAGATTGTACTTCCTACTAAAATGTGGTGAGGCTGTAAGTTTATCTATAAAAACAGACTGAACACAGAACAGAGCTCAACACTGAAACATCCCAGACGTGCAGAATTTTTCATGGCAAGAAGAGACCTTAGATAAGCGACCTTATAGTAGCCTCCCAGTACCTGAAGGGGACCTACAGATGAACTGAGAAGGGGCTGTTTAGAAGGGCATGTAGCACTAGGACAAGGGGCAATGCTTTGAAACTGGAGCAGAGTTCCCAAACACTGGAACAGGCTGCCCAGGGAGATGGCTGAATCTCCATCTCTGAATGTGCTTCAGTGATGCAGAGATGTGGTGCTGAAGGACATGGTTTAGCACCAGCCTTGGTGGATCCAGTGATCTTAAAGGTCTTTTTCCAACCAAAATGATTTGACTATTGTCCCAAAATACCAAAATGGAGCTCAAGATAAACTGACAACAAAGGGAAAATGTCTTGAATCTAAACAAAGATTTGTTCAAAGAAGAACACCCAAGCTCATTTCTTAGTTTAAGTTGAAATAAGGCTGTCACATTTTGTGAACAAGTTAACCTGCGCGAAGTAAGGAAGTGCTTGCTGGGGTATCTTTCCAGTATCTAATGGTGTAGTGGGTTTATACCACTTAGAATTTGGGATTTACCCCCAAAGAGTAAATTACAACACTATTGAGAATTTGGAAGTGAAATGGAATTATTATTTACAAAAGTAGACTGAATATAAAGGGTTAATAAATATACAAACACACACACAGGTATACAACTAGACAAGTCCCAGCTAGCCCTCGGGACAAAGCCCAGGGAATACCAGCTCGCAACATTCTCTTTCCTGCTCCCTGTCAGTGTTCTGACCAATAACCCAAACAAACAGTGGGGAGAAGCAAGCAAGGCCAGAAGGAGAGGCTGGGGAGGGAGGGGGGGAGGACAAGTGAGGGGAAAGCAAGCTAAAGAGCACAGAACAAGCTGTGCTTCAAACTACATATTTTTTTTTTAGATCAATGGAATAGGATAAATGTATCTCTTATATTTCATTCAGCCCCTTGAGAGTCCATCCCTCTGAACTCTTTCCTGAGTTCTCTGGAAAACTTTTAATTACAATTTACAATTAAGACACTAGTGATGCATCTGTAACAAATGGATAAAGAAAATATAAAGGGCTCTGGATTCTGCCATGGAGCTTCCTCACACAAGCAGAAAAAGAATGAAGGATTGTGCTGTTCAGGGTCAGAAATCCACCTGACCTTTATGAATTGCATATTTCAAGGACATCTGAATGGTGTGTTCTATTATATTTCTCCCACAGGCTGTTTCACAAATGGTAAGCTTGGCTGCACTGGCTCTGAGCTTCTGAACCTAAGCTGCTTCTCATCTAACCCAATACTAAAGAGAAACTGACTGAAAGAGGAAAAGAGACTCACATACAGGAAAAAAAATACTTTGTCATCCGTGTTAATGAGAATGTGGCTCATTGTTTCACACTTATTTTTTTAGATTCCATATTCTGCCAAATATTTTCTGATTGAGCTGAAACATTGTATTGAATAAGGCAGCATTGCCCTAATTTTTCAGTTTTGTTGGATTAATATTTACAGTTGATCTTCCATTTGTTACATGATGCATAAAATGCACTAATGATTTGTTCTGAGAATGCTCATTTTGGCTCTGTGCTGTTTATTTCATTCAAAGCATAGATTTATCATATTAACTACTCTCAAGAAGTACAGCCTGTTCCAGTGTCCCACCATCCTCATGGTAAAGAACTTGTTCCTAACATCCAATCTAAATCTGCCCTTCTCTAGTTTGAACCCATTGCCCCTTGTCCCATCATTTATAGGCTTTTGTAAACAGTCCCTCTCCACCCTGCTTGTAGGTCCCCTTCAAGCACTGGAAATAGCAACAGTCACAGTAATAACAGTAACAGTGCCAATAGTAGTAATAACACTAATAATAGCAGCAATAATAACCATAATAATCCTCTACATTCTGCCCTAAATGTCTCCATGCTTACCTGTTCTTGTGGCACATCTAACTTAGGCAGTTGATGTTGTTGTTATCAATTTATTAAACTAACAAGTTGTAAAGAGTTAACCCTCCTGGAGGTGGTCTGAACCTGACCCCAGGTGTAGTGGTTAGCCCACTTCCACTTCCTATCTATCCACCTAGAAAAACCACAAGAACTTCCTCTTTCTCTCTCTTTTTGCCCTCCCTGCCTGCCAGCAGCACCCTTGTTCCCGCTGCTCCTGTTTTGCCACGCGGCCACCCCACCACTAGCGGACAACCCCTTCCCGATTCTACTGCCATCCACTGCCATCAGTCTGCTTGTATCTATACTTCTGTATCTTGATTCCCTTCCCTACTCCTCCTTGTAACTCCCCTACCTTAAATACCTTCTATTTATTGTTAAAGTTTTTTCTTTTAACTTCCAAATCAAAGCAAGACTATTCTTTGGGCGTTTTACCCTTTTCCTCTCTACAGCTAACTCCTTTCTTTCCAAAGGAGGGGGGTGAGGAGAGAGAGGGAAAGGGGGAAATTGTATTGGTTCTCTGGGAAGTCTCTGGGAAGCTTAAACTAAAACCAACACACGAGTCCTGTAGGTCTCACAGAAGATCAGTATCATAAGGGCTGAGTGCAGGCTTTTATATTTCTCTGCTTCCCTGATNGAAGGTGAGGGAGGTTGAGAGCCCCTCCTGGGGACTCAGGTTTCTGGGAGGGGAATCGTGTTTGTATTACTTTTTTTTACCTTGTATATTTCTGTATATACTGTAAATATCTGCTTGTAAATTGTGCCAGCTGTAAATATAAGCTTCATTCAAATTTCCAGAGCCGACTGAGTCTAGCCTGGGTAATTTCTAAGAGTGGGGGGGCAGGGGACACCCAAACCATCACAACAGGATGTTCAGGAGATTTTTGTAGAATCATAGAATCATTTCAGTTGGAAAAGGCCTTTAAGATCATCAAGTCCAACCATTATACAGAGAAAGTGAAAAAGAGATCCTAACCTAAACTCTGAACTTTACAACAGCATGATTAAAAAGTGATATTTTCACAAGAAATTCCTACACAGCAGAAGTTATCAGATAAATCAAATGGCTCCTCATGAAACCTGTGACCAAAAAAATGACTTGCCACCTGTGTGAGACAAACTGGTTAATAAAAATGCTTTTAGACAGACTTGACTGCATTTTGATGCAGTATGAATGCTCTAATTTCATTATGGCACAGTATAAAAACATAACTACTGAAAAACAGCGACAAAACCTTCTGCTTCCATACTATACTCTACTCCTGAGTTCTCCAAGCTTTGATCAGAGCTGCTCCAACCTATTTCACTTTTCACCAAATAAAAGCACCATGCATTGTCTTGGCTCATAGTGCTTGAGAAATACTGGGAATGAGGGTAACAACAAAACAATACCCAAACAAAAGAAAGCTAAGCTCATGGTAAGCTAATGAGATTGGCACAGAAGCTGAGATCACAGATCTGTCTTACTGTTAAACATAGTACCAGGTTATTTTTGTCAGGGATATCTTCTCAATTACGGCTATACCTAGCACACTGTTTCTTCAATCCTCACATTGCTTTGACTGGAAAACACCTTTAAGATCCATTGAGTCCAATTGTTATCTACTCTGACAAGTTTAGGGCTAAACCATGTCCCTTAGTACCACATCTCCCAGTGATGGCAATTCAATTGCTGCCCTGTGGAGTTTTCTAGTCTTTGAGAACCTTTTCAGTCTAGAAGTTTCCTTCCTAATATCCAACCTAAGCCTCCTCTGGTGCAACCTGAGGCCATTTCCTCCTGTCTTATTGTCAGTTCCTTGGGAGAAGAGACCAACACCGACCTCACTCCAACCTCCTTTCAGGCAGTTGCAGAGAGCAGGATGTTCCCTCCTCTGCTTCCAGACTAAATAACCTCGGTTCCCTCACCTGCTCCTCACCGAACCTGTTCTTCAGACCTTTCACCAGCGCCACTGCCCTTCTCTACACCCACTTCAGAACCTCAAAGTCTTTCCTCACTTCCATGTGAGGTGCCCAAAACTGAACCCAGTACTTGAGGTGTGGCCTCACCAGTTCTGAGATCAGCAAGACAATCACTTCCCTGGTCCTGCTGGCCTCATTATTGCTTCTTGGCCACATGGGCACCGTGGCTCGTGTTCAGTCAGCTGTTAAACAGCACTCCAGCTCTTTCTCTGCTGGGATGTTTACAGCCATTCTGCCTCAAGCCTGAGACGTTCATGAGGTGGCTGTGACTCAGGTGCAGGACCCAGCACTTGGCATTGTTGAATATCACACTACTGACCTTGGCCCATTGATACATGCTTTCCAGATCTCTCTCCAGATGCTGGCATGGTGTCATCTGCAAACCTACTGAAGGTGTACTCAATCCCCTTGACCAGATCATTGACAAAGATATTAAAATTCAACCATCAACCCTACCAAGTCTTATGTCCCTCAGCACTACATCTGTGTGTCTTTGGAAGACATAAGAAGTTTGTGTCATTATTTTAATTTGTGATGTGTTCTGCTCCAAAAAGTTCCTCCTGTCCTGCCACACGACTGTAACAGCACCAGACCGTCAAGTGAAAGATGAGTCCTTCCCCGTCTTTACTGCCATCATACATCTAAGCTATTGCACAACAAACCAACTAATTCAATGAGAACTTCAAATAAATATTGCTATTGCTCAAACCTTAATCTTAGCCACGGATAACTTTGCTATTTTATTTGGATCACTGATCTTATGTCAGCACAAAGCACCTACTTTCCTAGTAAGTGACCTAACCCTGTTCTCTAGCATAAATTCAATGGGAATTAGGCCTCTGTGATGTGAGCCAGACCCAAGCTTACACTGCTATAGAAGAGGGCAATGCCATCATTTTCTGTCAAACAATATAGATTATTTATAGATGATTACAAGGCTCTGCTACAATAAGCTATGACAATCCACCCTGAGCATAACCACCTCTCCATTCATCATCTATTATTCTTGGCCTCCTTTGAGAGGTTGTATGCATACAGGCTAATAGAAATGCATGCAGCACCTCCCTGAAATTGGCAACAGTCCTTCAGAGACCAAAGCAAGACAAATAGAGTCATTTCATCTGTGACAGCACCACTGGACTCGTAAGTAAACACTTCAGCCAGGCAAAGTCAGCATATGTTAATCACATACAACATCTCGCTTCCCTGTTCTTCTAAAATCAATTAACAAGCTTTAATGTTTCATTCTATTTGAAGACAGCAAAAAGGCATTTTTTTTTTCTTTTAATGGTGGATTATTTTTTTCCCTCTTTAAGCAAGCACTGTCTTCAAGTCCAGCCTCTCATGTAATCTCCTTTTGAGAAATGAAATTGATTGTCACTACTGGTTTCTTTGTATGTCCTCATGGCATGACATCATAAATGGAATTTGTCGCTCCAGAGCTTGCTTCTCACAGCAGTCGTCTTTAATGTCATTTACTCAAGTGGCTCAAGGTCTTCATGAATAATTAATGCTTACCAAGCCACTGCAGTGCTGCAAGATAACCACTTCTCGGCCTTTGATTTCAAATAAGTCTTGACACTTTTGTTCAATGAAGAAAACACCATTTCAGAGGTGCAGAGCTGCTTGTAAAAGCATCTCCAGTACAAATATAGTGAAGGAAGGGCTTTACTAATACACAGAAACACTCATCTGAGCAACTACTTTGCTAACTGCCTTTAATAGAAATAAGAGTATGGAGGGAAAGAGTGTTCCAACTTCTGTTTATTCAGATAGGTAACAATCAGCTCAGATTAGGGTCTGATCTGCTCAAAAACAGCTCAATAGAGAAGGATCTGGGAGTTCTGACAGGCAATAAGTTATCCATGGAATAGCATTCCTTGGGTGCGTCAAGAAGAGTGTGGCCAACACCCCTCTATTCTTCCCTGATGAGACCATACCTGGAATATTGTGTCCAGTTCTGGCATTCTTAGTTCAAGAAGAATAGGGATATACTAGAGAGTGTCTAATGGAGATCTATGATGATGAAGAGACTTGAACATGTGTCTGATGAGGAAAGGCTGAGATCTGGGTCTATTTAGTCTGGAGAAGAGAAGACTCAGAGGAGATCTTATTAATGTTCAGAAATACCTGAAGAGTGGGTGTGAAGAAGGTGCTGGTCTCATTTCAATGGTGCCCTGTAACAGGACAAGGGGTAACAGATACAAAGTGGAGCGCAGTAAATTCCACCTCAACATGAGGGAAAGCTTCTTTACCATGCCAGAGCACAGGAAAAGGCTGCCCAGAGATGTTGTGGAAAATTTCAAGACCCATGTGGATGCATTCCTGTGTGACCTACTCTAGGTGACCTTGCCTTTGGGAGGTGGGCACTGAACTCAGTCTCCAGAGACCTCTTTCAACTCCTACCATTCTGTGAGTCTCTAACATGCCTTCTTACAAAAGAGGCAAATAATCAATACTTACCTGGAAAAAAAAAAAAAGTAATTTCAAATGTCTATGGTTTTATTTGGGTTATGGTGGAGTCCATTTTACTGAAGCCTAAGGCAGACCTAGTAAATAGCATTAAATGTACTTTAGTCATTAAAACCTTCTCTCTGGGATATATTGCAGGTCTCCAAGGCTGCTGATAGCATTATTTATTATTTGCATTATGTATTGCTTAGAATCTGCAGCGAAGGATCCCCATTGTGCTAGGTAATTATTGTAACACTAACACGGCATGATAAAATCCTGGAGTGTTGTAATTAGAAAAGAAACCACTAGAAGAGAAAAGTGAGTAATAGAGGAGATGGATGATCACAAAACAGTGGCAAGACAAGGCGAAAATCACTCATCACATTTGAGGCTGGGTCTTCACAAAATTCAAGAACTATTTGTTTCTAGATGGACATCAATGATACAGATCTGAGCCCACCAAGGCTTGGGAGCTGCACAAAGTAAAGAATATTATTGACACCAAAACACAGAGTAAGAATCAATTAAAGAGAAAAAAAAACCAAATAAAGTATTTCAATTCTCCCCACTTGAAAATCTCTACAATGTACACTTGATCATTTCTGACCTTACATCCTTATTTAAAGTGTTCAAAACAGAGCTGAGGACACTCCTCCTGTGGAGAACACAGTTGCATCATTCACTAGGGCATACATTTAGGAGCTTTTACGTTTGAACACTGGCACTTGGTTCAGAAATGACTACGACTTGGTGTATCTTTATTACTGCACTAGCATGGTTCTCTTACTTGATGCATTAGGCACCTGGTATCAATCTTACATTCTTCTCAAGAGACCATTAACCTCGGGACCTAATAAAGGCCAATAGAAGTTTCTATAACACATATAAAATTTAGTGGAAAGTACAAAGTAGCCAGAAAGTGAACTTGCAAATCAGCTGTCTGAAATCACATCTCAAAATTATTAGTAAACATGCTGGAAAGTGTCCAGAGAAGGGTAACAAAACTGGTGAGGGGCCTGGAACACAAACCCTATGAGAAGAGGCTGAGGGAGCTGGGGTTGTTTAGCCTGGAGAAGAGAAGGCTCAGGGCAGACCTCATTGCTGTCTACAACTACCTGAAGGGTGGTTGTAACCAGGTGGGGGTTGGTCTCTTCTCCCAGGCAATCAGCAACAGGACAAGGGGACACAGCCTCAAGTTGTGCCAAGGGAAGTATAGGCTGGATGTTAGGAGGAAGTTCTTCACAGAGAGAGTGATTTGCCATTGGAATGGGCTGCCCAGGGAGGTGGTGGAGTCACCGTCCCTGGGGGTGTTCAGGAAAAGACTGGATGAGGCACTTAGTGCCATGGTCTAGTTGACTGGATAGGGCTGGGTGCTAGGTTGGACTGGATGATCTTGGAGGTCTCTTCCAACCTGATTGATTCTATTCTATTCTAACTGAAACTACTTAACTGCTGAAGCTCAGTGAAGACCACTCTTGACAGTTTAGAGAAGGGAGAAGAAAGAAAAAAACTAAAAGTATTGCTTTCCCTCATTTAAACTGCTCCTCAGAACATGCTGACCACAAGTTCATCTTCTTCTACACTTAACACAGTAGTCATCCAAGACATAGCACCTAGCACCCTGGAATTGACATGTTCTAGGGAGCTGTTATGAAGATGTTGCACAAACCAGACGCGACAGCAGGCTTGCTATACTGCTAAACAAACACACTAAATGCTAACAGGAGTTCTGGGAAGTCTCAGGCATAATTACACAAAAGAAAAATTACATTAAATGGTACAGGTAATTTTCTTCTTTGCTGTCTTCATGTTACCCTTGTAGCTTAGCTTCCAACTCTGTCCAATGTCATGGCAGCAAGTGGATTGTCTTTTTCAGATTCCAGTTCCTCTCATGTTTCTAACACTTATCATGTTTCTAACTTTAGAGCTAATGCAATCACCATTTTCCCTAGTGGCAAAATTAATCAGTTTCCTTGTAGAAAATACTACCAACTTGTTTGCAGATAACTCCACCCATCAGAAAGACCTCAAATATAACAGCTAATACAGCTTTCTTTTCCATTGTACCTTCTCTGTGTTTTCAGAGGGCTAAAATGACAGTGGGATTATGTTTTAGCTCACTTACAAACCCCAAATGTCACTGGGACAATGTTTTTCTATCTTCCAAACACTGAACTTTCTACTTGACTCACAGGACATCCTTCTCCAACCCCGATTAGTTGCAGTGCAAACAGCTCTACCAGGCTTTCTCTGTGTTACTTAGCCCATGGTAACCAGACAACCTGAAAATCAGAGTACAGTGCAGACAGCACAGGCCTGTAGTTGCATCTGCTGGCTGGTTTAGAACAGTCTGTTTGCATCTTAAAAGAGAGTAAATACTATGCAGATTCAACTTGAGTTTCTTCCAAGCTGATGAGCTGCAAGATTTCCTTAAATCACAGAATAGAATCATAGAATCATTTTGGCTGGAAAAGACCTTTAAGATCAAGTCCAACCATCAACTCAACACCACCATACTTGCTAAACCATGCTCCAAAAGTGCCACATACACAATTTTTTTAATGCCTCCAGGGATGGTGACTCCACCACCTCCCTGGGCAGCCTGTTCCAATGCCTGACCTCTCTTTCAGAAGAAAAATTTCTTCTAATATACAACCTAACCTGTTTTCTCTCCTAACTTGTTACTAGGGAGAAAATACCAACATCCACCTCACTCCAGCATTCTCTCAGGGAATTTTAGAGTGAGGAAGTCTGCCCTCAGCCTCCTCTTCTACAGACTAAACAACCTGAATTCCCTCAGCTGCTCCCTACAAGGCCTATTCTCCAAGTCCTTCCCCAGTTTCACTGACTTCCTCTGGACCTGTTCCAACACCTCAATGTCCTCCTTGTAGTGAGGACCTCAAAACTGAACACAGTACTCAAGGTGTGGCCTCACCAGTGGTGAGTACAAGGAGACAATCACTTCCCTGGTCCTGCTGGTCACACTGTTGCTGGCCAGGATGCTGTTGGTCTTCTTGGCCACCTGAGCACAATGCTGGATCACATTCAGTTGGCCATCACCAACAGCCTGCAGGAGCAGGAACCTTAAAGGAAACCATACGACTGCAACTGCCTCACTTAAAACTGCAGACCTTGTTCTGGTGACAGAAGTGATTCAGGATTAGAATTCTACTTTGTTGACTCAGAACTTCCTGTTAAAACACAGGACAAACAGACACAGGGTGTTTCCTGCTAGACCTGTTTTAAAGAACATCTGCAGAGAGCAGCTCTGTGGTGATGGGGGTTAGACACCTGAAATTACAACAGCAGAGGCTGACATTTACTACCAGTATCAAAGGCATCACCATCCTTACCCCTTTAATTCATGTCAGCTCTAAGAAACAAGTAATGCAGTGGCCTGAAAGCACAGAAGGAATGCAAACATCCAGCTAAGACATGAAGGACAGATAAACTATCACATGGATACATCCATCCATTGAAGAGATTAAGAAACATCCAAATGTTCTTTTAGATTAGAAATGGTTTAGCTGCTTGGCTCACCAACCAGCTGAGCAGACATGCCAGTTCCATTTCACTCTGACTCTCAAGGTAAACTACTTTCTTTAGTTAAGGTGTTGAATATTTTGCCACTGAGGAAACAGAGATTTTAACTTTTGCATTGCCTGTGAGATGAGGGAGAAGAGTGTTGACTAGAGGAAAAAAAAAAAGAGTTGATCATGGCTGGTAATAAAATTAGGGAAAGTAGTCATAAACAAGCCAACAAATGAGAAAATATGTTTTAAAAGCAGTAATTATTTACTATGCTTTGTAAAAAAACTCTTTACCATCTTCATGGGTAGAAATATAGAATAAAACCTTTTAATGCATGAAAAATAAGCTCTCCAATGCTAGGGGAAGTAGATACTGCATGTCTTCATATCATATCCACCAAAACAAGCACAACCAGGGGTTAAGAGCAGCACTCATTTCATTTTGAGTAGAAGATGGCCACCTTGGCCATCTTAGTCTTTCAGAAAAGAGCTAATTTGTTGATAAATTGCTCCTGTCACATTCTATCAAGAGGATGGTCTTCTGAAATAATAGAACAACCTTATTATTCTTCCAGTAACCTCACATAGAGAGAAACCAAAGCGCAACACATGTGCAAGTGAACAGTCAGATGTGTTCCTGTAACTCTTGCTTACAGCTATCAGAATGTTTCATGATTTATTGAAAAGGCCTTAGCCTTAGAGCCCCCAAATACTTCCAAGCTCCTAAAAGGTGCTTTCAACAAGCAGAAGAGTTTGACTTAGATACTGGAACAGGTTGCCCAGGGAGGTTGTGGATGCTTCCTCCCTGGAGGTGTTTAAGGCCAGGCTGGATGAGGCCTTGAGCAGCCTGCTCTAGTGGGAGGTGTCCCTGCCTATGGCAGGGGGTTGGAGCTGGATGATCCTTGAGGTCACTTCCAGCCTAAACCATTCTATGATTCTATGATTCTATACATTTCCATTGTGCTAAAATATTCCAACATACAAACGGCGTTGATAACTTCATCCAATCAAATCTGCATTTTACTCCCACTTTTCTCTTCCCAGTTTCTTATTTCAGAAAAAAAAGGACTCATTTTTGACTTAGACAAGGTTCATCCCCTTTGAACACAGGTTTTCCTGAAGCAGCAACAGCAGGTACTAGCAAAAACTGCACTGCTGCTCTTTGCAGTCACAAGGCTTTGAACCCTCGGATCCCTATGCATGAAGTTCCACAGAAGGAGCCCATTATGTTTCAGCTTCAAAGTAATTTTGCTTGTAAGTAGCCAAATGTAAAGCACACTCTGCCTAGAAGCAGTGAGGACGTCTGTAAAGGATGATCAGAGTGCTACAGCACCTCTCCTGTGAGGATAGGCTGAGAGAGGTTGTTCAGTTTGGAGAAAAGGAGGCTCTGAGAAGACCTTATTGTGGCCTTCCAATATTTGAAGGGGGCCTACAACAAAGCTGGTGAGGGACCTTTCAGGATGTCAGGTAGTGATAAGACCAGGGGGAATGGATACAAGCTAGGGGAGGAGAGATTTAGATCAGATGTTAGAAAAAAGTTCTTCAGCATGAGGGGGGTGAGAGACTGGACCCGGTTGCCCAAAGAGGTGGTGGAAGCTCCATCTCTGGATGTTTTTAAGGCCAGGCTGGATGTGACTCTGGGAAACTTGATCTAGTGGTAGGTGTCCCTGCCCACGGCAGGGTGGCTGGAACTAGGTGATTCTTGAGGTCTCTTCCAACTCTGACGGTTCTGTGAAAAATCTCTCTCAGAAATAGCCATGAGGCTGGTTTTATTCTCAACTGAAAAGCAAAATCAGTGATAACTTGAAAAATAATCAAAAGAAACTCAACATAATCCTCCAGCTCTTTCTTCTGTCTACATGTGACTGCTGACAAAACAGCATGCTTTCAGATGGCGCTTGCTGTAAACTGTGTGGCAGGAGGTGACTGCAGGTACATCCTACTTAATATTATCATTTGTAACCACCATCGATGTGACTTGCAGCTCAAATCTTTGCACAGCATATTAAAGATAATAAATGTTTAATTTTCTCAACTGAAAGGTTAAAAGTATAGGTCAAATTGTATGCTAAGACAGCTGCCAAATGCTCTTTTCTCTCACAAAGTGAAATATCTGATGGGACCCACACACAAATGCTCTGACACGAAGTCAGAAACACCTCTACCCTGAAGAGAAAGCTCTGCTCTGAGGAGTTACAGCAATATACATTTCAAAAGTCCTACCCATTGTGTTTGTGGAAATATAACCTACTTTGTTGAGGGAAACACTAAGATAAGGATTGCCTATGACTGCTTCCTGTATCACAGATTATCACTTACATCTGAAGGTAAGGTTTTCACTTCTCCATCCCATATAGTGACTTTCCAGGAAGGTAGACCTTCCCACGATCTGTAACTCCCTGAAAAGAGGTTGCAGTGAGGTGGGGTTTTGGTCTCTTCACCCAAGTAACTAGTGATAAGATGACAAGAAATGGCCTCAAGTTACCTCAGGAGAGGTTTAGGTTGGATATTAGGAAAAAAATATTTCCTGAAAGAGTGGTCAGGCATTGGAACAGGCTGCCTGGGAAGGTGGTCAGAAAGCGTGTAGACGTGGCCCTCCGTGAGATGGTTTAGTTAGCATGGTGGTGTTGGGTTGATGGTCGGACTTGATCCTCAAGGCCTTTTCCAACCTTAATGATTCTATGATTCTAAGTAATGGTACATTTTCCCAGTAGACCTTATTTAACAAGAAACCATATATAGATCTTTTGAAAAAGATTATCTACACTAAAGTAAAGGCAGAGCTTGCAATTCCCATTGCAACTGAAAGGCACCGGGCTTGCTTGTAGAACTTGCTCCTCCCTTTTCTTCTCTCCATTTTCCACTTTCACGCTTACCTGTCAGTGGCCATGTGGCTTCTGCCACTGCTCACAGCTGAACAAAGGACTTAATTTTTCTTTTCCCTTTTTTTCCTCAACTTGCTCCCCTCTGTTCAAAGCTAGATTTCTTTCGGGCGTTGATGGTTACTGATAGCTTTAGCCTGCAGAATTCTGCAAGTCAGATATTGAGTCATTAGTATTATTTCCTAAGAATAACTCAAAATATCTACATTCCTCTCTTATTACCTCCACCTCAAGCCAGCAGCAGTATTTGTTTAAAACCAGCTTCCATTTTCTTTCATCTTACTAAAGCAAATACACGTTATAATTAGTTTCTCCTAACTTGCATATTAGGTTCATAATAGTATATTACAAAATTCCATACACATGTAAATTAGACCTAATTGGACTGGCTCATCAATCTGTTCCCCAATTACATAACAAAAAATACATTAACTGAATGTGATTTATGCATAAGGTACTTGTGAATGTTTGTGATGGAATTCATAAAGCCCTCATTTTCATATCCTAATTAGCAGTTTATTAATCTTAAATGCATACAGAAATTAACAGCATTTTAATCTTCTAAAATGCAGCTTTCTTTTTTTTTTATCCTTTCATTAACAACCATCAGTCTTAGTAGGAGACAAATTTAAATAGCTTGTGGATACAGATTACGAGTGCCTCTGTACACATAAAAACATGCACAGACAACTTCTGCACAATTTTGCCTTCCCTTAACCCTGCAGAACAGTCACAAGAGACTGCAGGGCTTTATGGAGTAAGACTTCAACAAAACCAAATGCTGAAGCCTTTCCAAGTAGATATATATATATCTATAGACCCCCTTTGCCAAGTGCTGTCACGTTCTAGAGCAGCACAAGTCCATTTTCCTTCTGGAATAGAGACTAATCACACAAAACAAAGATTTATCTGCATCTTTTACTTCGTGTTTCTAAACACTACACAATGAATTTAACTGATTAGGTAAGGGCAGTTAGAAGTCCTCAGAACTGAACACCAAATGGAACATGTGTTTTGTAGCAGTGGGATTTTAAACAACACTGAGGAAAGAGTTTTATTCCATTTCCTCTGGATCCCAGCTGAACAGAGAACGATAACAGCTCAGCTCGCAAACTATCAGGCAGGTGTGCATTCCAATTTTAGCTTTAGTAACAGGTCATTGCTGATCACTGGGTAATGAGTCACAACTTCACAGTTCTGCAGGTTGCAATTTGCTTCTGTAAATACCTGATTTTCTATTCCACACTTCTCATTAACATTTTAATGCTCACATTCCTATTTTTCTTTCCTCTTGCTTAAATTCAAGTGCAGACCAGTAAACTATCTAATTTACTTATCTGTTGAGCCGTACTGCTTGCAAACCACACACAATGCACAGCAACCTTTGGATAAGAGTTTTGATGCCTTATTACTGTGCAGTGGGTGTTCATTGATTGTCCAGCCACATAATATGCCTAGAGAGGAAGACTAAGGTCAGTGCAAAGGCACTGATAATGTTACTCCATTCTTTAGGGTACTTCTTAATGAAGTGCCATAAGGACAAGTAAAAGCATTTTACTGTGCTTTAGGCAGCACAGGGTAGAAATAATCTCTCCATTCTTCTTTGGCTGCTGTTTAGTTATTAGTCTGAGGCAATGCTAGTCACCTCACAGAGACACTGGAAGGTGGACACCCTCCTTGGGCACAGTGACATACATCCACAACTCCTAGACTCACTCCTTTCAGTGAGGTCTTTATTTTAGACACGAGTCTTAATTCCATTAAGAATCCAACCAAGGAACTACAACAGTGCCTTTAAATACAACTCTGACATGTATCATTTGTGTATTGCTGCACCACTACTCTTGCTTCAAGAAAACTGCAGGGGAGAAGTCCCTGTTGCCTCCTCAATCACAAAATTATACACAAAGAGTAAGTTATTGTTCAGAGCACTGCACCAAAATTGAAGATCTAGAAGTATCTGCAATTGATGGGGATGAAAAAAGTTTCAAACCCAGGATGCTATTTTCAATCACAGAATGGTAGGGGTGGAAAGGCACCTTTAGAGATCACTTAGTCCAACACCCCTGCCAAAGGAGGATCACCTAGGGCACGTCACACAGGAACACATCTAGACAGGCTTTGAAAGCCTCTAGGGAAGGAATGAGACCCCACAACCTCTCTGGGCAGCCTGCCCCAGGTGTCCCAGCACCTCCAGGGTTGAAGTGGAACTTACTGTGTTCCAGCTTACACCTGTTGTTCCTTGTCCTACTACTGAGTACCACTGAAAAGAGATTGCCACATTCATCTTGACATCCACCCCTCTCAGCCACGTTCATCTTAACAATATCACCTCTCAGCCTTCTCCTCTCCAGTCCAAACAGTCTCAGTTCTCTCAGTCATTCTTCATAGGAGAGATGTTCAAGGCCCTGAATCATCCTTATGGCTCTCCGTTGGACTCTCTTCAGTAGATCCCTGTCTTTCTTGAACTGAGAAGCCCAAAAGTGGATATAGTATTTCAGATGTGGTCTCACCAGGGTAGAGGGAGAAGAGAATCTCCCTAACTATCTTGGGGGTGGTGGAGTGGGAAGAAAGCTGTATTTCTAGAAACTGCTCATCTTTTAATCTAGAAATTAGGGTCTTTTAATGTGACTCCTCAAAAACGCAGACACTAAACCACCATGAATTATCTGAACAAATCTTGCATAAATCTTCAAATGACCTGAAATTGATACAGTTTCACCAGAACTAAGCTGAGGAAATACAATTCATTGTAACACAGAAAAAGCAGTACATAAAACAAAAGGAGATGCTGTCCTTGAAATCAGAATGGTTTGGGTTTTCTGTTTGGTTTTTTTCTGTCAGTGTTTTGGAAAGTAATGCTCTAAGTAATATATATATATGAAATGCAATGCCTAGTTTTCAGTTGAGATACTCTACTCAGTGCTATCCTTACTCCTTTAAAATATGTTATGCTTACATCAGGAGTATTCATTTGTGTACACAGGTGCATGTTTCATGTTTATGTTCAAAATGTCTGAAAACACAGAAATCTTAGAGTACACATCGGTTTGACAGCCAAAGTTCAGCGTGCCTGCTGTCATTACTGACAGATAAACAGCAGACAGAAGAGATACAAAAGGTGAAGACCAGACTGAATTTCAGTCTGAAAGATATTTAAACAAAACCAGCAAAAAAACCAAACCCTAAACAACCCAGTATGAGTAACAAACTTCACTTTTGATCCACCTCCAGCTGTCCTGACAAAATAAGGAGCGTACAAATGCTAATCCATGCATAATAGACCAGACTGACTACAGCTGGCAACATTTCTGAGTAGATATGATTAACTGCCTTTGTTTAGTGCATGTGCAGACTTGCTTCCAGTCCATTTGATCACTCACCCTGCATTTGTCTTCTATTACCTGGATGGCATAGAATTAAATCAAAACAACATTTTCTAATGCTATTTTAGTTTGACTAAGTGCTTTTCTTGTCTACTGTTTGGAGCTGTAATATGCAGCAAGGCAAAATCAATGCAATTCAGTAAGTTAAGAAGTTTTAAAAACTGACAGCCATACATAAGATACGAAAAGTAATCTCTCAGACTGAAATTAGTTATCCCCAGGGGGTACTGGGGGTAGCAACCCATTAGTAACTCCTTTGACAGCCATCTGTCAGTGATATACAACAGCATCTAAACAGTTAAAAGTGCAGCCATAGCTTATTTGCTGTAATATCAGAACCACGTGGGGACATTGTGCTCATTGAAGTGAATGTAAGGGACATGTAAACCTCCCCTCCCTCTGGCAAAGTCAGTGATACCCAGCTTTCAGACCCACAAAAAAGAGAACCTGGCTTGGCTTCAGATCATACCTACTATTTTTCTCTTAATATTTGCCCTGCAATCTTTTCAGACTTCTACAAAAACAAACCTTCAAGCAAAGCTTGGGCTGAACACAGATCCACAAAGCCACAGAATGCATTGGCTTAGAAGGGATGCTCAGATGCCATCTTGTCCAACTCCCTGCAGTCAACAGGGGTACCTCCAACTAGATCAGACTGCTCAGGGCCAGGTTAAGTTTGATCTTGAATGTCTCCAGGGATAGGGCCTTAGCCATATCCTTGGACAACCTATTTCAGTATGTTACCACTCTCATTGTAAACAGTTTCTCCTTCATGTCCACTCTAAATCTACCCTGCTCCAGTTTCAAACCATTGCTCCTCATCCTATCACTACAAGCCCTTTTAAACAGTCCCTCCCCAGCCTTCCTGTAGATACCCTTCAGATATAGAAATGCAACTCTAAGGTCTTCCTGGAGCCTTCTCTTCTCCAGGCTGAACAGCCTCAATTCTTTCATTGGAGAGGTTCTCCAGCCCTTAAATCATTTTCATGGACTTCCTCCAGACACAAATAAAAAGATTTCACTGAATATTATATTGATAATTTCACATTGTCATTTCACATCATAAACAGTTCAGGACCTCACCCATACCTTTGGAAAGCACAGAAAACAGGGGATGGGGGTGGAGGGAAATGTATCATTGGTATTAACCAGATGAAGCAGAAATCTCTCTTTTGCCTTGATCAGAGTAGGTCATTAAAAATTGTGTTAATAATTCCTAATTTGGAATTGTAATGAAACCTAAAGCAGAGGAATCACAAAATCATAAAGACTGAAAAGGCCTCTAAGATCAAATCTAACTTGATATCAACCCAATACCACCATGTTCACTAAACTATGTCCTGAAGTGCCATGTCTATAAGCTTTTTTTCAACATCTCCAGAGATGGTTACTCTGCCACTTCCCTGGGCAGCCTGCTGAATGCCTGAGATGAAGGGAAAGCACGGACTACTAAATCTAGACATAGATACTCAGACACAGAGACCAAATCTAGTCAATTTTCACAAGAATCCAGTGGTTTTCTTCAAAGATTTTTTTTTTTAATGGCAATGGAAGGTAGAGTTACAATTTTTGCTAGCTAGAAATGACGATGACTTTCAATTATAGAATTGGCTTGGTTGGAAAACAGCCCAAAGATTATTAAGTCCAACCATCAAGCTAAGAAGACCATGACCACTAAACCATGTCCTGAAGTGCCATGTCCACACATTTCTTGAACCCTTCCAGGAACGATGACTTCACTACCTCCCTGGCTACTTGTTCCAATGCCTGACCACTTTTGCAGGAAAGAATTTTTTCCTAATATCCAATCTAAACATCTCCTGGTACAATTTCAGCCTGTTTCCTCTCATCCTCTCACTTGTTACTAGAGAGAAGAAACTTATCCCCACCTTACTCCAACCTCCTTTCAGGAAGCTGTAGAGAGCAATGTGGTCTCCCCTCAGCCTCCTCCAAGCTGAACAATCCCAGTTCCCTCAGCTGCTCCTCATAAGACCTGTTCTCTAGACCCTTCACCAGCTTCATTGCCCTTCTCTGGACCTGCTCCAGCACCTTAATGTCTTTCTTGTAGTGAGAGCCCCAAGAGTGAACCCAGCACTACAAGGTGCAGCCTCACCAAGTAGAGAATGCGAGTTTGTGCAGCAGCAAACATTGGTCTTTGCAAAATTTACTGATAATGTCTGCATTAAACATTAGGTGCCTAGCTACACAGGCTAGCACAAACAGCTGAGCTCAGGTGGAATCCAAGTGCATTTGCTATGTGAAATGGACAGAGATTCTCATCTCCTGAATCTTTCTCCATGAGCCTAAGCAATTACTTGAAACTCTTTCATTCATTACTATTGAAAACACAATAAAATCAAACAAAGATAGAAAGAGAAATATTGTCTTGATTATGAATGCTTACCAAAAAGAATAGATAATTTCATTCAGAATTGCAAGCTGACAGGCTTTAGAGTGCCAGGAAAAAGAAACAGTTACTGTGCTTGAGAACTTCAGCACCAAAACAGAAAGTGATTAAAAACTCAATTCCTTCCATGCTTCCTATGGATATTACAAATCATTTACTCCAGCCATATCCTCAAAGCATAATTATGCAACTCCTTGTCCTATGGATATTACAAATCATTTACTCCAGCCATATCCTCAAAGCATAATTATGCAAATCCTTGTCCCTGGCTCAAACCTGCAATCACACCTATTCCCAAACTGGAATCCTGCATAGTGCTTGTCTACAAGACACAGTCTGAGATACAGCTTTTGTGGTGGGATAAACACAAAGTGAAAGAATCTGAAACATCTAATCATTATTGTAGTTCACCAGCTAGAGGCTCAGAAAGGATCACAGAAGCACTTAAGTAGCAGGACATCTAGAGCTGCTTTTGCTTTCCTGTGCATGAGGCCCTATGTAACAGTGAAACAGAACCTAGTTTAGCAAGCCAGCTTCATAACAAGACACCACCAGCTTATCTTCTACAGCACTGAAGACCACTTAAGTCCTTCTTGTGGACTGGAATAGATGGCTTCGAGAAACCACTTACACCTAAATTATTTTATGAGTCTAATTACAACTCATTAGTTATGACAACTTACATTTTAAACCTGATTAATTGCTGCAACTCAGTAACAAAAACTGTATCAATAGCCCAAGCCTATTGCCCCCACCGTGGATTAAGCATTCCACAATGATGGTGTTGGCAGAAAATGGTTATCAAAGCTGAGAAAAATGTAAGCAGTCATCAAGGAGAGGGAGGAAAAAAAATGCTTAAGAGGAGGGAAAGAGGAAAAAGATAAAATGTTTCAGAGGAGGGGAGAAGAATTAAAGCTTTGATATAAACCACTGTGGATTGACCCTTTGAGACTAAAAGAATCTCCCAGCCTTTAGCTTTTGGAAGGGATGAACAGAGAGAGAGTGAATATCCCTAGACTTTCACATTCTGCATCTAAGCACATCTGGAATGCTGCTGTTTGATACTGCAATTTCTTTCCCACAAAATCCTGACTGTTGAGTAAAAGGTTATTATCAGCCAAATCCCTTGACTCACCTACAGATCAAAGAAACAGCTTTTACAAACTCTTTTCAGACATTCTATGGATTTGGTAGTCCCCATCCCTACCTGAAAGTCTCAAACTACCATATATGTAGACCTGAATAGTGAATTACCAAGGGCATTTGATGATAATGAGTTCACCATGAGCTAGCAGTGTGCTCCTGCGACCAAGAAGGCAAGTGGTCTCCTGCGGTGCATTAAGAAGTGTGGCCAGCAGGTCAAGGGACATTCTGCCCTCTACTCTTGTCCTGGTGAGCCTACATCTGGAGCATTGTGTCCAGTTCTGGGCACTCCAGTTCAAGGGAGACAGGGAACTACGGGAGAGAGGCCAATGGAGGTTATAGAGGTGATGAGGACACTGAGGAAGTAAGGCTGAGAGGTCTGGGGCTGTTTAGCCTGGAGAAGAGCAGCCTGAGAGGGAACCTTCTCATTGTTGATGAACAGCTAAAGAGAAGGGGGGCAGACTCCTTTGAGTGGTGCTCAGTGATAGAATAAGGGGCAATGGACACAAATGGAATGCAATAGACGCAAATGGAATGCAGAAGGTTCTACCTGAAGACAAGAAAAAACTTCTTGACTGTGAGGGTGTAAGAGCACTGGACCATGCTATCAAAAGGTGGTAGATATATTCAGGTCAGGTTGGATAGAGATCCGAACAACCTGATCTAGTTGAAGACAACCTTGCTCATTTAAGGTTGACCAAGATGAGCTTTAAAAGGTCCATTCCAACCTAAACCAGTCAATGTTTTGATGACTTCATTCCACCATACTTGCTTCTAGCTTAAAAAAAAAAAGGCAAGTTTTTTTTTAGCAACTCTTTCATTTCTTGTATAATAGAAAACATTTTGACATATCAGATCGTAACAGTAAATTTTTATAGTGTGCTCACTCAAAATGGGTGTCTTATAAAATAATGAATGACAAAGCAAATGGATTACTTTTATGCCTCTTGGTACAGTATTGAGTAGTTATAGCTACTAGTAGCTGGGTTCTGAAGTAATTTGCTATGAACTTCATGACAATAGTAAAGTTCAAGGTTACTACAGCGACACAATATCTTGGTGTGGCCTGAATGAAGTTCGTGGAGCCAGCTGCCAGAGCCATCTCTGTAGATTCATCTGTAATAGTCTCCTGATGATAAATCTCATTTTAACTTTCAGAGAAAGCCTTGACTTGCATACAGTCTTCAGAATCCAAATGTGAGCCTGCGCTGCTTTCTGTGACAAATGGTATGGGTCACACAGAATCATAGATCTCTTCCACTTGGCCTTTAATATCATCAAGTCCAAACTTCTCTAACGCTACCAAGTCAAGTGCTAAAGCTGTTCAGAGAGGTTGTGAAGTCTCCTTCTCTGGAGACTTTCAAGGCATGTTTGAATGCATTCCTGTGTGACCTGCACTAGATTATGGTCCTGCTCTTGCATTGATCTCCAGAGGTCACTTCCAGCCCCTAACATCCTGTGATCCTGTGGATGTGTGACAGCTCAGGTCTAAGGTCAGGCACCATTTCTTCTGCCTTTCAACTTCAGTGGAAGCAAGCTGCCTTTCCAGAGGACCTGCCACAGGTCTAGCCTAAAGTGCGTATCAACGCACAGACCATGTTGCAGAGGAACTGCCTAAATACACAGGCCATGCTGACACAGCTTTAAGAGCAAACTGCTATGACTGTCACCTCTGCTAGCTTCTAGCACTCACTACTTACAGTAGTCTTTGAGTATTCCTCCAAAGTTATGTGCATGTTGAATTACAAGTAATAAGAGCAAAAGCTGGTTTCAGCTAGGTGTGACATTCATCACCTTGTAAAAGGAAATATTGGATTACCTTGTGGGCAGTTTAATTTCTTCTCTGTTTTTCAAAACTAACTTTGGAACAACAGCAACTAAAGATATTTGAAAAGGAAAAAAAAAAAAACAAACACATGAATTTCACAGGCAGGATGAATTTTACAGGCAGGCATTTACTGCTTTTTCTTTGTGCAAGAAATAAAGTCTTTGTCACTCTAATCACCCTTTACATTTAATAAAACTGGTAACATATGGCTGTTTACAGAGACCTAATTAGCCCATTTCCCTAAATATGCTTTTACACTTCAAAATATTAAAATTAAAATGCAAATTGTAACATGCATATGAGAATTGAGGAGAAATAATTTCTACTTAATTGCCTAAAAACAGCCAAATCCTCTTCCAACTTTATTTCACCCTCCTCTTTGGCTTAGCTTGAAGGTGTGTTGAATGAAGATAACCCTAATGTCAAGCAACCTCCTTTCTTGATTCTGAACCCTTCTAGATGTAGATACTTCCTCATTAAAACACAAGCTATTTATGGCATCTCTGGCAATGTAAGAGGGTGGAAAAAAACCCTAAAGACCAAACCAAATATGCACCATCCAACAGTTTACCTGCTCAAGTCTGGAAGGACTCCAGTACCCCCCACAAAACATTCTTCATGCACCTTTGTAATGACAAGGCTATCACCATTCAAATCCTTTGGTTATGGCTGCCCACATGCACAGAATGATAGTCTCAGAATGATGGGGTTGGAAAGGACGTCTGGAGATCATCTAGACCACCCTCCCCCTGCTGAAGGAGAGTCACCCACAGCAGGCTGTCCACGATCACAGCGTCCAGGTCGGTTCAGAATCTCTCCAGAGAACGAGACTCCACAATCTCTCTGGGCAGTCTGCTCCAGGACTCTGGCACCCTCACAGCAAAGAGGTTTCTCCTCCCGTTCAGATGGAATGTTCTGGCTTCAGTTTGTGCCTATTGCCCCTTGTCCTATCACTGGGCAAATAATCTGCCCTTGTCTTCTTGTCCCTGCTCTTTAACTACTCATCAGCATTGAGAATATCCTCTCTAGGGCAGTTCTTCTCCAGGCTAAACAAACCCAGGACTCAGCCTCTCCCCCCTCAGAAAGATGCTCCCTCAGCATCATTGTAGCCTGTGCTGGACTCTCTCCAATAATTCTGTCTCTCTCAAACTGGGGAGCCCAGAACTGGATACAGTGCTCCAGGGGTGGCCTCACTAGGGCAGAGTAGCTGGTCTGCTAGTGTAGTAGGCGTACTGTAGGACTAGCTATGTGCTGGTCAAATACTCCAAGTTGTCTGCTTGGAAGCTGCTTTAACTGTGTAGTGAGCACAGTTAAACTTGGTCACTGTGGTCTCTGCCTCTGGCCGGCAGCAACGCCTAACATCAGATGTTCCAGAAGAAGTGGTGGCAACGATACAAAGTGATTGTGTCCTTCTAAGAATGCCACAGTTGAACATTCATTCATGTGTATCTGCAGCCTCTGCTAGTGTCATGTCACAAGATCACGTAGCAGGCTAATTTTTGCTCTAGCTCGTTCAACTGCTACCAGCTTCATTCACACTGTTTAAATGACTCAGCCTCTGTCTCAGCATAAGAAATGCGCTGCTTCTGCATGAACTCCAGGTCTGTTTCCCTGCCAGGCAGCCACGTGTTTTCTGGGAAATAGCAAATTGTCATGACATGCCCACATCACCATGGAAGTGATTCTGCCCCTGTACTCAGAACTGGCAAGGCCACACCTTGCTGCAGTTTTGGGGCCCTCACTAGCAGGAGGACATTTAGTTGCTAGAAGAGGTGCAGAAAAGGGCAACAGAGATGGTGAAAGGTCTGGAGAACAAATCTTGTGAGAAGCCGCTGAAGGAACTGGTGTTCTTCAGTCTGGAGAAAAGGAGGCTGAGGGGAGAGCTTCCTGCTTTCTGCAACTCACTGAAAGAAGGTTGGAGTAAGATGGGTGTTGGTGTCCTCTCCCCAGGAACTAACAATGGGGCAGGAGAAAATGGCCTGAAGTTGCACCAGGGGAGTTTTAGTTAGGTATTAGGAAATACTTCACTGAAAGTGTGGTCAGGCATTGAGACAGGCTGCCCAGGGTGGGTGGTGGAGTCACCATTCCTAAGAGGTGTTCAGCAGACTTGTACACATGGCACTTTGTCATTATTTTGGTTTGACAGTTGGACTTGATCTTAGAGGTCTTTTCAATCCTTAATGACTCTGTGAAGCTCATATGAAGTAATTAAAAATATGAATTAGATTTGCCATAGTTGTCAACTAATAATCTGTCAAAACAGCTGTATTTGGGAGAACAAGCCTCAGAGGAATGGAAACATTATGTAAGCTGTAGACACTTTGAACAAAGAAACGGTGAAATGGAAAGCATAAATGCACAGATATAACAAATGTAAGAATCCAAGGAGACTGAAATTTTGGACAGACATGCACAAAGACCACTGCTATCTCAGTGACTTCTCCTGTGCCTGAAGAGAAATAGCTGCTGTCAAAGAGCGGTAATGAAGTCTCCAAGCTTCATTGTTCTGGGAGATGCCAATGCAGATATGGACAATGCCTCTAATGCTTTCAATTAGCTCATGTCCATCATTAGAATCGCAGGATCACTCAAGGTCAAATGTGTGATTTTAATCTGGTTTACATGCAGCTAGAACAACTGAATAATCAGATTTGTACTACACCTTCCAAATGGAGATTATTCATTTTTCCAATCTGACCAAAAGATGAAGTCCAAGGAGCAATAACACAGATCCAGTGAGTATGCAAGACATCTGAAAATTCTATTGCTAGGCAAAAGTGTGGAGAAAAGATAAATGACTTTTTTCCAAGGCTGTTCCTGCACTGCCTCAAACACCTGGATTTTCATAAATGGTGAGGGGCAGGAGGATGGGGTCAGTCATTTTTCAGTGGTGCCCAGTGACAGGACAGAAGGTAACAGGTGCAAAACAAAAAATAGGAATTTCCATCTAAACATGAGAAGAAACTTTTACTTAGTGGATGATGGAGCACTGCAAGAGGCTGCGCAGAGAGGTGGTCGAGTCCCTGTCTCTGGAGTGATTCAAAACCCACTCCAACATTGTCTGGTGTAACCTGCTCTAGGTGAACCTGTATTGTAGAGGGGTTGGACTAGATGATGTCCAGAGGGTGCTTCCCATCCCTATCATTCTGTGTTTCTCTAACTGGAAGGATTTGAGTTGCATACAGCTTAATGCCATGCAGCTACGTTCTGTGTACTTAACACTAGGTATAGAGGGTAGCGAGGAGGAAAAATCCTTTGGGGTAACTTCTGAAATGTTGCTTTTAACTGGACTTGAAGATCTTAATGTTCTTTTCCAACCTTAAGAATTCTATGATCCCATGAAAATCACAAAAAGTGCAGATGGATTTACAAACTCTGTTATCAGACTACTCTTTATGAGCTCTTCAGGAATTATGAGCTTAGAGCAAGCAAACAAGTCTGTAAGGAAAGACTACCTTGACAGAATGCCACAGCCCAGGAATGAGAAATGTGAGGGAGGATGTCCACAGGTGCTGCAGAGCACTTCATAAGACCTAGCTGTGGGGCAGAAATGTGACATATCTAGTAAAATCCAGATTCCCTTGAGAAAGCATCAAGAGACAAAGAAAGCTGCCTCCACCAACTAGGAATTTAATTTTTGATCTGCAATGAAGACAAACACAGTAGCAGAAGTACAAAATGAATTGGAATTACATAGGTGAAATTAATAATTAGCACTTGCCCCTTTTTTTTGAGCAGATATGAAAACATATTTCAAAGGTGCACAGTCTGACCATCCCCAGCCTTGTAGATGGAGCAGAACTACAAAACCATGATGGGTACCTAGTAACATCTCATGAATCAGTGGCAAGGTTGAAAGTAGAAAATCCAGTTATTGAATTCCTGGACAATCAAGCTCCCTAGACAGGACATAAACCACACTTTAAGTGACAGAAACAGGAAGGTCTTGCTACGAGAGAAGTCATACCTTTCCTTATATGAAAGATTCAACCAATTTCACAGATTATGATACAGATTATAAGCAAAATCCTGATCCTAATCTAAACTGTAATTCCCTTTAAACTACCAAACAAAATGCTCTCTCAAAACAGAAATGATTAGCAGTATAAAGATTCCTGATTGGTATGCAATTGCTGTTGGCTTCAGCTACTTATAGCCACTTTAAAGAAGTGTTTCCACTCATTGACAAGCCTAAGTAATGAAAACTGTTTTCCTCTTCTCTCTGCACTTCAGCTCCTGCTCTGGACTTGTGCACTAAAGCCACAACAACCTCATGCAATGCTACAGGCTTGGGACAGAACGGCTGTAAAGCTGCCCAGTAGAGAAACTCTCGATCAACAGCTGGCTGAGCATGAATCAGTGCGTGGCCAGGTTGCTAAAAACACCAGCTAGAACATTCACTTCAAATACCCCTGCCATAGGCAGGGACACCTCCTCTCAGACCACTCAAGGACCCATTCAAACTTTCCTGGGCAGCCTGCTCCAGGGCCTCACCACCCTCATGGGGAAGGATTTTCTCCTAATGTCTCATCTGAATCCAGCTTCTTTCAATTTGAAGCCATTACCCCTCATCCTGTCAGTCCATACCTTGGTCAGAAGTCCCTCTCCCAATTCACATACTTGAAAGCTATTCTAAGGTTTCCCTTGACCCTTCTCTACTCCAGGCTGAACAACCCCAATTCTCCAAGCCTGTTTTCACAGCAGAGGTGCTTCAGCCTCAAATCATCTTACTGACTTCCTCTGGACCCACTCTAACAGTTCCATATCCTTCTTGCCTTGGGGGGGTCGAAAGTTGAACATAATATTCCAGGTGGGCACTCACAAGAGAAGAATAGAGAGGATGTAACCTTTAACATCATAAGGATCATTGAAGTCTTGACCCTTGCATTGAACCTAAGAGGGTAAAATATTCCACAAAACTGCCTCTGCACAGCTTTCCATCTTGGTTTTGAAGAGGAGGAATGAAAATCAACCAAGCACAGCCTTCATTGTCTAAACAACCGAGTGAAACTTGAGTGCTGCTTTGGCTTTCTTCCAAAATTCTATGTGGCTCAGCTGAATAAACTCAGCAGCATGAGGTGACAGACCCAGTGGCTCCTACACCACACCGCCTGCAGCACACTTACTTCTGAGGCATCCAGCTCACGTAAAGGTGTTGTCTTCTACAGACGGATAAATCCACTACTTCAAGGAGTTAATGCTGCTAGCAATCCTCGTCCAAAGCCTCAATGCTTTAAAGCTGTCAGTATTGCTTCACGCAGCAGCGATACACTTTTAATGTTATTAAGGATTTAATAATGTTTCCACATACCTGGTGAGGTACAGCACTAATGAGTAATCAATGTGCTTGACTAAATGTTTTTAAAACACCTAAAGCAAACTGACAGTTCATTTCTCAAAGGAATTTTGACCACATGAAGCAGTTTTAAACTCGTAATAAATACAGGAAAGAAATAAATCAATCCTCTTCATGCTACTGAGCAGGTTCAGCTGCACCACTCTTTCACTGTTAGCTATCGTTACTCATGCTAAATGCCAAAGTATCATCATTTATTTTTCATAAATAGCAAATCCATAATTATATCTGCAGCATCTTGACAATTTACTTGTGTTTTGACATGAAACACCAGGCTATCAACCAACCTCCACTGCCTCCCTTGATAGCTCATAGAGAGATAGGCATTTGCTCTCAAAAGTTAGCCAGCTGAAAGGTAGTGATGGGGTTGAACTACTGAATCATAGGCTTTGAAACACTTCTCATAAAGAGCACATCTAGCAAATTCGTTCATCTTCTGTTAAAGCACACCCAAGAGTAGGGATGCAGCAGGATCATCGTATCCTACTACTCATACATCAATGCAAAGTAACAAATGTATTGAAGACGAAGGGAATTACCTTGGACATTTCGTTGAGAGTGCTAAGTCCAGCTAAAACAACAGTGCTATTATCTCCACTGTAAATATCCCAATAAAAACCTCTGCGTTCTATTTGTAGATAACTATGATATTCCGTATACGTGCAACTGATGGATCTACGCGGTTAAAGCCATTTTCTTCAGTGCTCTCCAGCTTCCACTGGGCATTCTGTGCGCTCAAGTTACAGCACTCACTCAATTGCGCTGTGTATCATTCAACCAGAAGTCAACATCCCACTCATGTAACACTGAAGTGCCTCTTAGAAATAGTATTGTAGCAATCCATGCCTATTTATATCAAACTTCCAGCTGTATATTCGTTGACGCACTGACAGAAAGCATCGTCACAAAATAATCAACTCAAAGCCCCCCAGAAGAACCCAGAAAAGGGGCAGACATTTATATAGCACTCACATTATATTTAGATAGAGTATTTGATTCTACAGCTAATGCATATACACAAACAACTTCCTCCTTGGCAACTTATTCCCACTGTGCCATTTTTTCCTATCCTCTCACAAGATTCTGGTACTAGTCAAGGTCCAGTGCAGACACTACATTTGATCCACATAGGTTGATTTGGAGGAACTTCTGACTGGAAGACTGTCTTGGTTTTGGAAGTGAGAAAGGCTCTTGAACTCTTCTCAAAGTAGTTCAAGACAAACACTCCACATCAGGATTGGATAGAATTAGAAAGTGTAAGTGGAAATGCTGTTTATAGTTATATGAAACTGTACAAAGCATGTAAAATACAGAGAAATCCATAGGCCACAGTTTCCTGAAACCTCCTTAAGCCAAAACTTCCACAAACCTCCCCTCAAAGCAATCCAAAATCCCAGGCCCAAATGCCTCTCTGCATCTCCCATACTTGAGTGACACAGCTACAAAATCGGCTGGAGGTCCAAATTGACAGTGTGAGCAAGGTCAACCCGGGCCTTAGTTCTCTGCGCCAACCCCAGATAGGGTTCTGCGCATCCTCCCAGGAGCAGAGCGGGAGGGAAAAGGGGAAAGCAGCTGACTCAGCAGCCCAATTTATAGGGATGCAAGACTTAGGGGAACAAAATAACAAAAACTTACACTGTCTGGTCCACCTCCTGGACCTACCCAGCCTCTGGAGGCCCTCACTTTTGCGGTTCTTAAAGGCACACAGCCTCAAACCATAACAAAGACACAACACAGCCATCTAAACTAGTCCACCGTTTCACTGAATGATCACGGGTGGTGAGCACCGAGGCCAGAGCTGAGAACTCGGGGAATGGTTTGTGCTTTAAGGCATTTGTCTGAGTTCAGGTCCTTCCATCTCACCCTTAGCACATGCAAAGGAGGAGTTCTTAAATCCAAGTGCACGAAAGGATAAGGTTACAGACTGGATAAATGACTGCTCTGCTCTGAAAATCCAGTTATAAGTAGAGACCTCTACTAGAAAATGCACTGGGATGAGTCAATCGTTTTTCCTGATGCTGCTCATTAGAGCAGGATCTGCAATCTGCAATTTAATTGCATTAGAGGCAATGGCAGATGTTGCCAATTGTGGTAGAAGCAAAAGAAATAAAGGATTAATCCAATTACAGTAATAAGAGAAACAACAGCAGTCCAGTGAAGTCAGGCAACAAGAACAGCAATAACAAAACCTAGCAATTATTTCACGAGTATCTTCCCTTTCACTCATCTCTTCATGAAGCAGCCATTTAACCTCCAAGCACTTGAATCAGAATCACACACAATCTCACAGCGGTAGGGACCTTTGAAGAGCTAGTCCAACAGCCCTGTGAGAGTAGGATCACCTAATCAGTCTCCTGGTAGGAACATGGATATTAGTCAGCAGGAAGTTCATGCATAGAAGGAACTGTGCAACCTTCAAGTCATTTATTAGTAGTAACTCCCTTAGGAGTTGTGCTGCTCATGCTCATCAGTTATCTCTGGTTTTTCTTCTGCCTTATTTCAGTATAGCTTGTCCCTACCATGCGCTTGGTCTATGAATCAAGAAGACAAAATACTATGTTTTATGTATGATGTGTGCAGGCATTCCTTGCATTAAGTTAAAAACACAACTGAAAAGTTAATAACACTCAACACACTGCGCTGAAAATACAATAACCTAATCTCTTGGAGAAATGGTTCCATAGGAGCTCCAGATATTCATTCAATAAAAAAGTAACTTTCCTTCCCCTATACCTTCAGCATCTGTATAATTCCTCAGAGTTCTGTAGTTAAAGTTTGTTGCATTTCACTGAACTCTGCCTAAGCTACACCTTCTCCCAATCTAAGAAAACTGCGAGCAATTGCTCTCTCCTTTTGCTATCTCCTCAGGGCTGGAATAAGAGCATACAACCACCTCCAAGTATTTAAGGGAATCATTCTTTAGGGATGTGAAAAAAAAAATAGCGGGGTGCAAAAAGCAAGAAAGATAAAGGACAAATTAAGTCAACAAAATTAAAGCAGAATATAATTACAATACTAATTAGAATAGTTTTCCTGTAGGACTGAATCATTTAAATATGAACAAAACACAATAATAAAGACTCTACTGTTGGGACACCTCTTTTATTTGCCGGGCTGTGCTCTGAGAATAGAGCTGATAACACTAGCAGATCTCTCTCCCTCCCCATCTATAACTCCAATTATTTTATTGTATTTTTCTGTTTTATTTGAAGAAAGCTTTTTTTGTGACATGACCAACCTCCCTTTCAGCTTAAATCCCAGTAGTAGTGCTTTGCAAATCAGAAAGGGTGTTTTGTCTTTTAATTTATCCTTCAGAGTGTCCCCCCAAAAAAGAACTAAAAGCTATCAGACCATACAGGAAACAGCTCCTAATTAATTTATTAGAAGATTTGTGCACTACTTAGTTTCAATCAAGGTATTTCTAGGGCAACAACAGCAAGTGATGTTGCAATGTGTTTGCATGCAGCATTAACTCAAGGTTCCTTTGACTCACTCTGATACCTTGAGTTTTTACCCTCTCAAAAAACACAAAGAGCAGTTAGCACTGCTACAAATGTAGGATCTTCTAAATGAAAGCAATTAAAGATATAACAAAGACAAAACGATGCAGTGTGCACAATCAATACATAGAGACAGTCAGTCACCACAGAGAAAACAAGAAATAAAGTGATTTCAAAGCTGAAAGTATTTTCATATCATTTTTGTCCCTTAGATTTTCTGATCGGAGTCATTAGGAACTCTCTTTTCAAACTTATAAAATCTCACAACCAAATAACTCTGGTTTATAACTTATCTAGGAAGAAAAGAACATAAAACAGTATAATGTTGCCCTAACACAGCTAAACAGAAAAGCTAAAGAACCCACACAGTATTAAGTGAAGGTTTGGAATCACGTCAAGAGGAGGAAAAATATCTGCCTGAAGATTGGCAGCAACCTCCCCAGAGCCCTCAGCTAATTCCTGCTTGGGTATCTGATGCCTACAAGTGCAGTGCTGGTTATTTATTTACAGATATATGCAATTTTAGTCAACACACTGATGCTTTGCCTCAGCTGAAGGTCTGGGTAGCCACATGCTAGAAGCCAAACAACCAGGAGGTGAGCTCATGGAAAGGTAATTGATAAATAAACAAGATCTATACTTAGTGTAAACAGCTAATGACAGCAACCCAATCACAAGCAAAACAAATGACAAATTAAACATTGGAAGTGCTGTCTAAACACGAGGAGGAAGTTCTTTACATTAAGGTTGGTGGAGCACTGGACCAGGCTACCCAAAGAGGTGGTAGAGTCTCCATCTCTGGATGTCTGAGTTCAGAACAAGACACATACTCCTCTACCTCTTCCAAAAGGGGTAACAGAAGAATGCTCACAACAAGGATTGAGTAGAATTGGAAAGTTTGAATGAAGATGCTACATGAAACAATACAAAGCACATAAAATACATAAAATCCATAGTCTGCCTTGGCCACTGTCCTCCAAGAACCTCCTTAGGCCAAAGCGTCACACAAAACTCCATCTAAACCAGGCAAACCCACCCAGGCCTCAAATGCTCACTCTCTCAACCATGCCTCTCCAACCCCATACCAAACCAGTGTGACAGTTAAAATCAGCCTGGCAGCTCAGGCCCCAGTTAGGCTGCTCCAGGCCCTAACTGGCAGCATTGCCAAGGCCAAACCAGGCCTGACTCCGTGACAAGAGAGTTCACAGCCTGAACATCCTCCTGGGAACAGGGAGGGAGTGAAAGCAGGAGAGTCTGACTCTGCAGCCAGTTTTATAGGGATGCAGGACTCACAGGAATGATAAAACACTTTCCAGTCCACCTCCTGGCCCTCTCTAGCCTCTGGAGGCCCTTAACTTTGCAGTTCATAAAGGCACCCAGCCTCAAAATTCTCACACTGGAGACATTCAGAACCTGCTTGGACACTCTGCTGTGCAATCTGCTCTGAGTGACCCTGCTCTGGCAGGAGAGGTTGGACCCCTCCAGAGATGCCTTCTAACTTCTACCGTGCTTTGAGCATCTGATTCTGTGAATGACAGCAACACTTCACTATGGAAAACCATTTTCTTCCAAAATCTGGTACACTTCAATATGCCCTCAAGACAGAAGGATACTGTAGAGATTATGAAGTACAAGTGTGACTCTTTCCCTTGCTAACTTCTTTAGTAAAAAGAAATGCCAATGATAATTGCTAGATTCTTGAATAATGCTGACAAATTTTGCCCACCTTGCTCATGAACAAATCCAAATCAAGCAGCAACTACGTCAATATGCCACACTGGTAAGAGTCTGACCATTGCCAACATAATGCAACTTTGGTGTCAAGACATCTTTGCCTTCCAAAGGCAAAAACCTTCAGAGTGGGTGAAGTGGAAAGAAACATCAGGAAGCTCTTCACTGTGGGAATAGTGAGACACTGGAACAGATTGCTCAGAGATGTTGTAGATGCTGCAAGCCTGGAAGTGTTCAAAGGCCAGGTTGGATGGTGCCTTAAGCAATCTGGCGCAGTAGCAGATGTTCCTACTCATTGCAGAGAGCTGGAACTAGATAATCTTTAAGGTCCCATCCAACCTATGATTCTATGAAACATGAGGTTATCAGAAGAAACCTCTCATCATCAAACTCAGCACAGTGTTTAAACTAAAACCAACTCAGAGGAGAAAAACCCAAACATATGAACTGTAATTTATTGCTTCATATTTTACAACACAATAATTTGGTTATTAATTCATCTTAGCTGCAAAATGCAAAACACATAATTTCACCTGAAGAAAACCACATTTTCCAAAACAGTAAGTCTATTTTTCTTAACTTTTTCTTTTCATCTTCCAACATTCAGCCAATCCAGAATGAATTGCTCAGGCAGCCAAACATCATCTGTTTTAGGAGACTAGCAGCCTGATCAGTGAGTAGCCTTAGCTAAGGCAGCCACAGACGACACCAGCAGTGAGGATGATTATACTACAAGCAGTAGCAAGAAGACTAAGACTATCAATTTACTTTCTCTTGAAAGCTGAGCAGCCACACAGTAAAAATCATTTTCAGGCACTGCTGTTTTGCATGAGATGCAAAGTGAGCAGACCAGGATGAGGAACTCAGCATTTCAATATTTTCAACATTTCCTTTACAGGCTACTTCTCAATTAATAAACCCAATTGTACTACAAACCTTCACATTTTTATCTCCTTCAGTCACAGACTTTGAATTAAACTAGCACTTGCATATAAATTAGAGTTAATGCTTACATTGATCAGTTGTCCTTGGTTGAATCCTCTAGGGAAGCACTAGGGAAGTAACTTCTTGGACTGTGCTTGCTTTTCAACTGTTTGATTTGGATAATTCCATGTCAGAGAGTGAAAGAAGTACTGATGTCTAAGAGTATACAAAGAGATTTCTCAGTGCATCCCAAAGTAGGGCTCAGGAGTTCACGGATGCTGAAGGAGCTATTCTAACTTCAAACTTACTTGAGATTAGGACATATTTCAAGTGGTAGTGTGAAGTTCTACACTAAGCAAATGCAGGCTTGTTGTTGTGTAGAGGTCCTGTGGTGTTTTCCATGAAATTTTAAAACACATAATCCTAAAGTACTGCTGAAAGAACGACAGAGCAGCTCTTTTTTTTTCCCCCTCACAGTCAAGGCATGTCCAGACAATCAAGTAATTTTATTCCTCACACTGAGTTTCCAAGAAGCTTCCTTTTAGGAACTGAGCAAAACCTAGTACAAGGAACCAACCCCCAAAAGCAGCTTATGCAGCATATTTACTTTTCACTTTTCTACTGATCTCAAGTAGATAAGACTTCACTAAGAACTCTGAAGCCCTGTCCAAGTTTCCCAACTGCACAAAGCTATTCAATCATTTTGAATATCTCACATTTTTATTATTCTGCACCACCTCCACACTTCGTAGAACCCTTCCATAGCATTCTTATCTTAATTTCCTCAAACCTAGGTAATATTAACACACTAATTTCAATTAAGCCCCCTCCAATTTGAGAACAAAGTAATTAATGAAGCTGAACAATGGTCCCTGCAGTATATTTTTGTCTGCTGTAATAAGCCTTTTAGCTACTGTATAGCAAAGTGATTTTGGATTCTCCATCATCTCCCAAAAACTGCACCACAGAATTGTTTTACTCGGGAAAAAAGAAAAAGATCTTTAAGATCCTTGAGTGCAACCATGTTACCCTCTGCCTGGGCAGCTTTCAAATTCCACCATCTCTTCACAGCACAGCTGATACATGGCAGCTTTGTCTTCACCTGCTAAACTCTGATCCTCTCCCATTCACCACAGCATCCTTTAAACCCCTGTCCATCTTCTTCCAAAGAGTCTGAAAAGGCTTTGAAGAATAGTGATGTAAACAGAAAGGAGTGATATCACAAAACAAAATTTCATGACTTACAAATACAATCAGTGGAAGCAGCATGCATTAAAAAGTGCCAGTCTGTTGTAAGAGCAAGCAAGCGAGAAAGAAACAAGCAATCAAAAACATGAAAGAATGAACTTAAAAGAGAATAAAGAGAGGGGGAAAGGCAGAAAAACAAAAAGCTAAAAATTAAGTTGAACTCGATTGTTTTCTTCAGTATTGAAATGCTATGTGAAGAAGTGAATTTTCCCCTTTGCCTTTCCCCCCCTTTTATGACATTACCATTGAAATCATAGAACCACAGAGTGGGTTGGGTTGGAAGGGACCTTAAAGAACATCTCGTTCCACTCCCCTGCCACAGGCAGAGACAGACACTTCCTGCTAGAGCCGGTTGCTTAAAGCCCTGTTGAACCTGTGCTTGAACATTCCTAGGCTTGGAGCCTCCACAGCTTCCCTGAGATGCCTGTTCCAGTGCCTCACCACCCTCATAGGGAAGAATTTCTTGTTAATGTGTCATCTAAATTGATTTTTTTCCAGTCTGTAGCCATCACCCCTCATCCTGTCACTCCATGTCTTCACCTGAAGTCCCTCTCCAGCTCTCCTGTAGCCCCCTTCAGGTACTGGCAAGTTGCTGTAAGGTCTCCCTAGATCTTTCTCTTCTCCAAGCTGAACAACTTCAGTACTCTCAGCCTGTCTTCACGGGTGAGGTGCTTCAGCCCTCTGATCATCTTCAGGACCTCCTTTGGAAGCACTCTAAGCTGTTTTACTACTGCAGTATAGCTGAACATTTAAACTGTATACTGTGAAGTACATGTTGAATGCTGCTGACCTTCTAAAATGCATCACTTTGGGAAGATGTGACTCTTAAAGATACTTGAACAAGTTTACTGCCATTTTTTTTCTTCTCTCTATATATTTTATGTGTATATATGTGTGTGTGTAAATATACATCTCCTAGTAAAACTCAGATGTCAGCAAAAACATTGATGTGAGGGTGGTGGAACACTGGCACAGGTTGCCCAGGGCATTGGTGGAGGTCCCGTTTCTGAAGACATTCAAGGTCATGCTTGATGGGGTTTCTAGCAACCTGATGTGGTTGGGGATGTCCCCTGGTCACTGCAGGGGGTTGATAATCCAGGGATTGTGATCTGTATTTAAATCTAAGTTCTTTGAACATTAGGATTTTTCTTAGAGTAATAATATTTCACTTCAGTTAAAACATAATACAGCTACATACACAGGGTGCTGGAGCACTGGAACAGGCTGCTCAGAGAGGCTGGGGAGTCTTCTTCTCCAGAGACTTTCAAGATCCTTCTGGATGCACTCCTGTGTGACCTGCTAAGGCAAGGCTTTTGGACTCAAATGTCCAGAGGTCCCTTCCAACTTCTACCATTCTACAATTCTACACAAATTACAAATTGGTAGATCTGCATTGATCATTAAGTTGTGGCCAGCAATCTCCTCAGTTCCTCAGGTACCCTACACCAAAACACAGAAAAATCATTAAACAAACCAACTGATAAAGTCCCAGTCCAAACCCCTCATTATTTCCAACTCCATAATGTTTGGAGATTTTGTCAAGATATTTTTAGATCTGTGGGTGAAAAATTGGCACAGTGGTGCAGGGTATCTTCATAGATTAATTGTCTTATATGTCAGACCATTCTTTTGGGCTGCTTGCAATTTCAGATTTTCTGGAAAAGAAATTGGTTCAGTATCTCTTCCAAACATTCTTGCCACTTGACACAGTGCTTTGTACAAAAAATGATGAAAACACAGTCTATGCCACAGGGGATGGATGATTAAAAAGAAAAGAAGCTTTGATCTGTTACTCCTGTGTCATTCAAGAGTAACAGCACTGTAAATACTGTTAAGATTTTACAAAAGTGTGTATGAAATCAGAATATGTTACAAATAGCAGAGCTAGAGACACAGGAAAACATCAAAGAAGGAGTAAAGGAGAAAGAGAAAAAAGGTGAAAAGAACTTTTGAGATAGACTAACATTAGCAGAAAGCAGATTCCTAGTTCTTAAAGCTATGGGAGACAAGGATTTGGTTTGTAGATTGGATATTAGAAGACATTCAATGACGGACATGATTCTCAAAGACTGGAACAGGCTCCCCAGGCAGGTGGTTGACTATCATTCTTGGAGGTGTTGAAATGAGGCAGAGATGTGGTGCTGAGGGACATGGTTTAGCACCAGACTTGGTAGAGATAGAGAATGGTTGGACTCAAAAATATTAAAGGTCTTTTCTAACTGAAATGATTCCAGGATACAAATATTTCATAGAATCAACCAGTTTGGAAGAGACTTCCAGTCCAAACAAGAGATCGTCCAGTCCACCCTATCACCCAGCCCTGTCCAATCAACTAGACCATGGCACTAAGTGCCTCAGCCAGGCTTTTCCTGAACACCTCCAGGGATGGTGACTCCACCACCTCCCTGGGCAGTGTATAAGCCATATACCAGGGCAGTGCTGTGATGTTCAGAAAACTGAAACCTGAGCTCAGCCTTGAAATCCCTGAACAAACACCATGCCCCTGAGTCTAAATCCAAACCACTGCTCAGCTGTTTGAGAAACTCAATGAGAAGCTGAGTGGTTGCAGCCTACAACACTGTATATCCAGACAATCATTAAATCAGCAAATCAGTAAAAGAAAGAGCACACAGAAGTGAAACACACCTGTGGATGGGATAAAGACAAATTCCATTGCACTGCCAGAAATTAACATCCCAAAGAGTGTAATCCACTCAGGCACGGTTTTGTCCACAGTCATCTAAAGCTGGGTATGAGAGCCTCTAGATTTGGGTTAGAGACTGGGATTTGCCTCCCCAGTGCTACATCTTGCCTGTTTGGTAGACCTTTCCCCCTTGGCCAGGACAAGGTAGCTTCTCTCACCTGAAAGTGTAAGAGAATATTTAGCATGTTGCAAGTCTTCGGCTTTGGGTGATTACCTAACACAGGGATAATCTTTAGTGCACTTTTTAACTTGCTGAAGTGCAGTTTCAGTTCTCATAATGNGCTTCCATAGCACTGGACTGCATTTCAGTCTTTTGCCTCTGGTTAGCAGCTTGTTGTTCCCAGTTGCACTGGCCAACAAATGCCTAGATTTCCACCAGTAGACATAGTAAGGGCATCCTTGGGGTTATTTAAATCTTCAAATCCTTTTTTCTATTCCTATTAACATTTGAAACATCTTTCCCCACATTTTATTCTAAGAATCCAAAGAGCTGCTCATGAATCACATTTGCTGGCAACAGAGTAACTTGCTACCCATTTGTCTTTTCAGTAAAATACCTTACAGAAGACCAGAGGTTAAATTTCTTTTATCTTCTGACATAGAGCCAATCTCAGAAGTGGTTATGAACATTCTGCTGTTACTGCAAAGTTAAACTTAGATGCACCACTTGTTCTTAAAAAAGGGAGAGCAAAGAATCCAGGACTCACAGCACTGCAGTTAGGTTTTCCATAGATCATTTCTGAAACTCCCAAAGCTCTTATTTGCCACCACTATTTCTAACAAACACCTAAGCAACATGTAGGCTTTTACACCTAGGGATAGTGGATTAAGTCTAACTACCACAGCAAAAATCATTGGGAAATCAGCAAAACGTTCACCAATTAAAAGAACGATGGAGATAAAGTGAAATTAACAGATTCAATATGAAGAAAACCTCAAAGGAATTCCTAACAGGAAAAGAAAGGTGGTGAGCGAGACAGAGACATAAAAGAAGGGTGTATTAATAATGACCTGGCAGAAATGATCTCTTAGCTAATCATTTTGGGGTTGGACTCCATGACCTCTGAAGGTTCCTTCCAACCCTTACCATTCTATGATTCTGTGATTGACCCACCTCACATTTACCTGTGAGGGATGTTATGTTATATATTTCATGAGACAAGTTCAACCTATGAATTAACATCTACTTTGGTTCCACAGCAACATCGAAATGGAAATCTCCAACAGCTGTTGGTCTCCACTCTCAGGACATGAGCATGCAGATCAGAGTGGAGAAAGGACTTTGTTCTTGCGACCTTTTTTGTTCAGAAAAATCACAAGAAGTTGAAATCAGCTTTTCTAGAACAATGATAGAAAAGAATAATCAATAAATCTGTTTAGGCTGGACAAGACACATGAACACCTAGAGGTGTTTTCTGCAAGAACACTGAAGCCTGAGCAGCTGAAGTCTTGGAGCAGCTTCCATTCATCACTGTAAGACTGCAGAAATCCCATCCCTCTCTAACACTTGCCAAAACTTCCTTATTAAGCAGGAATTAAATCTGAATCTAGCATTCTACATTGGCGAAATAACATCAATTTGAAATATGAAAGCAATGTAAGAATTTATATATAAAGTTCTGCCTTGGAAGGCTTCTTTGGAAAAATACCACATTGGAATGATAAGTTTTGCTTTAATCTCAGTTTACCTGGAAATCTTATTTACTATTGGTATTGCAATTGCTTCATTGTAACTAGACCAATTAACAACAAATTAAGTTTGCTATTTCACCTATTATGCTCCTGAATTCATGAAACTGCTGCCTCATTTCCTCCAAAGACAAACAGACACCAAACAGTAATTCAAATACTGAAGCAACTCTGCTATCTGCTTCTCGTATTCTGCCTGCAGGCACAGTGATTAGGACTAAACATTGGAATGCAACACCAACAGATCTTGTTCTGTTGTCTGTACCTATGCTTTTAGCTCCCACACTCTGGTTATTTGTTACAGCTCCTACAGCTCCGGGAAATGCTAGACTCACAAAGGCTGTGAACACAGCAGTCCCCCTCCCTTCAGGATTTCATTCCCAGGGTGAAGGGAAGAATGGCAGAACCAGCACGCTGCTCTCTCCTGATTTTGGAGGCTGAAAGCAGCGGCCCGAGGAGAATTTCATAGCAAGGCAGTGACAAACAGGTGTGATTAGGAAGTCTAATGACAACACTGGATGAAGATCTACGATTTTATTAACTAATTCCATTAAAAGATCGTATCACTCCCCTCTTCATCAGTTTGTTTCTTAAAGCAAAGAAGGGGAGGTTTTCCCCTAAATGATTCTATATCCTGTGTTGTCCCTTCCTCTTGTCAAGAACTTTAATCTGTTCCATGTTCCCATTTGAAGGAAAAATCCTGACAGCTCCAATGGCAACTGGAAAGTTTTTGGGCATCAAAAGCTCAGAAAACAACTGGCTTTCTGCACGTCCACATCCCTAGCATTACGTATATCATTAGCTTCTCACAATGGAAGTTTCCAAGGGAACAAGNGGAACTGCTGGAGCGGGTCCAGAGAAGAGCCACGAAGATGATCAGAGGCCTGCAGCAGCTCTGCTCTGAGGACAGGCTGAGAGAGTTGGGGCTCTGCAGCCTGGAGAAGAGAAGGCTTTGAGGAGACCTTAGAGTGGCTTTCCAGTATCTGAAGGGAGCCTACAGGAAGGCTGGGGAGGGACTATTTACATGGTATAGTGATGTTAGGACAAGGGGGAATGAGTTTAAGCTGGAAGAGGGGAGATTTAGACCAGATAATAAGAGGAAGTTCTTTACAGTGAGGGTGAGACACTGGCACAGGTTGCCCAGGGAGGTTGTGGATGCTTCCTCCCTGGAGGTGTTTAAAGCCAGGCTGGATGAGGCCTTGAGCAACCTGCTCTAGTGGGAGGTGTCCCTGCCTATGGCAGGGGGTTGGAGCTGGATGATCCTTGAGGTCCCTTCCAACCTAAACCATTCTATGATTCTATATACCTGTACACTGTTATTAAATTGCAATTATGATCCCTGAGCTTATCATTTCATGCTTTTATTAAAAATCATCATTACTTGGATCGCCAAGATCAGGCCTCCATCATGCTAATAATAGCATAACCACAAAGGAATTCCTGGTCTTTAAAATAGATTATCTAACAGACAATAAGAAGTGTCAGCCTTCTGCTGGCCTAATTGAAACAAGAAAAATGGAAAGGTAGGAAAAATTAAATACATTGTTAAAGCCATTAAGAACTCTGTATCAGAGTCAGGAACTGAACACAGATCTCATTGGTATGTAGTTAATTGACATACAGACTGGGAGATAACAGCTTGTACATGGCCTCCCCAGAAATGTAGAGTGCACCTAAAGTGTTAGTGTGTATTGGGATAAGATGGTGTGTTTCCAGCAGAGCTGTCTAGCTTTGGGATTTCTTAAGACAGTCACTGTCAAGGCTTAGGGCTGGATCAGCCACTATGTGGGTGAGAGAGGATCACTATGAATCCCTCTGCTTCCCAAATGGAAGAGAAAGGGAGTAAGGGAAAGACGTTTACGGGTTGGACAAGAAGATTAAAATGAATGAAAATAACAACAATAAAACGAATGATATAAAAAAAATACACACAAAACTAATACAAACCTAACTCCCCTGATGGCAGTTAGTCCCTGTCACCACTCATGCTGTGGCAGAAGTCTCAGACTGGACTCTGCAGTAGACAAGAATCGGATTCAGTCACACTATCCTGTCGGGTTTTGCTTTTATGATCATCTTTTGCTAAGGCTTTGAAACAGACCCCTAGGCATGAGCATAATTTACACCATATTGGGCTGCAAGTTCAGAAGAAACAACAAGAATCTCTTATGATTTAATTTATATGGAACATCTCACTACTGGCTTCCCATGGACCAAGCGAAAAGGCAAAGGCACTGTCACTTGTAAAAAATCTCTTCTGATCCCTGTTGTTGGCAAGATTTTCATTCCTTCTCTGGTGTGTACATGCTATTCTGTTTGGATGAAAGCCCATGATTAAGAAAATAAAAGACAGGGACCTGGAGGAATAAAGACTCAAAGCCTAAACCTCATAACAGAAGAATAAGAACTCTCAGTTGAGTAGACACATGTTTAAGTATGTTAACTGAGCAGTTCCTTCCTGGAAAGCAATCATGTTGTAAAGCCCTGGGATCCTCAGGAGGTAAAAAAGGTGACCACTTGTCTTCTCCATTTTCTGCCTTGTCTTTGATAAAACTTAAGCCAAAAGGACTTGTCTAAGTGGATACTTAACCATCTGAAAAACATAACAGAAAAGCACCTCTGATCAAGGCCACAAGTGCAATCCTGATCTCGTGAAGTCTATAGAGGTTTTACCACTGCCTTCAATACAAACAGCAGTTTTTAGCCCCTGTCTATTCGTGTGAATGCCATAATGCAACTATTTATACATTAAGCTCTATAGTTCAAGAATCTATATGAATATTTGGAGATGGGCTGTGAGACAGACTAGGCTCCCCAGGCAGGTGGTTGAATCCTCATCCCTAGATGCATTTCAAAGAGGCAGAGATGTGATGCTGAGGGACATGGTTTAGCACCAGACTTGGTAGAGATAGAGAATGGTTGGACTTGATGATCTTACAGGTCTTTTCCAACCAAAAGGATTCTATAAACAGGCTGTCATAATGTATATTCTCAGTAAGGCAGGCCTCTGAAAAACAGACAGAAAAAACAGAGAAAGGTGTGAAAAATTAATTCTTTGCTCAGAAGCCATAGACTGAAGCCAAGAACACACAGCTTAGAAAGAAAATGCATTGGCCTTTTCCCCACTAAGACAAATCAGTGCTGTGCTACATGTACAAACCATTACAGGTGTTATGCAAACACCGCAGTGTGGTTTTTTGTTAGTGTCTAAGTTAAAATTATCTGCCTTTGTGGTTTCACTCTCTCACTTGAAGGAAAACAAACAAACACCTCACAATATCTCCAGAAACTCACTTTCCAGACCAAAAAGCGGCTTATGAAGAGTTTCTATGGGAATTTATCTTTCCACATAGAAGGTGAAAAGGTGAAGAAAGGCATCTGAAAAAAAAACCACAAACCAACAAATAACAAAACACCGACAGAACTGGAACATTTATGAAATGCAAATATCTGGAATTGATTACTCTTTACAGACATTTCCAGTGAGTTATTCTTTTATGTGCTCCTTAATCTTTTAAATCCAGCAGCTAGGGCAAACATCTGCAATTACAGAATGGGTTTCTTTCTTTGTAACATCGATACATACTAACGAGTACAATTTAGCCCTGAAAGAATAGTCTTAGACATTCAAACAAGGAGACTCTTGCACTGTCCTCTGTGTAAACTATGAGCTTTCTATGCACATTGTCTTTAGCTTTATTCCCAATTAAATTCACCTTCTAAATACCTTCCCAAAGACAGATCCATATACTATCTTGTAACACAGGCAAACAAGGCAGTTTGCTTCCATTGCTAGAATCGCAGTACTCCTGAATATAACTCAGGATCTTACACATTAATGTCCAAGGGAAAAAGGAATCGTTTTCCACTTTGCAGAGTGTCTGTGCTATGCTAAATTAAGCAAAATCACAACAGCAGAGACAAACCAGGCATTAGAAATAGCTCCAAACCAGCAGGGAGGAGGGAGAGGAGTAACAAGCATTACAGTATTTATTAACTAACAGAATGCTTATGGAAATAGGGATAAGATACACATGCATGCCAAAGGAATCCTTATCTATAGCACCATAAGAAAACACACCAAGATAAATTCACCAGAGGAAGCAGCTTGAAGCACAGCACTGTGAGCACCCAGCCATTCATTTCACCTGAAAGGCTTTTTAATTACTCCAGTCACAACGAACTCATTTCACCATCAGGGAAATGTGTTATGCATCTCCGCTCGGAACCCAGTCTTTACTAAGGACCATTATTTATTCATCACCAAATTCTATCACAGCCAATTAGAGCACAGAGAAAGTACTGGGTGTATATTACCAGAATTTCTAGAACTCAATTTCTTCTGCTTTTGTCTTTATCAGCTACAGAGATACAGAGGATGTGTGTATGCCAAGCAGCACTGAGACTGTTCCAGTAAAGCTACACAAACTTAAAAGGAATCTGCTTGTAAGTAATAGCAAACCATATCTCTCACACAACCACAGTACCAACCACACCAACTTTACAACGTGGAAGTCATCTGATTACCCACCAACACTCTGCATTTAAGGAACTGCTTCAGAGATCCCAGTGGGAATATTCCAATCCTCATTCAGCCAGTGGTGTATGAAAACTGACAACCAGAAAAACAGGATAAAGTTCTAAGCAATTTTTCCATGCCTCTGTTGATCAATCCTTCAAAGTTTAGTAACAAGCCACCTGCTTTAAGCAACAGATCTGAGAGAAGACCACACAGATCTGTGAGGCAACAAAATCTGTTTTAGTAGTAAGCAAACAGGTGGAATTTCCCATGGAATTAATTTTGCATAATCACAGAATGGGTTGGAAGTTACCTGAAGGATCATCAGTTTCCAAACTTCCTACCACAAGCAAGCACATCTCCTACTAGAACAGGTTGCTCAAGGCCCAATCCAACCTTTGAACACTTACACAGAGAGAGAATCCACAACCTCCCTGGCCAACCTGTTTCAGTGCCTCACCACCCTCACGGGGAAGAACTTCTTCCTCATGACTTATCTAAATCCAGCTTCTTCCACCTTGATACCATTACTCCCTGTCACATCACCTTAGTTTAAAAGGTATCTCAACCATTTATCTCTTTATGAGCTTTAACGAGGAACACAAAGAAGTGAGCTTGCTTAAAGGACTGCTCTGACAGCAGTACCTATGGAGCCGTTCAGACAAAGCTCTTTAACACTGCATTTGGTTGCTAGCCCACTCTCAGCCTACCTGGTGTGCTCAGCACCCGGGACACCTTGCACGAGTAGGAGATAAACTGCTCGCAGTACTCGGCACTACTGGTGATGGCAGAGATCTGGTCCATCGTGGCGCTGTAGTTGAGCTGCAGCACAGACAACTTCTCTGGGCTGCTGCCTCCCACAGAAGTCTGCATTTGTAGGTCATGGTACACGGCTGTCCATACTTTATCTTCTCAAAGAGAGAAGAAAAAGACAAGAACTGGTAAAAGATCAATTTAACTGAATTAAAAGAAAACTATGTCTTTGACAAAAGCCTAATCTTTCTGCAAGGGGTTTTTGAGGGGTAGAGGAGAAGAAGGACATAGCACATGATCGCTCATCACGTAAGAGCATAGTTCCAACAACTGAGAATTGATGAGAGGAAGACCCCTGACTGCATTTTGTTTTGATAACAGACACAGTGTGTGAGAAGACTTTCTTTAACAACCGGCAGGTGGAACTAATAACGCTGTTTCCCAGGTAAGCCAGCCAAGCCTTTGCCCCAGATAGTTCAGCTTCGCCTGTAGAGCAACATCACTGATGGAAGTTGTACTTTTAGAGATGTAGAGACAAAAACATGCCACACTGCTAAATTTGCTGTATTTATCACAAGGTCAAATTCTCCAAGGAGATCATCTGGTAGTTTCAGAGGGTTCTAATTCACCTGACAGGTGTGCCTTCCAGCAATAAAACTCATAAAATGTAGCAGATAGCAGTGCGTTTTCAAGTCATCTATGTAAATCTCAGACCTGCTAATGCAAATCTCAGAGTCATTCCAGAACTCCTAGCTTAATATTGTACTTCCATATCTGAACTTGGTGAAAAATCCTTTGATAAACTGAGGCATACTCCAGCGTGCTTCACTACTTCTTCACCAAGTTCACAGAAATGAGCTTACACACACTGATGAGTTTTTGGTGTGACCCAGACTGAAGTTATCTTTCCATGTTATGATTATTCTCATCTCTAGGACTTTGTACTCTGCTTCATTTTCCAGGCTTAAGTTTTCACTGTGCAGCACCAAGGTATTCTGGAGTCATGTGGACCCACGTGTTTATAACTGATATGGTGCAAGTCTTTCTAATCAAACGTTTGGAGATAAGGGAAGCAAAGCAGACAGATCCTCCACAGGGAGTATGCATCACTAGCCAAATGAGATGGAATCCAGCAGGTGATGCAAGGTGGTTATTATTTTAATATTCATATCCTTAGTCCAAAGCTCTGCACTGAACACAAGAACTAGTCTTACATCCACCACAAAGGAAAAGAAAAAGAGGTTATATATTTTTTTTTTTCCAAAAGGAAGAGCAAGAAGAGAATTTCTATATTGCCTTAATCCCACTCCCAAATCACAGAATGCCAGGTTGGAAGGGACCACAAAGATCATCTGGTCCAACCCTTCTACATTATATCCTAGCTGAAATGAGATGTTCCAGCACTGTGTCATGCTGAGCATTACAACTGTCCAATGTAAGGGAATCCACTACTTTGCTTCAGAAATGATTTCAGTGTCTGACTGCTCTCATGCAGAAAAATTTCCTCTGGAATCCAATGGGAATTTCCCTCGGAGTAACCTGTACCCGTTACTGCTTGTCTTTTCCACGTGACTCCTTGTGAAAAGGGAGCTTCCATTCTCCTGGTAGCCACCCTTTATGCATTGATATATGGTAACAAAGTCTCCCCTAAGCCTTCTCTTCTCAAGGCTGAACAAACCCAGTTCTCAGCCTTTCCTCATGTGGCAGGTCTGCCAGTCCTCCTATCATTCTCATAGCCCTTCTCTGGACACTTTCCAGCCTGTCTACAGCTTTTTGTACATCAGGGACCAAAAATGCAGGCAATGATCCAGGTGCGGTCTGATGAGAGTGGGACACTATGTATGTGAAGGATCTTCTTTCCAGATACTAGATTCTACCTTGAACAATCCTGAGACTAAAGCCTGAAAATAACATTCACTTCATTTTTGGTTCCAGTTTCTCAGAAAGTGGTTTGAGTTTGTTAAAAAGAGTGTGGCCAGCAGGTGGAGGGAAGTTCTCCCCCTCCTCTACTCTAGTGAGACCATACAGTACTGTGTCCAGTTCTGGAGTCCCCGGTTTAAGGGAGACAGGGAACTATTGGAGAAGGTCCAGCAACAGCTACAAAGGTGCTGAGATCACTGAAGCATCTCTGTGAAAATGAAAAGCTGAGAAACCTGGGGCTGTTTAGCCTGGAGAAGAGCTGCCTGAGAGGGAATCTTCTCGATGCTGATCAACAGCGAAAGAGTGGGGTGCAAGAGGGCCAGATTATGTTGAGTGGTGCCCAATAATAGGACAAGGGGCAGTGGGCACAAAGCAGAACTTGGGAGATTTCACTTGAAATCAAGGGAAAAAGTGCTGTGAGGGTGACAGAGTCCTGGAGCAGGCTGCCCAGAGAGGCTGTGAAATCTCTGTCTCTAGAAACTTTCAAAATGCATCTGGACATTGTGACCCTGGGCAAGCTGCTGTGGAGAGCCCTGCTTCAGCACAGGGGTTCGACTATATGGACTCCAGAGGTCCTTTCCAATCCTCACCACACCGGGATTCTGTGAAGACAGATGGTCTGTGCTCATGACCAGCACCACACTGCTGACAAACTTCATCTGTGTCTTCTTTAAACCAGCAGTGTACATTTAGCATGCAGATCAGGGAAGGATGGGGTAGTTAGCTGAAACCTCAGTGAACATAAATGTAAGGCCATACCTATGACAAAGACAGGGGAAGTCATTTGAAGATGTAATAAAAATTATATCCAGCTCCATCTGCTGCTGTGTGCTCTGCATTTGTTGTCAAGAGCTGATGCCTGCAGACTCTGTTGGATTTCCAGGTACTATTACACTCTATTGCACCAACATTTAAGAATGCATTTCCTTCACATGTCAGTTTGGAGATAGCTCTTCATTAGACATGACTTTTACCATCATGGGTGTATTTGTCACTTCAAATTAGATTACTGCAATGTGTTCTACAATATGTTATGCCACAAATCACTCTGGAAACTATACAAGACAAGCCACTTAAAAGTGGGCTGCCTTCTAGAGAGGATTCAAATTACAGTCCTAACCATCTCCTGTTAGCAGATCTCCTGTTTGATTTTCTGATAAGAACACAGTGTTTCGTTTTCTCTTGGATTTTGTGGGATGGTATCACAATAGTCATTAGTAATGGGATTAAACTAAGCCTTTTTTGGTTAGGCACTGGAACAAGTGCCTAAGTTTATGAGGAGAGGCTGAGGGAGCTGGGGTTGTTTAGCCTGCAGAAGAGGAGGCTCAGGGCAGACCTCATTGCTGTCTACAACTACCTGAAGGGAGACTGTAGCCAGGTGGGGGTTGGTCTCTTCTCCCAGGCAACCAGCAACAGGACAAGGGGACACAGCCTCAAGTTGTGCCAGGGGAAGTATAGGCTGGATGTTAGGAGGAAGTTGTTGTCAGAGAGAGTGATTGGCATTGGAATGGGCTGCCCAGGGAGGTGGTGGAGTCACCGTCCCTGGGGGTGTTCAGGAAAAGACTGGATGAGGCACTTAGTGCCACGGTCTGGTTGACAGGATAGGGCTGGGTGCTAGGTTGGACTGGATGATCTTGGAGGTCTCTTCCAACCTGGTTGATTCTATTCTATTCTAAGGTGCCCATGGAAGTGCTGCACTCACTATCCATGGAAATGTTGCAAAAATATGTAGACAAAGCACTTTGGGACACAGGTCACTGGGCATGGCGGTGTTGGGTTGACAGCTGGACTTGATCTCAGAAAAAGTTTTCAACCTTAATGATTCCACAATTTTTGTGGCAGCAACTTCATAAGCATGAGACCTGACCTGTCCCCTGCATTAGACAATTTTAAGACTCAGCTAGACAGGGTGGTGGACCACCTCATTGAAATTACACTATCACCTAGAAAGGTTGGAGCAGATAATCCCCTTCCAACTTAGCATTCTATGAGTCTATGATATGGGGGAAAAAATACAGTAGACTAAACCTCTCTTCTCTCTCATTCCTCATCAAATAAATGAAATGTTAGAATGAGGTGAGTTGGAAGAGAACTTAAAGATTATCTAGCTCCAATGCCCTGCCATGGGCAGGGACACTTCTTGCTTGATCAGGCTGTTCAAGGCCCCATCTAACCTGGTTTCAAACACTTCCAGGCTTGGAGCCTACACAACTTCTCTGAGAACCACCCAGGGAAATTCTTACCACCCTCAGAAAGAATAATTCCCTCCTTCTGTCTTGTCTAAATTGAGCTTCTTCCAGTTTGAAGCCATTACCCCTTGTCCTGTTGCTACATGCCTTTGTCAAAATCATTTCTCCAGATATTTATGTATATAAAATTTTAAAACTATATATACCAATTTGCTGCTACAGACTTCCAAAGAAGCTGCAGTTGGGTTTTAAGTAACTGAAATCCGTGGGTTTGACTGAAGTTAATCAGCGTTTTGACAATCTCACTCGAGATTTGCAAATGTCCATTTTGCAGGGAAGTTGCTCTGGTGAAACAAATTCTCCTGCTCTCACCTTACTAATGTAGAAAACAGGGTTTAGATCAGAAAAATCCAATATCCAGAGGAGGTAAAAAAAGAAAAAAAAAGAGTAACTGAAGAGTGCTCTTATAGACTGAATTCTGTTGAAATCAAAGTCAGTGAATCTGTTTATTTAGGGGTGGAATGGGATCAGTCCCACAGCATAATTCAGCCACTCCTGCAGTAATTTTCTCCTTCTACTGTTCTTCTCATTGTTACTTCATCAAGATAATACTCAATCTTCACATTTAATTATTGACTACAGATTGGGTATTTTCCTTTTTATTTGCAGATACTACTTTCTAAGACAATAGAACTATACACCTACTTTTGCATTTAAGTAGTCTCATACAACTCAGCAAAAAGAAAACTTATCTATTTTGTGAACTTACTGGGATAATAATAGAACCAGAGAATGGTTTGGGTTGGAAGAGACTTTAAAGACCATCGAATCATACAATCATAGAATGGCTTCTACTTTCAACTCTCCTACAGGCTATGAGAGTTGTTGCTCTTCAGCCTGGAGAAGGCTTTGAGGAGACCTTGTAGCAGCCTTCCAGTATCTGAAGAGGACCTACAGGAAGGCTGAGGAGGGACTATTTACAAGGTCTTGTAATGACAGGATAACAGATAATGGGTTTAAACTTCACTGATCCACCTTAATTCACTCAAGAACAACATTCTTCACTCTCTCACATCCTGCTACCTACCCTCCTTGGACAGAAAAGGAATATAGTGCACTGAAGTAGCCTTATTATTGCATTAATATGCTGAAAATCAGGCAATGTCCTGAAAAGATCAATGTGAAGAGTTCTAAAAGACATGTTTTCACTGAGGGCCCTCTTCTATATTCCATAGCTTCCTTTCATAGCATAGCAGGTAAGACTGACAAGTGCTTGTTGTGTAATCTCATTCCTGAGTCTGAAGCTGCAACTCACCCTATGAAGCAGAAAATACTATTGAAAAGTGGAATGTGAAGAGACTTAATGCTGATGTCATCACTGAAGTGTTAGATCAAAATATCTTTGAACCAAACTGTTAGCAACTGTAGCAGACATTCCCCAGGCTAACATGGACTGGAAAGAAAAGGAGAGGTAAGGAAGTAACTCCAAGGGGTATTAGATAATATCTTTGGTCCAACTAAACCTTCAAGAAACATTATTAGTTTAGAAAAATCTTAAGACTGAATTTTGGAAAAATGGTGTAGGTTTGGCTCTTAATGATTAGCAACTTCTGCCTAGGAAGAAGGTTGAAACAGCAGCTACTTGGATTTGACTCTTCTCTCTGCTTTAATGGGTTGCTGGTCTGTAGCATCTATAGCACTTCTCTTCCACTGCACATACCATGAAGCCCTGCAAAGCACTTGAAAGTGCAACTTTGCAATACAGCTGGGCACTAAGTAACATGGGTTTAACATTTACATGACAGTTACAGCAAGAACCTGTGACCATCATGGCAGAAGTGCCAGGCAGAAGCAAAGAAACCACTCAGAACTCCAGTACAGACAGGCAAAGATTGCTGAAATAAACGGCAGAAGACTCCTCTTTGAATATTCCCTTCCAGTAAATAGGTTAGTGGCTGGGACGTTTTCATTCCACAGATCTGTCACTTGTTAGTAATCCAGTTTATGCAGTCAGATAGAGAAGCAAGCAGTGAACGTACACCAGTGCACAAAGCAAGACAAGTACAAGTCCTGACCAGAAGAACTTGTCAGTCCAGCCCATTTGCACCTACTCTCCCCTAGGAGGGCTGTCAGTCAGCAGAAGATTCTCAGCACAGCTTTGGTTAGCATCCAGTTGGCTCAGCTGTTTGTGCATTGGAAGCTCACTGTACAGCACAAGTAAGAGTAAACACTACCAGCACCGTGATAGGTCCTACATCAGTGTGAGTAATAAAACATCCTCAAGTATATTCTGACAAATATACTTGATCCAGACCCATGAGTCCTAAGCACAAGGGAAAGAACTCTGGCTAAGTCAGCTTTGTCTTTGTCACTCCAACTTGCCTGCCAAGCAGGTTCTGTGGAAACCCCATGTCTATGAGAGCACTAGCTCAGAATCCAGCCGAGCAGTGATGGTCCTAGATCTCTGATACAGTAAGTTACAACACTGCCATGTCTGATTAGCTTCTATTTCAAACAGCATTTTCTCCCATTGCTACTGACAAACATGCTTAATTTTCTTTTGTGGGTACTGGCAGGCTTATTCTGTTCTGTCAGATAATGCTGGTCTGAAAGAAAATCCAGAGTGATTTCAATCTGTGATACACAAATGCATCTCACATGAGGCAACAAACATCTAGCCTCTAGAGCAGTAGCCTCAGATCTAAGGTCCGACTTAGGCAAAAAAGCTAAACGGGGTGTGCTAAGAGTGTGACCAGCAGGTGGAGGGAGATTTTCCTGCCCCTCTGCTCTGCCATAGTGAGGCCACACCTGATGTACTGGTTCCAGTTATGAGCTCCTCAGTTCAAGGGAGACAGGGACCCACTGCAGAGACCCCAACAAAGGCTGCAAAAATGCTGAGGAGATTGAAGCATCTCTGAGGAGGAAAAACTGAGAGACCTGGAGCTGTTTAGCCTGGAGAAAAGCAACCTGAGAGGGGATCCTCTCAATGCTGATCAATAGCTGAATGGTAGAGGGGCAAGAAGATGGGGCCAGACTCTTTTCAGTGGTGCCAGACGTTGTGATCCTGGACAAGCTGCTGTGGGTGACACTATTTGAACAGAAGGGTTGATTAAATCCAACCAACTAGTTGCTATACACAGGAGTGCCTAACAACATGAGGGTAACCTGAGGGAAAGCCAAGCCAAGGCCATCCTTACTTCTAAAAGTTTCCAGACAGCAAGCTGCATCTGATCAAGACAAGTTCACATAAAAGCTGGTAATTAGTCTGTGAACTGAAGCTGAACAGAGAGCCTATACCCAACTGGGAAATCAATCATGACCTTGTTTCCAACAGTTGGTATCATGTTCCAGAGAGCATGGGGAGGAAAGGCAGTAGCCAGCGGTGCTGAGATACAGGTAATGTAGCACAATGAGCATTGTCACAACTAAGCTGTGTTTGGCACAGATTAAAAACCAAAAAGCTGAATGGAAACCACACTGATGCACCAGTAAATGTGTAATACAAATGCCATGCTTTCTAAATATGAATAGAGAAAAAAATAACACAATTTCCTGCATTTAGATTAAAGACTTGAAATACTTGTATTGGAAGCTTTCTGCAGTGAGATTACACTGGGCACAGTCTCTACTTTCATTGTCATACAACAACTTACCGTTGCCCAGTGACAACATTTTTCCTTATTGGCTTTAAACATTTGTCACTTTGCTCTACTTGAGTTAACAACTAAACACTGCTGATTCCTTCCTCTATCAGACTGGAACATAGGGGAGGTTTAGATTGGCTATTAGGAAAAAAAAAAGAAAAAAATCATTCCTGCAGGAGTGGTCAAGTATTGGAATCAACTGCCCAGGGAGCTGGTGGAGTCACAGTTGCCAGAGATGTTCACAAAACACACAGACATGGCACTTTGGGATGTGGTTTAAAGGCCATAGAGATCTTAGGTTGATGGTTTGGCTCAATGAATCACAGAATTAACCAAGTTGGAAAAGACCTTTGAGATCATCGAGTCTGACCTTCTAATTAACTAAACCATGGCACTAAGCACCTCATCCAGTCTCCTTTTAAACACCTGCAGGGATGGCAACTCCACCACCACCTCAGGCAACTCACTCCAACGGCCAATCACTCTAAGAAGAATTTCATCCTAACATCCAGCCTAAACCCACCCTGGCACAGCTTGAGACTGTGACCTCTTGTTCTGTCACTGGGTGCCTGGCAGAAGAGACCAACCCCCACCTGGCTACAACCACCTTTCAGGAGTTGAAGAAAGCAATGAGATCTCCCCTGAGCCTCCTCGAGGCTGAACAACCCCAGCTCCCTCAGCCTCATATCTAATGAGCTTGTTCTTTAGCCCCCTCACCAGTCTTGTTGCCCTTCTCTGGACACATTCATGCACTTCAACATCTTTCTTAAAGTGAGAGGCCCAGAACTGGGCACAGCAGAATAGAATAGAATCAATCAGGTTGGAAGAGACCTCCAAGATCATCCAGTCCAACCTAGCACCCAGCCCTATCCAGTCAACTAGACCATGGCACTAAGTGCCTCATTCAGGCTTTTCCTGAACACCCCCAGGGATGGTGACTTCACCACCTCCTTGGGCAGCCCGTTCCAATGGCAAATCACTCTCTCTGTGAAGAACTTCCTCCTAACATCCAGCCTATACTTCCCCCAGCACAACTTGAGGCTGTGTCCCCTTCTCCTGCTGCTGGCTGCCTGGGAGAAGAGACCAACCCCCACCTGGCTACAGCCTCCCTTCAGGTAGTTGTAGACAGCAATGACATCTGCCCTGAGCCTCCTCTTCTCCAGGCTAAACAACCCCAGCTCCCTCAGCCTCTCCTCATAGGGTTTGTGTTCCAGGCTCCTCACCAGCTTTGTTGCCCTTCTCTGGACATGTTCCAGCACCTCAACATCTCTTGAGTTGAGGAGCCCAGAACTGGACACAGTACTCGAGGTGTGGCCTAACCAGTGTTGAGTACAGGGGAAGAATAACCTCCCTCCTCCTACTGGCCACACTGTTCCTGATACAGGCCAGGATGCCATTGGCCCTTACAGGTCTTTCCCAACAAAAACAATTCTATGATTCTATACCTACACAGCAAAATGTCTTCACTTCTTTTTCATTGAATTGCTAAAAAAATTGTTTCACAGGCATATATACATAGATGAATAAAAGTTTTGGCACTATGGAAGTTTAGTAACGCTGCTGTCAGGCAAAATGTCTCATTTAAAAAACTAATTATAGAGATCTGTGCAGTAGAAACATTTCCTGCTGCTGAGGCATTTCTTATCAGCATGTAGTGATGGATGGCACATTTACATTCATGCCGTATGTTTCTGCATATGTCACAGTAAAAAAACACTCCAGTGACCCACTATTTACAGAGAGAAGACAGAAAAATCACAGGATCAGACAGTTAGGGTTGTTTAATGTCTACTCACAAAGTCATTGCGCTAATTATTACATTTGCCACTTGTGTTGAAGAGAAGAAAGGAAGGAGGGGGGGAGCAGGCAGAGAAGCTACCCTGTACATTTGACCTTAATGAGGCAGGCTATGAACAGGCATGATGACATCTCTAAGTGTTTGGAGATGTGTAGCTTCAGGCAAAAGAACTGTACTAGACATGGGATAAGGTAAGCACCACTCAAATGGAGCCATTATGTTTGCAGCTATTTGGATCCTGAAATGAGATAAAAGCCACATCAAGAGGTGTAATGACTTCATGAGCAATAGAAACAATTAACTGACATATCTTCTGGTAAAACAGATTATAAAATCTATCCACTCTGCTTTGTGTGTGTGGTCTAAATGATGAAGCAGAAGAAACAGCAGAATGACTATGATTTTTCCATCCTCAGCATAAAGACTCTAGAAACTACAGAAGTGCTGGTCCTCCTCTCCCACTACTGTCCCATACAGCCTTTAGAATAAGCTACTACTCGGAGTCTCTGGGCATTGTCTCTCTGCTTATTCCTCATCTTTGCCTCTGAAAGAAGTCTTTCAGGACAAATGCACAAGGTCAGATCAGGGTAAACTCGTGATCTGACATGTGTTCAGGTCTTATGAGAGAACTGGGACTGTTTAGTTTGGAGAAAGGGAGGCTGAGGGGAGCCCTTCTGGCTCTCCACAACTCCCTGAAAGGAGGTTGAAGCAAGATGGGTGTTGGTCTCTTCTCCCTAGTAACAAGTGACAGGACAAAACGAAATAGCTTCAAGCTGCATCAGGGGAAGTTTACACTGGATATGGGAAGAAACTTCTTGACTGAAAAGGTTCTCAGACAGCAGAATTGGGTCCTCAGGGAAGTGAGTGAATCCCCATCCTTGGAGAGGTTTCCAAGAGGGAGAGATGTAGGGCTGAGGGACATGGTTTAGCACCAGACTTGGCAGAGTTACAGAATGGTTGGACTCATCTTTTCCAACCAAAGCAATTCTGTAAGTCCATAAAATGTAAGTGGTTGGTTCCTTTTCATATCAAAACACAGCACCAAATGTAAGGTTTATTTGGAGAAGACAAGGACAAGGGTACAGGAGGAGTTCTGGGCATTTTTGACAATGCACAGCAGTTTGCTAGCCCATGGATGGGGAATACATGCACATGTGTATTTCTGTGACTCTGACTACATAATTGAATTGCAGGGATTTCTTAGAAACTAGAACAATTTTTAGTTACCACAGCAACATCTGTGAAGGGCAGGACTCATTGTGACATTTGCCTGTTTACTAAATTAAGACACAGTAAAGACGAATGTGGTTTATGCCCAAAATTATGCCCAGACAGCTGTACACTGCACTCTAATTTTCTCTTCAGTTTTACTTAAAAAAAAACCCAAAAAAACCCCCACAAACAACAACAACAACAACCAACCAAACCATTTTCTGGCACATTTTGGATGCCTAACACTTCCTGAGTACAGGATCTGTATGCAAAACGCCGACACAATGATGAAATAGTGAAAGATGCGATACATTATTTGTGACACAGTTCAGGAGCTAAAGATATGTACACTTGTGGCCAAGAAGACCAATGGTCTCCTGAAATGAATTAAGAAGAGTGTGACCTGCAGGTCAAGAGATGCTCTCCTCTGGACTACTTTGTCCTAATGAGGCCACATGTAGAGTACTGGATTAATTTTTGGGCTGCTCAGTACTAGAGAGACAGTGAAGTACTGGATAGAGTCCAATGAAGCCTGTAAAGATGCTGCAGGGCCTGGAGCATCTCTGTGAGGAGAGATTGAGAGCCCTGGAGCTGTTAAAGCCTGGTGAAGAGCAGCCTGAGAGGGGATCTTCTCAGTGCTTGGCAAGAGCTAAAGAGTAGGGGATGAGTGAATGGGGCCAGACTCTTTTCAGCTGTGCCCAGCAACAGGACAAGGGGCACTGGGCACAAACAAGAACACAGGAAGTTCTGCCTAAACATAAGGAAAAAAACCCAAACTGTTGTTGCGAGGGTGCTGCAGGCCCAGAACAGGCTGCCCAGAGCGATTGCAGAGCCTCCTCTGGAGACTTTCCAAACCCACCTGGACATTGTGATCCTCAGCAAGCTGCTGTGGGTGACTGCTTTAGCAGGGCAGTTATGCAATGAAGACACCACTTCTGAATACACAGTTTCAGTAGCACTTTAGGATATAACTCTTGCCCAGGATGATTTATAGACAGGTGAACGTGCAGCTCTTTTACTAATGCTCTGCACCATTTAACTATACAACAGTAAATGTGAAAGCACTACAGAAGAGTTAAGCCATTTTGATTTAGAAAGAACAGATATCACCATTGCTAATAATCCTAACCTTGCAGACTTGTTTTCTCTAAGAACCCAGCTAGCAAGTCACAATTTACCTTCTCAGTCACTAGAATGTTCTTACCTGCTAGATAAACTGAGTGAAAAAAGGGATAGCTAAAATGTCTGGTAGCATAGAATTAAAAAAAAAAATATCATAGAATAGAATCAACCAGGTTGGAAGAGACCTCCAAGATCATCCAGTCCAACCTAGCACCCAGCCCTATCCAGTCAACTAGACCATGGCACTAAGTGCTTCATGCAGGCTTTTCTTGAACACCTCCAGAGATGGTGACTCCACCGCCTCCCTGGGCAGCCCATTCCAATGCCAATCACTCTCTCTGTGAAGAACTTCCTCCTAACATCCAGCCTATACTTCCCCCGGCACAACTTGAGGCTGTGTTCCCTTGTTCTGTTGCTGGTTGTCTGGGAGAAGAGATCAATCCCCACCCGGCTACAACCTCCCTTTAGGTAGATTGAGACAGCAATGAGGTCTGCCCTGAGCCTCCTGTTGCTGATGCTGAAGTGTGAGCAGCCAGATATGTGACAGATTTCAAGTGCAAACAGGCTGGAATTCAAATTTGTTACACGGATGTTTGGGGAAAGTCAGGGGCTATGTCTGTTGTATCAGTCACCCAGTGCCTCAGACCAGGAAACAGTCCTGAGACAACTGTCATGCATTAACAGACCAAAAAGACATTGTACTTTGTGCAGAGATCTGTCCCCTTTTCATTTTTCATTATGAGATTTTTCTGCCTCAGCACAGCTACAGAGATGACTCAGAGAGCTTCCATCAGAACGCCCAGAGAGGAACTTACCAATGCAACACTAGTGCTAAAAGCAGGAGAAACTCAAAGCAATGAAACCCAAATCAGTTCATGTAGTTATATAGATGGTCTTGGGAGCTAAACAAGATATGTCTCTCTAATACTAGTTAAAAAAGACAAAACAGGCCAAAAGAATCATAAAAATTATAGTCTAGTTTGAGTTGTAAGGAAGCCCTGAGATCATCTGCTCCAAACTCCCTGCCATGGACAGGGACATCTCTCAACTAGACTCGATTACTCAAAGGTCCCATCCAAACTGGCTGAACAATTCCACACTTGGAGCCTCCACAGCTCCCTTGGTCAACCTGTTCCAGGGCAGATATCTGAAGGGGCTTGCAGGACTGTACTAAATGTATTTATGGGACAGCAAAAAGGGCCTGTGGCTTTAGACAAAACTTATTATGATTTAGGGCCAGAAGGGCATTGAAAGAGAACGTTCAAGCGTGTTGTTTCTCTTGCAATTAATTTCTGTTCCCTGCCCATGATGGTAAATGTGTGAAAATCAGCAGTATCTGGGCAGAAATAAAAGTCTGGCATTTCTATGAAGCTGCTTTCTCCACTACCCCATGAACCACAGGTACTCCTGAACTACAAATGGGTTGACATGCCATAGTTTTGGTAAACAGCCACATAGACCTGCTTTTTCTTTTTAATGAAGCACAACTGAGGACACAAAAGGCCTGTTAGGACTAATTAATAGCTGTGATTCAAAAGGCTTGTGAAATGGATGACCTACCACCTTGCTCGAACTCTGCTGAATGCTGGCTGCAGATCCGATGACCCTCTCATGAAAAGCTCCTAGCAATTACTATTCTTTTGCCAAGAAACACAAATCACAACAGACTTTTTCTCCCAAATACATTAAAAGAAAAAAACTGAATTAGCAAATACAATGCAGTTACCTGTCATGTTGCAGTAAACTTTCAAAGGTCCCAGAGCCCCACTGCCATCTGGATCTATCCAGTAGTAATTTGAAGTTTTGCCCAAGTGTTTGTAGGCTTCACAAGAGAGTTCATAAATAGCTGGAATGAAATAAAACATAGCAATAAGGATCTTGTCCTGGAGCAAAAAGCAACCAAAATCCATACTGACAATAAATCGACTTTATTTATATATCAGGGACTACACCTTTGAGATTAAAGCCTCACCACTGACATTGACAGAAAGCAAAGCATCTTTCCAAAAGATACTGACATGATTAAAAGCCTGAGGCACACAGTTTCTTTTTTTAGCATGTGAGAGAAAACCAGAACAGGAAGAGAATTCCAGCAGCTGGGGAGGAACAAGGAAACCTTTGCAAGAATAACTTCAATCCATTTTTCACCTGGTTCAGAACCTCATTCACATACTGGTTTAAGTTTTGCATCCTATTGATCCAACAAACTTTTCCCTTTAGTTTTCAATCAAGAGGTACACCAAAAAGTTTGTGAGTTTTCCTTCTGTAAGTTTTGGAAGTTTTCAATTTTTTAATTACAAGTCAGAATATGTCAAGTTTTAAAATTGTGATATGATAGAATAAGGAAACTGTTCTGGTTGGAAGAGACCTTTAAGACCAAATCCAATTGTTAATGCAGAACTGCCAGGTCACCACTAAACCATGTACCTCAGCACCACATCTACATGACTTTTAAATCCCTTCAGGGGCAGTGACTTTACTGCTGCTCTGGGCAGCCTGGTGCAGGGCTATATGACCATTTCTATGAAGAAAAGGTTTACTAATAGAAAAATCTAAACCTCCCCTGATGCAACTCGAGGCCATTCTTGTTCTATCATATGTTACCTGGGAGAAAAGATCAACCCCCCATCTCAGTAAAATCTTCTTTCAGGTAGCTGTAGAGAGCAACAAGAGCTCCCCTCAGCCTCCTTTTCTCCACAATGAACAATCCTAGATCACTCAGCCACTCTTCACCAGAACTCCCTCCAGCACTTCAGTGCTCTTCTTGTAGCAAGGGCACCAGAACCTAACACAGCATTCAGACTTCTCACCACATGCAATTCCAGTCTCTATATAGCTCTGCAGTGATTCTACTACATACTTACATGTCTTCATAACCAATACTCTGTTTCAGCAAGGCCTAAAACACCACAATGTTTCCTGGAAGAAGTTTAGTTGATCCATCAGGTGATTTGCTTTGGTTTTCCCTTGACCTCTCTATAATGCTATTTCAAGACTAATGTGTCCAGTTCTGAGTTCTCCAGTTCAAGAAAGACAGGGAACTACTGGAGAGAGTAGTAGAGGCTACANGGGACACAGTGAGAAGGAAAAAAAAGGAGAAAAAGAGGAAAGAAGAAAAGACAAAAGGAAAAAGGGTAGGGGAGGGAGAGAATATGGGAGGGAGGGGATAAGGCAGAGCAGAAAATCTTAGCTTGTGTTCCTGTTGCCCCTTTCTGTGGCTCTATTGCTTTCCTTCCCCAGGGATTGCTTTATTGCTGTGAGCATTGGCTCTGAATAAAGAAGATAAAATCCTATTTCCACCTGTAGCCTTAGTGATGTGTGTCCTTGAAAGATCTGAAAAAAAAAAAAAAAACAACCCACAAACCCCTAGGATTCTAGGCAAACAATTTCACAGTGAGCTCAGGAGATGGAATGGAGTATCACAGGGATCACAGGATGTTAGGGGTTGGAAGGGACCCAAGGAGATCGAGTCCAACCCCCCTGCCAGAGCAGGACAATACTATCTAACACAGATCAGAGGAACACATCCAGAGAGACCTTGAAAGTCTCCACAGAAAGAGACCTCACAGTAGGAGTAGAATTGTTCAGCTGGAAGGGTGAATCTACAACAGTCCCCTTAGTCCAGCTGCCTGCCCACTCCAGGGCTGACCAAAGTTAAAGCCATAGGTATGAAGGGCATTGTCCAAACATCTGTTAAGCGTTGACAGTTGTGGGTCACTGATCACCTCTTCAGCAAGCCTCTTCCTGGGTTTGAACACCCTCTTGGTAAAGCAAGGTCTCCTGATGTCTAGCCCAAACTTCAGTGTTATGATGGACAGTTCAGGCATAAGCATTGTAGATAGAAACATTTCCAGTAATTCCCACATTTTCTTTGAAATGCATGACTGCTACAAAGTTATGTTTGTTATAAATGAACACATGAAATTATTTGAAGCATAGGAAAAGTAAAACTGGTATTTAATATACATTAATTTATCTAGAACTGGCAAATTGGATAAATATTCTTCTATGAAGTTTTTTTGAAACAGGAATGTATAATGCTCCTTTGTTTTCCAAGGAACAGATGGTACAGCTTATTTTGTTTGGAATCAATCAATCAGCTGCTGAAGGAAATGAAGTGTTTGTTTAACGAGACTTCATATCCACTCTAAAAATTCATCTAATTTGTTGGCAAGGCTTGTAAGCAACCTCCTTGCTGAGACTGGCTTTATTTCAAATGTCCATAAGGATGAGCTGTTTCATGACTGATCATACACACACATTTAAAGGGCTCTAACCAACTATCAAGATGCAGAAAGTAAAGTGGAGCTAAAAGAAGCCCTCAGCTTTCATGTGGCATGAGCAAAAGAAGTTCCGCCTCAATACAAAAGGGAATTTCTTTACTGTATGGGTCACAGAGCACTGGAACAGGCTCCCCAGGGAGGTTGTGGAGTCTCCTTCTCTGGAGACTTTCAAGGCCTGTCTGGATGTGTTCCTCTGTGATCTGTGTTAGATAGGATTGTCCTGCTCTGGCAGGGGGGTTGGACTCAGTAATAGACTAGAATCAACCAGGTTGTAAAAGACCTCCAA
>WAAF01012563.1:1538-67472 GCA_013400475.1 Tricholaema leucomelas | reverse complement strand
GTGAAGGGCAGTTCCGGGGGTGCCCGCGGGTGCTGGGGGTGTGAAGGGCAGACCTGGGGGTGCCCGCGGGTGCTGGGGGTGTGAAGGGCAGTTCCGGGCGTGCCCGCGGGTGCTGAGGCTGTAAAGGGCTGTCTGGGGGGTTCCCATGGATACTGGGGGTGTGAAGGGCTGTCCAGCGGTGCCCATGGGTGCTGGCTGGGGACGTGAAGGGCTGCCCGGGCGTGCCCGCGGGTGCGGCTGAGGGCTCACACAAAGAAGAAGCGGGTGCAGACGTGGTCCGAGACAGGGCAGACCCAGATGTTGCCATGTTTCTGCAGGTCCTTGGAGGTGATGACTGCCCGGGGAAGGAGCTGTCAGTGGGGAGCAGGGCAGGCAGGTCCCCGCCGGGCGCCAGGGACCATGCCCTGCCCTCCCCCCACCCCGGAGGCAGGGCCGTGTGTGCCGTGCGGCAGACCTTCACAAAGCGCGATGCAGTTGAGGTTGCGGCTCTGGAGGAAGCGGGACTGGATGGAGCGGGTCTGCGGGCACAGCGGGCACCGTCACCCACCCTGCCCGCCACCCGCGGCCGCCGCGCACCCCTCCTCCCGCGCTGCCTGCTCCCTGTCACCTGTGGGATGGTGTTCATCCGGTTGTACCTCTGCACCAGCTCGTCCTTGGAAGGCATCCGGTGCTGCCCTTTCCCCATCCCTGCGGAGAGGTCGGGAAGCAGCTGTCACTCCCGGGCGCGGCCCTGGGGTGACACAGGGACGCATGCCACAAGACGGGGACAGCCGCCCCACCTGCTCCCCCTCCGCGGCCCAGCCCCGGGAGCCCTCCCAGCGCGGGGGGCAGCAGCTGTCAGAGCCCAGCAGACGTCCGGGCGGGCTAATCGCCGGGCACACCCCCGGCAGAAGGGGCCGGTGCGGGCGGGAAGCACGCAGGTCCTCTGCCCGCTCCCCGCGGCTCCTCCGGCCCGGCGCCCCCGCGCCCACGCGGGGAGCGGGGAGGGGAGCCCGGGCAGGAGCGGGCGGCGCAGGCAGCCTCTTACCTGAGTATCCAAAGGAAATACTGGAGATGGGGCTCAGATAGATGCCCTTGCCATAGGCTGCTCCATGCAGCTTGCGGGGAAACACCAGGGTGAGCCACGCAGGGTCCCCCCGAGCGGCGCGGGCACGGTGCCGCAGGCCTCTGCGGGCAGCTGCCTGCCCCCTCCCTGCCCCCTGCCTGCCTGCCCGCCCCCGGGGAGGGCCGCGGGGCGCGGCGGGGGCCGCCTTACCTGCAGCTTGGTGTAGGAGGCGTTGACCAGCCCGTTGCGCAGGATGGAGTGCCAGTTCTCAATGTGAGAGCCGCTGCAAGAAGGCCACCTCAGCCCCGCGCCGCCCGCCAGGGGGGTCCCGCTCGCACCCCTTCCCCCAGCCCCCGCCCCGGGCCACTCACTGGAAAGCGAAGGTGCTGCCGTAGAGCTTCTTGGCGGTGCGGAACCGAGCTTCCTTGGCCGGGGGGCTGCTGAGCAGGAGGAACTGGTGCGAGGTGTGCATGAACTTCAGCTGCTACCAGGGCAAAGGGACCAGCAGAGGTGGCGCCGGTGGGGAGAGAGGACGGACGGACAGGCAGACAGACAAGAGATCATGCACGGCAGCCTGGCCCCGTGCCTGGCCCAGCCCTGGTTCGCCATGAGGGCCTGTGGGATCCCATCCTCCATCCTATAGCCCCTCCTCGGCCTCCCACACCTCACAGGCTGCAGACCCCATCCCAAGGGCTGCATCTGACAGCCCAGACCCTCACACCCCCCACCCCGCAGCCTTGCATCCCTCACACTGCAATCTCCCTGTACCCCATCTCCTGCACCCCATGCCCTACATCCCACATCTCCTATCCTACATCCCACCTTCCATGCCCTTCATCCCACATCCCAGGCCCATTGTCCTACATCTCATACCCTGCATCCCACATCTCACATCATCCCATATCCTACCTCCCACCTCTCCTATCTTACATGCAACATCCTATATCCGATGCCTCACATCTCACACCCCAGCCCCATACCCTACACCCCATACCTTATGTCCTACCTTCCATACCCTATCTCCTACATGCCATATCCCACCTTTCACACCCTCTGTCTCATCCTCCACACCTCATATCCCAATCCCATGCCCTTCATGCCACATCCCATACCCTGCGTCCTGCACTCCATATCCTACATCCCACATCCTCCAGCCAGCACCTTGTATCCTGTGTCCAGCATCCCTCTCCCCATGTCATGCATCCCACCTCCCAGATCCTACATCCTGCATTCCATATTTCATGTCCTGCATCCTATTCCCTCCATTCCACATCCCATATCACACCTCCCAGCCCCTCCACCCCACATCCCACCCCTCCACTCGGAGCCTGGCCAGGCCACTTACCCTGCTGAGGGGCAGCTTGACAATGTGGGATCTGTTGCTGGAGATTATCCTTGGGAAGAGGATGAGGAAGGTCACATAGGGTGGTCCCAAGCTCCCCTGGGAGCAGGGCCAAGCCAGGAGCTGCATCAGAACCCACCCCGAGGCCGATGGGTGGCCAAGAACCCAGAGCAGAAAGGGATGGAGGGGGTGGTGCTGTGGATGCCCACCTGTCCCCCACCCCATTCCCTGGGGCAGCAGGACAGGGCTGCGGCACCCTCGGCCTTACCACTGCAGGAGGGGATGGGCCAGGGGGTCTAGTTTGTCCATCTGCTTCTTGATCTCCAGGTAGGAGCCCTGGCAGAAGTGAGAGGGGGATGGAGGTGGGCACCAAACTTCCCCCGCCCCGGGGCAGGGCCAGGCCAGCGTACCTGAGTCATCTCCCGGATGGACATGACACTGTCCAGGGCCTTCTGCAGCCGCTCGTAGTTCTTCTTCTACGTGTGGGACAGCACAGAGGTGGCTCTCAGAGGGGTGCCCTGGGGCTGCCGCTGCTGCCCGGGGCCCATCCTGCCCGGCGCTTACCTTGGGGTTGAACGCAAGTGTCTTGGGGTCGCTGGGGTCCACCACGGAGGGGTAAGGCTCGAAGATGATGCTCTTGCGGGGGGACTCCAGGGCGGCACGGCACATGGCCACCAGCAGGTCCACCACCTGGGGGACGGAGCGTGGGGTGAAGGGGCTGTAGGCCGAGGTGCCAGCCGGCTCATCTGCCGCCGCCCCCTCCTCACCTCGGCGCCCGTAGCCACCTCCTCTGCCGCGCCGGACATGACGCCCAGGGTGTAGAAGGAGAAGACGCAGAGCTCCCGGGTGCACACCGCCGGCTGCAGTAGCGGGGACAGCAGGGTCAGGGAGGGGACAGGGGGTGCCAGCCCCGCGCCAGCCCTGCCCCGGCGGCCGCACCTTGAGCATGGAGCCGTTCTGGAAGACGTGCTGCTCGTCACACACCACGCAGTACTCGTTCAGCGTCGGGATCCGCTGCTCCGCGTACTTCATCATCTGCGGGCACCGCGGCGTGGGCCTCAGAGCACGGCACTGGGCTCTGGGCACCGCAGCATGGCCCTCAGAGCATGGCACTGGGCTCCGGGCACCGCGGCACAGTCCTCAGAGCACGGCACCGGGCTCCGGGCATGGCCCTCAGAGCATGGCACTGGGCTCCGGGCATCGCAGCACGGCCCTCAGAGCATGGCACTGGGCTCCGGGCACCGCGGCACAGCCCTCAGAGCACGGCACTGGGCTCTGGGCACCACAGTGTGGGCCTCAGAGCACGGCACTGGGCTCTGGGCACCGCGGCACGGCCCTCAGAGCATGGCACTGGGCTCCGGGCACCGCGGCCCGGCCCTCAGAGCATGTCACTGGGCTCCGGGCACCGCGGCACGGGCCTCAGAGCATGGCACTGGGCACCATGGTGCAGGCCAGGGCAATGGGCAACAGTGGGGTGGGGATCAGGAGAACGGGGACCAGGGGCATGAGGATCAGTAGGGTGGGGACCAGGGGGGCAGGGATTATGGGGATGGGGACCAGTGCGGTGGGGATCAGGGGGGTGGGGACCAGTGGGGTGGGGATCAGGAGGATGGGGAGCATTGAGCAGCATGCTCTAGGCAGTGGGGGAGGGGTAAGTGGGCTGTGGGGCAGAGGAAAGCATGCTCCAGGCAATGGGGTGGGGATGAGTGGGATGTGAGGCAGAGAGAAGGATGAGGACAGTGGGATGGGGCAGTGGGATATGGGGCAGCAGGTGAGATACTCTAGGCAATGAGATGGGGATGAGAGAGATGTGGGGCAGCAGGTGAGATGGTCAAGGCAGTGGGATGGGGATGAGTGGGATGTGGAGCAGTGGGAATGATCCTCCAAGTGGAACAGCTCTGTGGGACACAGGGCAGCAGAAAGGATGCTCCAAGCTATGGGATGGGGCTGAGCAGGCCATGGGGCAGTGGGCAGCAGCTCTGCAGCACACAGGGCAGCAGAAAGGATGCTCCAAGCTATGGCATGGGGCTGAGCAGGCCGTGGGGCAGTGGGCAGCAGGGAGGGCAATGCAGGTTGCCCACCTGGACAAGGAAGCCGTACTCCAGCGTGGGGATGTTCTTGCAGTGGCCGCCAACCTGCGAGGGAGCCGGAGGGAGCCAGCTGCGTTATCCCCTTCCCTCCCTGCACCCTCACCTCTGCCTGGCACCGCTAGCCCCCAGCACCCCCCAGCACACTGGGACCCCTGACACACCAATGCCCTCCTGCAGACACCGCCACAGCGGGGACGTGGCACCAAGNGGGATTAGGGGGAGGGGGACCAGGGGGATAGGGATCAATGGGGTGGGGATCAGGGAGATGGGAACCGGGAGGATGAGGACCAGTGCGGTGGGGATCAGGGGGATGGGGACCAGTGCGGTGGGGATCAGGGGGGTGGGGACCAGTGGGGTGGGGATCAGGAGGATGGGGAGCATTGAGCAGCATGCTCTAGGCAGTGGGGGAGGGGTAAGTGGGCTGTGGGGCAGAGGAAAGCATGCTCCAGGCAATGGGGTGGGGATGAGTGGGATGTGAGGCAGAGAGAAGGATGAGGACAGTGGGATGGGGCAGTGGGATATGGGGCAGCAGGTGAGATACTCTAGGCAATGAGATGGGGATGAGAGAGATGTGGGGCAGCAGGTGAGATGGTCAAGGCAGTGGGATGGGGATGAGTGGGATGTGGAGCAGTGGGAATGATCCTCCAAGTGGAACAGCTCTGTGGGACACAGGGCAGCAGAAAGGATGCTCCAAGCTATGGGATGGGGCTGAGCAGGCCATGGGGCAGTGGGCAGCAGCTCTGCAGCACACAGGGCAGCAGAAAGGATGCTCCAAGCTATGGCATGGGGCTGAGCAGGCCGTGGGGCAGTGGGCAGCAGGGAGGGCAATGCAGGTTGCCCACCTGGACAAGGAAGCCGTACTCCAGCGTGGGGATGTTCTTGCAGTGGCCGCCAACCTGCGAGGGAGCCGGAGGGAGCCAGCTGCGTTATCCCCTTCCCTCCCTGCACCCTCACCTCTGCCTGGCACCGCTAGCCCCCAGCACCCCCCAGCACACTGGGACCCCTGACACACCAATGCCCTCCTGCAGACACCGCCACAGCGGGGACGTGGCACCAAGGTGAGGGAGAAAACCCCAGAGGACCCCGTGGCAGGTGTGCCAGCGCGCCCCTGAGCACCCAAGGGTGCTGGGCCAAGGCTCAGGGGAGAAACCCCAGAGGGGTTGCCCCACAGTGCAAGGATCTCCCTCCCCCCAGAACATCTGAGCCGAGGCTGGTAGAGCCACCGGCAACCCAGGAAGGGGAAAGAGGAAAGCAAACCCCGAGGCGGGGAGGCACCCACCAGGATGTTGAAGGGGGCAACACCTGCCTGGGTGCTGGCCGGGGGGTAGCCGAAAACCTCCACCTTGGGGTTCTTGACGGTGCAGGAGACGGAGCGGTTCATCAGGCGGTTGGCACGAGCCTCAGGGATGCCCAGCTTGCCCTTCAGCACCGAGTCCTGGATGACAGGGAAGCTGGGAGACCTGCGGGCACACAAACCCCCTCAGCGCCCAGCTTTGCCACCAAGCCCTGCTCCTGTCTCACCCAGAGCCACAGGCAGCCTCCGGCCGGTTTGGAGAGCAACCACCACCTCCTCAGGCTCTGGTGGGGAGCGGCAGCATCCAAAGGGGCAAAGTGGAGAAACTGAGGCAGGCTGCCAGATCTGCAGCCACCCAGAGCGAGGGGACGGAGGGTTCGGTCCTGCAGGGACACGGCTGGGATCTTACTTGGGGATGGGGGAGAAGATGCTGAGGCCAGCGCGGAACTTCTTGATGGTGCCGCTGGTCTTGAACCAGCTGTGCCGCTTCTCCTGCTGCGTCTTCAGGAAATCGTTGCTGAGATGCTTCCATTGTTGGGAGGTGAACATGCCCAGGATCCTGGCAGAGGCGTGGCACAGACGCCTGAGCGGGGTGCCAGCACCCACGGTCCACGCCCACGCTCTATGCCACCCAACTCCTGCTTCTTCCCGCCCAAAGCCGGCAATGAGCCCACTGCAGGGCTGTGCGGCAGGTAAAAGGTGGTGGCGTGGAGACAAGTGGCACCTGGCCGGTTCGGGGGCAAAACAGTGCCCCTGCGGACCCCCCCCACCCAGCATCTTCAGGCACCCATCTCAGCTCTTACTTCTTCAGCTGCAGACCCAGTCCGAAGCCCTCCTTGTTGGACGGCTGGAAAACCTCGATGGATGGTTCTGCGGGGCGAGAGAGGCAGTGCCACCGCTATGCCCACACCCAGGGCACCAGGGGGCACCAGGGGGCACCACGTCCTGCCCGTCCTCTCCACTCACCGGGGCCATCGAGGTACTGGGAGAGGGAGAAGCGCAAGCGGAGGACGATGGGCTCCGTCCGCAGCACCTTCCACGCCGTCGCCACCTCCTCCTGCCAAGGCACAGCCACCATTTGCTGCAGCCACAGGGACACCCTCCCGGGCCACCCATGGAGGTCTGGGGACCCCACACCCTCCCGGTGCCAACACTGCTCCGGGGGCACCCCAGAGACTCACATCAAGGAAGCTGATGTTCACGTGGAGGTCGATGTCCACGTCGTCGATGGTCCCGTACTCTCTGTGAAGACACATGGTGCCAGGGCGGGGGTGGGGTGAGGCTGGCATGGTGCTGGCATCTCTGTCTAGTGCCCGCCAGGCTGGGGCTCACAGGTTTGTAGGGGTGGTGACAGGCGTGTGTAGCTCCCTGGGTATTGACTGTGTGCATCCATGGGAGGAGGATGGCACAAGCAGAGTGCCACCTGGATTGTGGAAGGGTGTCTGGGAATGGCATGGCTGGGTGCTCGCGGGATGGCATGGTTGGATGTCCAGATGTGCCACAGCAGGTGCCTGGGAATGGCACAGCTGGATGTCCCAAGGTACAGCTTGAGGTCCTGGGGATGGCATGGCCAGATGCCCCAAGATGCTACGACCAAGTTCCTGAGGATGCTATTTCAAGTGCCCCAGGGGCAGCACAGCCACGTGCCTCACAGATGGCACTTCTGAGTGCCCAAGGATGCCACAGCCATGTGCCCAGGGATGCCATGGATGGGTGTCTGGTGATGCCATTGCCAGGTGCTCCATGGATAGCACAGCCAAGTGCCTGGGGGTGCTGAGTGGCCCAGTGATGCCATAGCTGGGTGCCCTGCATCCTCAGGGATGGCACAGTCAGGTGCCTCAAGGTGGCACAGATAGGTGCCTGGGGATGTCACAGCTGGGTGCTCTAGGAATGCCATGTCCAAGTGCAGTGCCTCAGAGATGCCACAGCCAGGTGCATAGGCATGGCACATCTGGCTGCCCCATGGGTGGCATGTCTTAGTGTCTGAAAGATGCCACTACTAGGTACCTGGGGATGGCACAGCTGAGTGCCACGGTGATGCCATGGCCAGATGCTCTGGGAATGCCATGGCTGGGCTCCCCAGGAACGCTGGAGGAATGGCACAGCCAGGTGCCTTAGGAAGGCTGCAGTTGGGTGCCCCATGGGTGGCACCGCTGGGTGCCCACAGGTGGCCTGGCCAGGTGCAGGGGTGGCGGGCAGCAGGAGCACCCACCTGACGGCCACGGCATTCTCGCTGTAGATCTCCTTCACGGCCTCGATGTCGGCGTCCAGCTGTGGGTGGCGGTACAGGTCGGCGGCACAGGTGCCCTGCGGCACAGCATCCCGGGACATTGTCACACCTGCGGCCCCCCTGCAGCCCCCCGCAGCACTGGGAGCAGGCTGGGAGACACCCAGCTCTCCCCCGGGGCACCCACGGCACCCAGGGCACCCACAGCACCCAGGGCACCCACAGCACCCAGGGCTTACCTGGACGCCATAGAGGAACTCCTCAGATTCATTGTCCCCGTCGGAGTCATCGTCCGTCCAGTACTGACCCTTGAGGTCCTGGGTGGCACAGAGTTGGGGGGCAGCAGATTAGAGAAGGCAGAGAATTGAGGGGCAGCAGGGATGGAAGGAGAGGGCTGGGGCTAGGAGGTTGTGGGAAAGTTGGGGGGTGGGTTCGAGGGGATGGGGGGGACTGGCTATGGGGGAACAGACTGGGGGGGACAGTTTGGGTGGGAGTAGGTTCTGGGAGAGACAGCTGGGGGGGCAAGCTGAGGAGCAGTGGGTTGGGGGAGCAGGTTGTGGGGAATGATTTGGGGGGAGAGGTTTGAGGAGCAGTGAAAAGAGGGAGTAGGATGGAGGCATTAAGATGGGGAGCAGCAGGTTGGGAAGTGGGGTGGGGGAGTACTTTGGAGGGCAGTGGGATGTGGGCAAATGGGTTGGGGACAGAGGGATGGGAGGTAGCAGGATGCGAGGAGCAGTCTGGGGGGCAGTGGGATGGGAGCGGTTTAGGAGGGCAGCAGGACAGAGGAGCAGGTTAGGGATGACAGGTTGGGGACAGCAAGATGGAGACAGCAGGATGGAGGACAGCAATACTGGGACAGCAGTATGGGGACAGTAAGATGGGGACAGCAGGTTGGGGAGTGCAATATGGGGACAGCAAGATGGGGACAGCAAGATGGGGACAGCAAGATGAGGACAGCAGGCTGGGGAGAGCAATATGGGGACAGCAGGATGGGGATAGCAGGTTGGGGAGTGCAATATGGGGACAGCAGGCTGGGGATAGCAGGTTGCTGAGCGCAATATGGGGACAGCAAGATGGGGACAGCAAGATGAGGACAGCAGGTTGGGGAGCGCAATATGGGGACAGTAAGATGGGGACAGCAGGTTGGGGAGTGCAATATGGGGACAGCAAGATGGGGACAGCAGGTTGGGGAGTGCAATATGGGGACAGCAGGCTGGGGATAGCAGGTTGCTGAGCACAATATGGGGACAGCAAGATGGGGACAGCAAGATGGGGAGTGCAATATGGAGACAGTAAGATGGGGACAGCAGGTTTGGGACAGTAGAATGGGGACAGCAGGTTGAGAAGCGCCACATGGGGACAGCAAGATGGGGACAGCAGGTTGAGAAGTGCAATATGGGGACAGCAAGATGGGACAGTAGAATGGGGACAGCAGGTTGAGAAGCGCCACATTGGGGACAGCAAGATGGGGACAGCAAGATGGGGAGTGCAATATGGAGACAGTAAGATGGGGACAGCAGGTTTGGGACAGTAGGATGGAGATAGCAGGTTTGGGACAGCAATACGGGGACAGCAGGTTGAGGAGCGCAACATGGGGACAGCAAGATGGGGACAGCAATACGAGGACAGCAATACGGGGACAGCAGTTTGGGGAGTGCAATATGGGGACAGCAGGTTGGGGACATTAAGATGGGGACAGCAGGTTGGGGACAGCAAGATGGGGCCGCGCACAGTGCCTCCAAGAGGGCCTCGGCCGATGGCGAGGGGTTGTCCTCCCCCGCTAGGCCCGTCCCCCTCCCGTCCCGGGGGACAGCTGGGGNCCACCAATCCCCATCCCCCATCCCGATCAGGCCCCGTCCTGCCGCTCCTCCCTCCGCGGCTTCGGGACCTGCTCCTTCCGCCGGGCCGGCCCCGGGGGTGTCCCCGTGTTGTCCCCGTGCCTCCCGGGCGGCGGGACCCCCCCTCACCATCTCAGCGGCGGCGGGGCGGGCCTGTCGGCGGCTCCATGCTGGCGGGCGGGCGGGCGGCCATCGGGCCTTGACGTCAGGGCCTCGGCGCGGGCCCGGCGCCACCGCCGTCACCCGGCAACGCCGCCGATGACGTCACGCGGCGGGGACCCNCCCCCGGCATCGGAGCGGCCGTGATGGTCTGGCGGCAGCCCCCAGTGTCCCCCACTGCTGTCCCCATCACCGGTTCTCCGGGGGCCACATCGCTCCCGCTTAGTGCCCACCACAAACTCCCCCACGGAAGGGGGGCGGGGGAGGGTGGTACCGGATCCCCTCAAGGTGTTCCCGCAGCCCAGCAGAGGGTCCTCAGTATCTCCATTACCTGGTGCCCAGCACCCCCAGTACAGAGTCCCCACGGTCCCAGCATGGGGTGGGCACTGTGGGTCCCCCTATGGCTGGCCCCAGGATCGGAGCATCATAGAATGGGGTAGGTTGGAACCTGGTCCTGAACATCTCCAGGGAGGTTGTGGAGCACAGAAGCACCCAATGTGATCGAAGATCACATTGGGTGCTTCTGTGCTCCACAACCTCCCTGGGCAACCTGTGCCAGTGTCTCACCACCCTCAACCTGTGCCAGTCTCTCACCACCCTCAGCCTGTGCCAGTCTCTCACCACCCTCACTGTCAAGAACCCTTTCCTAACATCCAGTTTCAATCTCCCCTCTGCCAGTTCAAACCCATTCCTCCTCCCCCTGTCATCACAAGCCCTTGTCAATAGTCCCTCCCCAGCCCTCCTGTAGCCCCAGGGTTCAGCACAGAGCTCCCAGAGTCTTCCTGCACCCAGCACAAGGAGGCCTCTCTGTGGCCTCAGAAGCTCACCCCAGGGTCCCCCAGTGCCACCAGCACAGAGTGCCCAGTGCAGGGTGAAAATTTTGAGTCCCCATATGGCTGGTTGATAGAATCAGAGAATCAGTCAGGGTGGGAAGGGAGCACAAGGATCAGGCAGTGCCAACCCCCTGCCATGCCCAGGGACACCTTACCCTAGAGCAGCCTGACCACAGCCTCAGCCAGCCTGGCCTCAAACACCTCCAGCCATGGGGCCTCAACCACCTCCCTGGGCAACCCATTCCAGCCTCTCATCACTCTCCTGCTCAACAACTCCCTCCTCACCTCCAGCCTCCCTCTCCCCACCTCTGCCTTTGCTCCATTCCCCCCAGGCCTGACACTCCCTCACAGCCTCAAAAGTCCCTCCCCAGCTGTCTTGGAGCCCCCTTCAGACCCTGCAAGGCCACAAGAAGGTCACCTGGGAGCCTCCTCTGCTCCAGCCTGCACAGCCCCAACTCTTTCAGTCTGTGCTCACAGCAGAGCTGCTGCAGCCCTCTCAGCATCCTCCTGGCCCTGCTCTGGACACTCTCCAGCATCTCCACAGCCCTCTTGTCCCAGGGGCTCCAGCACTGGATGCAGTACTCCAGGTGGGGTCTCAGCAGAGCACAGCAGAGGGGGAGAATCCCCTCCCTGGCCCTGCTGGCCACACTTCTGCTGCTGCAGCCCAGGCTCTGCTTGGCTTTCTGGGCTGCAAGTGCACACTGCTGGCTCCTGTGGAGCTTCTCCTCCAGCAGCACCCCCAAGTCCCTCTGCTCAGGGCTGCTCTGCAGCCACTCACTGCCCAGCCTGGATTGGTGCTTGCCATTGCCTCGCCCCAGCTGCAGGACCTTGCCCTTGCTCTTGTTGAACCTCCTGAGCTTGGCTTGTGCCCACCTCTGCAGCCTGCCCAGCTCCCTCTGGATGGATCCCTGCCCTCCAGCCTGGCTGCTGCACCACACAGCTTGGTGTGGGCAGCAAACCTGCTGAGGCTGCACTCAGTGCCTCTGTCCATGGCACCCACAAAGGTGTTGACTCTGCTTGTCCCTGGCCTGCACTTGGCCATGGAGCCATTGGCAGCCACTCTTTGGGTGCAGCCATCAAGCCAGTTCTGTACCCATCCAGTGGTGCACCCACCAGAGCCATGTGGCACCAGCTTGGAGAGCAGGATGTGGTGCAGGACAGTCCTGCCTCTCCACAGCCTCACGGCTCACTTCAAGGTTCCCCAGTGTCCCCAGCACAGGGTGCCCAGTGCCCAGGGTGACAATTTGGGTCCCTATATGGCTGGTCCAGCCTCTACATGGCCTCTTGGCTCACCCCAGGGTCCCCCCCCTCACCAGCACAGGGTGCCCAGTATCCAGGGTGACAATTTTGGGTCCCCATATGGCTGGCATGGTGTCCCCACAGCCTAGCACAGGGTCCTTTGGTCCCCAGTACAGGGTTCTCAGTGTCATAGGTGTCCCTACACATAGGCTCCTAATGGTCCCACCATAGGGTGACAATTTTGGGTCTGGGCCAGTGTCTCCAAGGCTCAGCACAGCATCTCCAGTGTCCTCAGCACACAGTCCCCAAGGTCCAAGCTCAGGGTCCGCAGTACAGAGTGACCATTTTGGGTTCCCATATGGCTGGCACGGTGTCCCCCATGGCCCAGCACAGGGTCCTCAGTGTTCCCAGCACAGAGTGCCCACGGTCTCAGCACAGGGTGACCAATTTGGGCCCCTATGTGGCTGGCATGGTGTCCCTACAACCCAGTGCAGGTGTCCCCCATGGCCCCGTGGCCCAGCACAGGGTCCCCAGTGTTCCCAGCACAGAGTGCCCACAGCACAGGGTGACCATTTCAGGCCCCCATATGTCTGGCGTGGTGACCTCACAACCCAGTGCAGGGTTCCTAGGTTCCCTGTACAAGGTCCCTATTGTCCCTGCACAAGGTTCCAGTGTCCCCTGGTGTAGGGTCCTCGTGGTCCCAGAACAGGGTAGCCATGTTTGGTCCCACTTATAGGTGTCCCAGCAAGCCCAGCACAGGGTCTCCAGTGTTCTCAGTGCTGGGACCCCGAGGTCCCAGCTTAGAGTGAACGTTTTGGGTCCCCACATGGCTGGCATAATGTCCCCGTAGGCCAGCACAGGTTCCCCGGTGATCCCCAGTACAGGGTCCTCCTGTACCCTGCACAGGGTGACCCTTTTGTGTCCCCACATGGCTAACAGTGTCCCCATGACATGGCACCAGGACCTGCCTAGCAGGTCCCCTGTCAATGGCATGTCCCTAGTGTCACCATGGGTCTCAGTGTGGAGCAGCCACGATGAGTCCCCAGCATCCCTGAGAGGTCAGTTGCAGGCTCAAGACTCTCCAACACCTCACAAAACCGCCCAGCAGCCCGCAGAGAGGAGCCTCGACCCCAGCCCTTGAGGCCTTTCGGAGCCCTAGAGCGGGAGTGGGGCGGGGGAAGAGGTGAGGGGCGCGCTCCCTTTAAGAGCGGCAAGACGAGGCGCGGCCCCTTTAAGAGCGGCAGGCAAGACGCGGCCCCTTTAATGCGGCGACCACTCTCTGACCGCGCGCGCGGCGCGTGTGCCGCCCCCTCATTGGCCGGCCGTGGGGTCTTGGTGCTTCCCTCCGCGCTTTGTGCGTCCGCCGGGAAAAAAAAGAGGAAAAAGAGTCCAGGCGCCCCGCCTCCTCCTTCTGCGGCCGAGCGGGTGGCGGAAGGATCCTCGGGCGAGGTCGGCGGGGAGGCGGTGCTGCGGCCAGCCGGGATCACCTTGGCGGGGCGGCGGGGCGGCGCGCAGAGGAGCGGCGGCTCTGGGAGTGGACGGGCGCGGGCTGAAGCTGAGCGGCGGCAGGTAACGGCGGCAAGTTAACGGCAGCCTGAGGGTTAACGGGTGGCTGGCGAGCGAGCGAGGAGAGGGGGCCCGCCGCCATCATCCCCCTTTCCGCCGTTGAAGCGAGGGTTTCCCTCAGGCAGTGGCGGTGCGAAGGAGGTAGATCCTTGAGGTGAGGTACCGGGAAGGTGGGGAAGCGTCGGTCCTTGCGGAGAGATACCGGGTTGGGGAGGAAGGGGGAAGCGGAAAAAGGCAGTAAAACGGAGCGTTGGGCCTGCGTTGCAACACCTCCCTCGGTTTCCTGATGGCTGGGGCTGGACCAGAGTCTTCTGGGAGGCTGAGTCAGATGGAGACGGAGCGAAAAGCTCTGCCGGCCTCTCCCCCCCCTCCCCCCCCAGCCCCCTCTCGCCGTGCCTGCCCTCACGCAAGAGCCGCGGCGATGCTCTGAAGGGCATTAGCTGGGATCAGCGTACGGCTCACTAAACTCACCGGTGATGCTGCAGCCTCGTTATTCCTCCCGCCCCCTCAAGAGAAGGCCCCTTCCGAACGAGTCTTCCCCCGTCATTATTCCTGCCTAAACACGTCCAGTCGCTGTAGACAGGCCCTCGAACTGTGAAAAACCTTCGCAACGTGTTTGAACTCTCTCTGCTGGGCATGAATAGCGCTTTTGTGGGCGGACAATGGCAACCTCCTCACTGTCTCCTCGGATTAATAAAAGTAGAGGGAGGTCTCTCAAAACCCTGCTTTGTTCTGATACGGCAACGAGTTGCTGACCGGGCTCAGGTTAACAGAAATCAGAGGTTTTGTGGTCTTAACTTTCTGGCTGCTCCTCTGACTTGCTTTAGCCTAAAGACTGAATGACAAAGAGGACTTTTTGTTTGCTTTTTTTTTTGACCCAGATACTTCCAGGGAAACCCAAGAGCTTGTTGTGCAGCCAGGAGTGCTCAATTTAAGTAAATAATGATTAAAAACCAAGCCCCCCCTCCCCAAAAAATCCTCGGCACACGATTTTATGCCCCACATCCCATTCATAAAGCAGCATTTGGGATAATTTTTATGCCCCACATCCCATTCACAAAGTAGAATTTGAGTTAATCCAGGGGAGTTAAATTTAGGTTTAATTCAGAGGGTTAAGTTTGGTGGCCTAATGGGGTGGGCTGAAGCCATCTCTTTACCAAACCATCGCCACCAGAGCAAGGAAGGGGTTTTTGTGCTAGGGCAGGAAGCTCTGCTGCCAGCCACGTGTTGGAAGCAGGACTCTTGCCTGAGAAACCCTCCTGAGAAGCTTCACCTTTGCTGCGTGATGAACTTGTCGAGGCTCTCTCCAAGCCCTTTGTTTGGGCAGTCTGCCTTTTTCTTGTCTACCTACTCCTTCACCTCCACCCAAAGCCTGTAAGAACCTGATGTCGTTGGTGTTGGCTGGAGCGATCGCACACCGGCGTTAATGCCCTTGCCACACACGAAGCTGATAACTTAACCTTTCCCGGGCTGGCCAGGACCACGTGCTTGGTCCTTTATCTCCTGCCCGGCCGGGTTTAGGCCCTTGTTCTCCCAGGCCAAGGAAGATGGTGCCTGGAGGCCGCCGCACGAGGTGATGGATAGCACGTAGGGAATGAGGCTGCAGTACCTTGGCCCTGCCGCCCAGGGCTGGGCGCGCAGCAAATCCCCGGCCTGCGCTTGGGGATGCTGGGTGGGATTGGTAAATCCACCGGGAGGTGGATTGAAATGTAAAGAGACCCTCGGAACTTCCCTTTATGATGTAAAAGAGATTTTTTTTTTTTTTTACCCTTTCCTTGAAGACAGATGAGTGGTTTCCTCTGCTGCGGGGCCAGGCTCCTTGCCCTCTACCAGCGCACCACACTGCAAGGTTAAGTTGGTAGGTGTGCCCACACTACATATGCCCTCCAGATAAGTCTCTGCTCTTGCCAAATATCTGATTCTTGGGCCCTTAAGCCTCATGTATGGCTTTACCCTCCAGAAAGGGCAGGCAAGACTAACACATCTGCATGGAGGGGAAGTGGCTGATGGCACCCAGGGCTGGCCTGACTTTGCGAAATGCTGGAGAGGCTCCTCCGTGTGGTAGCTGTGGGTCTCGTTGCCCAGAACGGCATCTGCCAGCCCGGAGCAGGTGGTGATGGTTTCTGGATCCCGTCCAAGGTTGCAGAAAAGAGATGGCATTTTGGGGTGGCCATCTTGTCCTTATGTAACGGTGCAATGCCACCTCCTGCAACAGGCACCCCGGGAGGAATGTGCTGCCCTCCCTCTCTGGCAGAGGCTGTATCAAAAGCCTGCTCTGCCACAGGGCTGGGCTTTTTTTTTTAACTCCCTGTTGATGTTGAGTGCCTTCAGCTCCTGGAATGAAGAAAGCTGATGTTTTTCTAGCCTGTTTTTGGGAATCTGAAGGCCTGCCTGGTTTCATAACTCTGCCCTTCTTAAATATGAGTGTTTAATTCAAACCATATCTGCTTCTGGCTGGGGGCACTGGGCATGAGCAGCCTTGTTCTGCAGCGCCACTGAGGTTGTGTAAGGGAGGCTGACCAATAAAACCTGAATCATCACTCGCCATGAGCCTCCTCACTGCCTGCCTCCAACTTTCACAGGCAGTGCCACACCTTTGGTGTGCAGATGGTTAATACCAGCTGTGCCTGGTGAGAGTTCCTCTGTCACTGCACTTTCCATTTCCGTTACTGCTGATAACAGCAAAGGCTTGGCCCAGGGTGGGGATTGCTCCTGCCTCTCCTTTCTGTTTTTTGTTTTTTTTTGTTTTGTTTTCAAGGTGCAGTGGAGTTAGGATTTCTCTCAGCTGCTTTCTCTTTTTCCTTCCTGAGGCAGTGGAGTTAGGATTTCTCTCATGTTTTTTTTTTGTTTTGTTTTCGAGGTGCAGTGGAGTTAGGATTTCTCTCAGCTCCTTTCTCTTTTTCCTTCCTGAGGTGCAGTGGAGTTAGGATTTCTCTCAGCTCCTTTCTCTTTTTCCTTCCTGAGGTGCAGTGGAGTTAGGATTTCTCTCAGCTCCTTTCTCTTTTTCCTGCCTGAGGTGCAGTGGAGTTAGGATTTCTCTCAGCTGCTTTCTCTCCTTTTTCCTCCTCGAGACGCAGTGGAGTTAGGATTTCTTTCAGCCCACTGCAGGATGAGCTGACTAGGGTTAGTCACCTCAGTACTGCAAGACCGGTCCTGACCTCATACGGCTCCTTCTAGAATATTCATGAGCCGAGGAGATAACCAGACGTCTTTGGGACACTGCCTGAAGTGCAGGCAGCCCAAGTTATCAACGTGCGGCTTTAATCCTTATTCCTCGAGGAAGGAATTGAGATTTATTGAGTGCTACTGGAAACATGCAGGCTTTGTAGGGTATGCCTTGCACAGCCCAGACTGAGTGCTCACTGTCTGCAGAAAACCTGTGGAGTAGTGGGAAATGCCTGAGATTCCTGCTGGAAGACTGGTTCTTCCAGTAGAATTCAGTCAGTGGTAACGGTGGGAGGGGGAGGTGTTAAAAAGAGAAACTTGTTGGTTGGAAACAAGTTGATGCTTTTTTTTCCCCAGATACACTTGGAGGAGAAAAAAGTTGCTTTTGTCCTCTTTCTTAAAAAGAGCAACCTGGGAGCGAGATGCTGTCGGCAGGTGGGGGCTGGGACATGCTGTGTGGCTGCTGCGTCTGCTCTGCTATCTGGGCAAGGTCACAGTGTCTCTGATGGATTTCTCTGGGCTCGCCGGAGAAACTTGTGAGGGAGGTCGTGACTGAGAGTTTCACTTCCTTTTCATGCCTTTGTAAAGACTTTAGGTAGGGGTGTTAGGTTGTATTTGTGAGTGGCTGGGGTGGGTGGGGGATGTCCATCGGATGAGGACAACTCGCCTGCCTATTTTAAACCCGTGCAAGTCATGCTCTGGCTCCAGTTTCCCCTCTCTGCGTTCTGCTGTCTGGCTTCCAGAAGCTGTGCAGACCTGAGCTGCTGGCTTTGCCTGGAGGCCATTTCCCAGCAAAGCCCTTTCTGTTTTTTTTTTAACTGACATCCAGAGAAGCTGTCAGTGCCCCGCAGGTGTCAGAAGGTGCAGCAGCAAGTGTCAGAGGGCTAAAACACAATGTTTGGGGGCTGAGCGGCAGGGTGTCCGACAAGGATGGGACTCTGGCGGCCGTTTGATGTGGGCAAACCTCCTTGTAGCGACTCTGGTGAATCAGCAGCTTCTGGCAGGACTGAGGGAAAGGCAGGCTTTGCCAGGACAAATTATGGTTTTCGCTGGCCTGGCTCCTTTCTGCCGCATGGGAGCGAGGCGATGGTGAGTCAGGGCTGGCTGCGAGAGGAGCTGTACGATCTGCACGTACGTAGGGAAGGGAAGGGAAGGTCTCTGCGGAGCTGGAGAGGCCGAGGGGAGGAGCCTTGGCTTGACTGCGGCACCGGGCAGGCACATGGCAGGGCTGGCAGAGGATCTCCCTGCCTGCTTCTCCAGAGGCATGGCTGCCTTCTGGAAGGTCCCACTAGTTTGCTGAAGGCTTTGGGCTTTGGTAGTGCCTCCCATTTGAAGCTGGGCTAGCTGGTAGCTGCAGCTAACACCATTTTGAGATTTAGTCGGGGTTTCTTTTGGTCTGCTTGGGCAGGCAGAAGGGCTCCTCCTGCTCTGTGCCTGCCTCCTCTTTAATGAGCACCACGCCGAAAGTCTATCTTGGAGGGAAAGCCAACTTCTGCTGAAGAAGCAGCCTGCTTTGAGCATCCCCTGGGTGCCCAGGGTGTGAAGTTTGAAGTCAAACTGCTGTTCGAGGTCAAAACTAGTGATGTGCTCATGCCAGTAGCCACTGCTTTACATCACTCTCTCGCTGGAGATGCTTTGAATGCCGGCAGTCTAGCCTGGGCAGGTTGGAGAGGACAAACAGCTTTTACTGCTAGTTGAGAACAAAATTGTGGTGGGGCCTGAGGTGCGCAGTTAGAAATGCCCCAGGGGTACCAGTGCTGCTGGGAAATGAGTGTCCTCCCTTCCTAGCAGAGAGTTAAGCTTCAGTTCAGCTTCCTCTTAGGCTTGCAGGCTGTTGCTGCTGCTGTGGGGATGCTCTAGTTCTGTGGAAGCAAGCAGCCAGTTCAGAGAGGCCTTTTTTTACGCACACTTTGAAGTTGTGGAGTCTCCTTCTCTGGAGGCATTCAAAACCCTTCTGGATGTATTCCTGTGTGACCTACTCTGAGTGATCCTGCCCAGGCAGAGGTGTTGGACTCAGTGATCCTTGGAGGTCCCTTCACGTTGTGTGTGATTCTGTGTGAAAAAGGCCAGTTTTAAACCTTGCAGGGGAGTGCAGGAGGTGGGGCAGATGTGTGGCGCCTTTGGTTTGGAGAGGGTCTTGGAGCACATTAAACCTTGGTCCTTTTGATGTTCTCTGCCGAGGTGGTATGTTCAATCACCTCGAGTCTCCTTGCTTGTGCAGGCTGAAAGGGTGGGTTTTCAGGTCGGGCAGAGGTTGGCGTGCCGAGGTGGTGGAGGGCAGCAGGCTGCCCGCAGAGGAGCGTGTCTGCAGTCACGCTAGCGCCGAGCTGCCCCCGCTCCCGGGGGGGAGTGCAGTCGAGGTCTGTAGGAGAGCCGACGGCGAGAGCTGGGCAGGAGGAGGCAGAGCCTCTGCCTGTGCACTCAAGTGCTTGAATTTTGTTGCGTTGTGTAGCTCCAAGGGAAGACTGGCAATGAAGAGAAGCTATGAAGGGAACCTCTGCATAGAAGGCAGGTGAGCTTTGGGTGGCGGCCGTGGGGGATGACATGGAAATAGAAGTTTGTCTTGCTTGTATCTCAGACTCTCGAGTAGGAACATAAAGATAGCTCGACCCAGTAGCAGCTTTCTTGTCACCTCCATCTTCATCACGTGGGTGTCTCATCTCTGCTCCATCATCAAACTTGGGGGGGGTTCCTCAACTTGGCACCGTTTCTCTCGTAGACACAGGACTCCAGCAGCCATGTCAAAGCACCACGATGCAGGGATTGCCTTCATCCAGACCCAGCAGCTGCACGCTGCCATGGCAGACACCTTCCTGGAGCACATGTGCCGCTTGGACATCGACTCGGAGCCCACCATCGCCAGGAACACTGGCATCATCTGCACCATCGGTAGGCAGTGCCAGGAGCCCAGGCAACCCCAGCTGTCTTGATGAGACCTGTTGGGGAAATTGAGAGAGGCCTTTGGCTTTCATCCCTTGCCAAGGCTGATCTTGTGTGGTGAAGGAACCCAACTTGCCCATGTCTGCCTAACCCCTCTCCCTGCTAGGAGTCAATCCAGTAGTCAGGGAGATCAGAACTGCTTGGGTTCTGCTGTGCCCCACAAGGCTGCTGCTCCAGTGCTGAGCAGGTCCCCTCATCCTCGTAGCTCATCTTCTGCAGGAAGCAGCCTGGCATGTGTGGGTTATCTGAGTGCCTTTCCCAAGTTAATTTTCAAACTGTCTCTTCCTCCAGGGCCAGCCTCCCGCTCAGTGGAGAAGCTGAAGGAAATGATTAAATCTGGAATGAACGTTGCCCGCCTCAACTTCTCTCACGGCACCCATGAGGTAAGGAAGGGTGGGGTCTGAGCTCATGTGGCCTTTGCCAGGGTGTGTGTGTGTGTCTGCTGGCCCTGTCACTCATGCCAGAGTTAAATCCAGCTTAGCCCAGACCGGCCTTGGATGGGGGAAGGCAAAGCAGAGCTCTGCTTTTGGGGAGAGTGTGCTGGTTGGGACATAGAGAGCTTGGGCAATAGCTGATTCCATTTCGGTGTGCTTCCTGGCCCTTTGGGAAGCTGTTCAAGTTGGTTCCACAGTCCTCTCTATGCCAGGGAGCCAGGGAACTTATATCTGACACTAGGTGTGCCAGCTGCTTGCTGTGGAACCTTGTGGTTCTTTTTCACCTTTGCCATGCAAAGTTGCTGCTTCTCAGTTAGCAGCAGCAGCTGAGAACGTTTGGCCCTGTTTTGCTGTACAGCAGCTGTAGGGACACAGCATTTCCCTGTGTTGCTCCTTGTTTGGTTGCTGGGGGCTTTGCAGGCAATGACTAAACCTATCTCAAAACTGTTAGTGATTTGGGGTCATTGCTGTGCCTAGTTAAAGGGTCGAACCCTGAAGTGTCCTCTGCTATCCAGCTGCTCCAGTTGTGTAGCTGGCAGTCCTAAAGTTGCCACCACAGGGCTTGGGAGCTAGTGGCTGAGCTTGTAAGAATAAGGTCAAAAGTAATCAACATGGCTAGTGGCAGACGAGCCCTTCTTGATATAAATAGCTGAGATCTTCAGCAGTGCTGGAGGAGGTGAGGATCCCATTCCTGCCTGCCCTGAGTCTTCCTGATGACTTCTTTTTTCTGACCCTGGCTGCTCTCCAGCTTTCAAAATGTCAACCAGTAGCTGGTAGCAGCTGTAGGTGGCTTTACTTAGTGAACCGTAAGCCTGATGGTGCGTAACAGCCTGGCCTCTCACCCTCCTGGCCTTTAAAGGCCAACGTGGTGCTGTCAGAATCAAAAGGTTGATGCTTAACTGCAGACAACCATCAGACCCTGACTAAACACCCCGGGATGGTGTCGGTGGCCAGGCTGCAGTTACCCACATCTGCTTGGAGAAAGGGCAGTGAGGGATAACTCTGCCTCTCAGCAGCCCAGTCTTGGCTCTCGGGCAGGGTGGCTTGTCAGGATGCTGGTGGCCAGGCTGAAAGTGGGAATTTTCACACTGTTGAGTGTCCCACAGAACTGCTGCTGTGGTTTGGCCTCTGTTAGCTGAGGTTGAGAACAGGGACTGTGGCTTTCTGCTCTGGGTGAGGTCTAATTGCACGCTCGATGTGAGGTTAGGTTACGGCAGAGCCTGGTCTTGCTGCCATCTCCTGTTGAGTTGGGCTGTGGGGGCTGTAACCAGCCTCAAGCTCAAGTCCACTGCTGGTTCCTCCAAAGTACTCTAGCTTCCAGTGAAGCCCCAAAGACCTTATCTGTGGTGAGTGCTTTGGGTCTTGTGCCCACCCCAAAGCATTCCACAGGGCTTTGGCTTTATCAGAGGTGCTTTAGCACCTGGCTGCCAGCCTTCAGTGTAGGAAAAAACTGGCTGTGACTTTCAGCTCTGCCTGCATTCCTGCTCTGCATATGTAACTCTGCAGGAAGCTGAGCTCCCTGGGAGCCAGTCAGGCCTCACTGTCAAAGGAAAATGGAAAAACCCCAAATGGTTAGGAGCAGAAAAACCTAACAGGCAGGTTTGCTGTGCTGCATCTCGTTCTCTGCCTGCGCACACGAGTCAATAAAGCGAATCGTTCTTCCTGCTTTGGAGAGAACACACACACAAACTGAGAACACCCACACTAACTCTAGCACAACGTTGTCCAGCCCCAGCTTCCTGGTGCTGGGTTATTGTCCTCCAAGCTGGTGTGTGGGGCTGGAGGCAGATGGGTGACGGGGGGGAAGCTGGGTGCTTGCAGGTCAGTCCGATCACGCTCCATCGCTGTGGCACAGAGAGGGGAAAGGGCATTTCTTATCTGCGGAAGTCCACAACTTGCACTCCAGGTTATCTCTTAATGTTGTTTAAGCAAGTAAAGTAAACCCATCTGCTGGCCATCTGAAGCTCGTTTAGGATACTGGGGCTGGGAGTTTCCCCATGTGACTGTCCTCAAACTGGCAGCAGCAAAACGCTCTCGCCCGTGTGAAAGTTTGGAAGCTGGCTGAGTGCTGCTGGGTTATCGAACTTCTGGCTGTGATTGCTTTGGCTCTGGAAGTAAAGTGTAAATACTTAACATCCTCTTAGCAAGCCCTTTATCTTCAGGGGAAATTTCAGCCAGGGAGTTAGGAATAAAGCTTGTCTGATAAAGAGGAGGCAGGTTAGGGGGCTGTGGGGGAGTCCTCCTGCCTTCCTCTATGTTGTGAAGGGAGGAGGGGAACAGCTCTGTGTGGCTGTGGCACTTTCTTGGTGTACAAGAGTCTTCCCAGGCACACAAACCATCCAGCTGCCAGTGCTGTGCTAGTGTTGAACAGGCAGGTGTTCAGTGCAGCTTTAGTCAGAGGGCTGTCTTCAGGGGCCTTCTGATCGCCTCAGCCTAGTGCTGAGCCTGTCTCTTTGAGCTGTCCTCCTGAGGCTAGAGCTGGGGGCACCAAAAGGCACCAAGCCTGTCCCTTTGAGCTGTCCTCCTGGGGCTAGAGCTGGGGACACCAAAAGGCACCAAGCCTGTCCCTTTGAGCTGTCCTCCTGGGGCTAGAGCTGGGGGGTACCAAAAGGCATAGCCAGGTAACTGCTGGACTCCACATGCACGTGGGGAAGGCCCAATGTGTCCTCACACCATGCTCTTCTGGAAGCTCTGAATTAAATTCTCGAGCTAGAACCAGAATTGAGCATAATGTGAGAGCAAAGCTGCCAGCTTGGGTACATCGTGGACTTTTGCAGAAGCAGCTGGGTAGAAATGGGCTGAACATTTCCACCTCTGCTTTATTTCCTCCCCAGTACCATGAGGGCACAATCAAGAACGTGCGAGAAGCTACAGAGAGCTTTGCCTCTGATCCCATCACCTACAGACCTGTAGCTATTGCACTGGACACCAAGGGACCTGAAATCAGAACTGGACTCATTAAGGGAGTAAGTTGCTCTTTCTTTTTCCTTCCTCCTGCTTTTTTTTCAGCACGTGAGCCTAGCTACTGTTTTAACTTGTAACCTTTTTCAACCCTAAAATGTCTTGAGATAATGAGCCAAGTAACACAGTCGGACCTGCTGCAGGCAGGAAGGCTGTGGCAGTGACTGGTTTTGCTGCAATGCATCTTTTAACACGCAGAGTGGCACAGCAGAGGTGGAGCTGAAGAAGGGGGCACAGCTCAAAGTGACCCTGGACGATGCCTTCATGGAGAACTGCGATGAGAATGTGTTGTGGATGGACTACAAGAATCTCACCAAGGTTGTGGATGTTGGCAGCAAGATCTTCGTGGATGATGGTCTGATTTCCTTGCTGGTTAAGGAGAAAGGTCAGGAGCAACCCTTCCAGCTCTGCCCATTTGGTTTTTTTCTCAGAGCATATTTGTACTTCCAAGAACTGCTTTGGAGCTTGCGTTTGTGTGTTGGAGAAAGGAATATGTGGTTCTCCATAAAAGCATTTAGGCTGGAAAAAGTCTTCTAAGATCAAGTCCAGCTGTGACCACAGCATTGCTAGGTCACTGCTAATCCATGTCCCTTGGCACAACGTCACAGGATCACAGGATGTTAGGGGTTGGAAGGGACCCAAGGAGATCGAGTCCAACCCCCCTGCCAGAGCGGGACCACACAATCTAGCACAGACCACGGAGGAGCACATCCAGACAGGCCTTGGAAGTCTCCACAGAAGGAGACCCCACAGCCTCTCTGGGAAGCCTATTCCAGTGCTCTGTGACCCTTACCCCTCCGGGGATGGGGACTCCACCACTGCCCTGGGCAGCCTGTTCCAGGCCTTGGCAACCATTTTGGGGAAGAAATTGTTCCTCATGTCCAGTCTAAACTGTTCCCCTGGCACAACTTCAGGATCATTTCATCTTGTTCTATCAGTTGTGACTTGGGAGAAGAGACCAACCCCCACCTGGCTCCAGCCTCCTTTTAGGGAGTTGTAGACAGAGGTCTTCCCTCAGCCTCAGTTTCTTCAGGCTGAACAGTCCCAGTTCCCTAAGCTGCCCCAAGTCTGTTCTCCAGACCTTTCACCAGCATTGTTGCCCTTCTCTGGACCCACTCCAGCACCTCACTGTCCTTGCAGTGAGTGTCTTCTCCCAGAACAGCCTAGACCTGGTTTTGAACAAGTCCATTTTGCTCCCGAGGGTAAACCACAAGCTTGTGCATTCCGTAACTGCTCTGAGGAGAGCAGCGATGTGCTTTTTGCCGCTGCTGGCACTGCTGTCCTTGGGCAGGGAGGCGGTGTGGGAGCTGGGCAGTAAGCACTGGCACACCTGTGTTTCAGGCAAGGACTATGTGCTGACGGAGATCGAGAACGGGGGCATGCTGGGCAGCAAGAAGGGAGTCAACCTGCCCGGCGCCGCCGTCGACCTGCCTGCAGTCTCCGAGAAGGACATCCAAGACCTGAAGTTTGGCGTGGAGCAGAACGTGGACATGGTGTTTGCCTCCTTCATCCGCAAGGCTGCCGATGTCCACGCGGTCAGGAAGGTGCTGGGGGAGAAGGGGAAGAACATCAAAATCATCAGCAAGATCGAGAACCACGAGGGTGTGCGCAGGTGAGCTCTGCCCGGCTGCCTTCGCGGGGCTGGCGCCCTGCTGGCAGAGCACAACCGCCGCGTGCTGTGCTAGGGACCGTGGGCAAACCGTATCTGTGAGATCTCTTAGATCAACTCCTGCTCCTCTTGCTCTCTTTGTATAGTTTTAGAAAGCTTTCTGTGTTTTGGCTTGGTCTTGGGTTTCTTCTCTTGCCTTGGTGTCACAGCAGACCGAAATGGCATCTGGAAAGGCCCTGTGGTGGCAGCACAGCTGTGTTGTGCTTGAGAGTGACCTTTCCCAAGGGGAAGGACAGGAAGCTGCTTTGCAGAAGGAGTGCAGTAACAAACCTCTTCTCTTATTGTCAGGTTTGATGAGATCATGGAGGCCAGTGACGGCATTATGGTGGCCCGTGGGGACCTGGGGATTGAGATTCCTGCTGAAAAAGTCTTCCTTGCCCAGAAGATGATGATTGGGCGCTGCAACAGGGCTGGCAAACCCATTATCTGTGCCACTCAGGTACTGGGAACACAGCGAGCCAGTAACTGCCAGAGCCTGCCAGAGTGGGGGTGTTGTGGCCTTGCCCAGAGAGGGAAAGGCCCAGAGCACCTCATCTTGAGGTGTGTGATGGTTTGGGTGTCCCCTGCCCCCCACACTTTTAGAAATCACCCAGACTAGACTCAGTCGGCTCTGGAAATTTGAATGAAGCTTATATTTACAGCTGGCACAATTTACAAGCAGATATTTACAGTATATACAGTTATAGACAGAAATATACAAGGTAAAAAAGGTAATACAAACACAATTCCCCTCCCAGAAACCTGAGTCCCCAGGAGGGGCTCTCAACCACCCCTCACCTTCCCCCTACCCCTCTCAACCTTACCCCAGTCCTAAGGAAGAATGGAGGTTTGGCCAAAAGGGTTAAAAGCAAGGTGAAGCAGCCAAGCAAAGGAGGGTGAGGTTAGAAAGCAAGATGGAGTCCAGCCAGCAGCCACGAGCTCCCCAGCAGGCAAAGTTCCCCAGCGAGGAGAAGAAGCAAATGCCCTAATCTTTGTTTTGTCTTTCTTCTTTTGTATACATCTCAGCAAGACTGTGAGGGAAGTAGACCTCACCATTGTTTTCATTTTACAGCCTATCATCTAGTTCTGATCACCAAAACATGCCAGCTAGGCTCAAACTAGCACAAGGTGCTTCAATGATTCGTTTGGCATCTTCACCACTAAGGTTGCAGGACACCCTGTGTAGTTCCTGAAGGCTTTACCTCTCAAAACTTCATGCAGGATGAGCCTCTTGGGCTGACCAAACACATTCTGGGGGGAAAATTGCATGTGCCTGGCCTTGGCACCTTGTGTGTGACAGGAGCCTGGCTGAGGCTCCCAGGGATCTTACACTAGATCACCAGGAGGAACAGTGGAAGGTCCATCTCTATATTGTTTTGGGAACTGCTAGTGCTTGGCTTCACTGCTCCCAGTAGAGATGCTGGGCAGGCAGTCCTCAGGCACTGGCAGGACTGGTTTCCCTGGCTGTGCCTGCTCTGTGCACAGGCTGTGGAATCCAAGCATGGTTGGGATTGGAAGTGGCTTCTGGAGATCATCTACTCCAACTCCCCTGCTAGAGCAGGGCCACCCACAGAGGGTTGCCTGGGATTACAATGTCCAGGCAGACTTGGAATCTCCAAAGGAGACTCCAAAACCTCTCTGGGCAACCTGGTTCAGTTCTCTGGCACTCTCAGGAAGTTCTTTTTTCCTCATGTTTAGGTGGAACCTCCTGGGTTTGTGCCCAAAGCAGAACCTGTCTCTAGAGAGCAGGCATGAGGCAAGGCTCTGGATTGACTGGGGGTGGGTTCCTTCCTCTTGCTGCATTGCTACAGAAGTGAGGCAGGCACCCAGCCTTGGGTGGTGGTGGCTGTGGAGGAAATGAGGGCTGTTTGCCCCATGGTGAGCTGCAGCTGAAGGCTGAGCCCCTGAGGATTTGAGCTTCCCATAAAGAGAACTCGTGCAACACTCTGCTCTCAAGAGCTCTGAGTTCCTTGGAGCAGGCCCTGTGCTGGGAATTTCCCTTGGGAGGTTGTGCCTGTGATGTTGTGTGGAGTCACATCTCTGGGACAGGATTGGAGCCTGGAGGAGACCGAGCAGAGATCTCATAAATGCTTATGAGTGTCTAAAGGGCAGGTGTGAGGAGGGTGGAGCCAGACTCATTCTGCTGCTGCCCAGCAAGAGGACAAGAGACAACAGACACAAACTGGAACCTAGGAGGTTCCACACAAACATAAGGAAAGAGCTTCATATTGAGGGTGGCAGAGCACGGCAGCAGGCTGCTTATAGAGGTGGTGGAGCTGTCTCTGGAGGCAGTCAAAGCTCACCTGGATGTGTTCTGTATGATTTACTTCTAAGTGACCCTGCTCTAGCAGGGAGGTTGGGCTAGATGATCTCTAGAGGCCCCTTCCAACCCCTACCATTCTGTGAAACAGAACAGGTACAAAGTGCAGTAGGTTGTTTTTTTTTGCTGGTAGATGCTTTAACTCAAAGCTCTTTGTCCTGCGTCACAGAATTGCCTAGGTTGGAAAAGGTGTTTAAGATTGAGTGCAACCATTAGCCTGGCACTGACAAGTCCTTGAGTAAACCATATCCCTCAGCACCACATCTATGTGACTCCTTAAGTACCTCCAGGGATGGGGTCTCCAGTGCCTCCCTGGGCAAGCTCTTCCAGTGTCTGGTAGAACTGTCTGGGTTGGAAAAGCTCTCCAAGATCATGCACTCCAACCATCAACCCAGCGCCTCCGTGGCCATAAAACCATGTCCCCAGGTGCCATGGCCAAATATTCCTTGAACACCTCCAGGGATGGGGACTGCACCACCTCCCTGGGCAGCCTCTGCCAATCCCTGATCACTCTTGCACCAAAGACCTTTTTCCTCATTTCCAACCTAACTCTCCCTTGGCACAGCTTGAGGCCATCGGTAAGGACCTACAGAAGAACTCTTCTCCCAGAGTCCTTAGAATTATAGAATCAGGCAGGTTGGAAGAGAGCTCCAAGCTCACCCGAGCCCAAGCTAGCACCCAGCCCTGGCCAGTCAACCCGACCATGGCACTAAGTGCCCCAGCCAGGCTCTGCTTGAACACCTCCAGGGATGGCGACTCCACCACATCCCTGGGCAGCCCATTCCAATGCCAATCACTCTCTCTGCCAACAACTTCCTCCTAACATTCAGCCTGTACCTCCCCTGGCACAGCTTGAGGCTCTGTCCCCTCCTTCATTTGCTGCTTGCCTGGCAGCAGAGCCCAACCCCAGCTGTCTACAGCCTCCCTTCAGGTAGTTGTAGCCAGCAATAAGCCTTAGGCTGCATCTCCTCATCTGCTCCATCTCTAGCGTCTGTTGAAGTGCACCTGGTGGGCAAGAGCTGCGTCCTTCTGCAGTGCCTTGACGCCTGTGGCTGTGCTCTCTTGCAGATGCTGGAGAGCATGATCAAGAAGCCTCGGCCGACGCGCGCCGAGGGCAGCGACGTGGCCAACGCGGTGCTGGACGGCGCCGACTGCATCATGCTGTCTGGGGAGACCGCCAAGGGCGACTACCCGCTGGAGGCTGTGCGCATGCAGCACGCGGTGAGCCTGGGGGCACCCTGGGGCCAAGGCCCTGCCCTGCGCCTCACACACACAATGGCTTGAGCTGGAGAGGTTCCAACTCCCCCGCCATGGGCAGGGACACCTCCGCTAGCCCAGGTTGCTCAAGGCCTCATCCAGCCTGGCCTTGAACACCTCCAGAGAGGGAGCATCCACAGCCTCTCTGGGCAAGCTGTGCCAGTGTCTCACCACCCTCACTGCCAAGAATCTATTCCTAATACACAGTCTAAATCTCTCTTCTGGCTTAAAGCCTTTGCCCCACCCCAGCTGAGATCCAAGTTCGTGGTGGCAGCACCTCGTGGTCTAAAGGAGCAATTTGATGGTGCTTCTTCACCTAGCATGGTCCCGAGGGCCTGAACCTGGCTTTGTGTGGTCAGGCGGAGCTGAGAACTCTGAAATCTAGAGGTTCACACTTCTCCCGTGAAGTTTTGTGCAGGGTGGGGTAAAAGGGTTTCCTGCTGGGAGCTCGGTGGGAGTTTTTGCAAACAGCCCATTCCCTGTGGCACGTGAAACTAAAGCTTTGAACTTCCCCAAGGTCGAGTGGCTGCTTGAGCAGCGTAGATACCGCAGGACGTTGGCTGACTCCTCCGTGGGAGCGTGGGGGGAGGCTCGTGGGTGTGACTTACAGTGCTGCTGCATTCAGCACCTGGTGCTCTGGGGGGAGTTGTTGGAGGGGTTTGCTGCACGAGTACTGACAGCACCGTGGTTTTACATGCCTGAACTGCCAGAAACCTCTTGCTCTGCTTTGAGTTGGCCCAGCTCACCTTTCAGCTGGCAAAAAGGCCTGATGTCAGGTGTTGCTTCCCCCTGGTTACTACTGCTGTCAGTGGCAGCAGTGGTGACTCTCACCAGCTAACTCTCACCAGTTCTATTTGCAGTTAGACTGTAGAGATTAATCAGCTCAGCTCCTCTTGGTTTGCAGTGTGTTATGTAAAGCTCTTACATTGATCTGCCCAATATGGAGTGGTTTTTGCACGTGGCAAGTACAGGTTGTGCCCTCATGACTACTGAGCAATGACTGCTGGCTTACAGGCTAAACTAACCCTGCACCTACAAATTTCTTCCTCACTTCTCACCCCCACCTTAATCACCAGGACTGACTTTCTACCAAGAGTTGGAAACTTGCTGCAGCCAAACTTTCTGTCTAGATTTCCATTCCTATGTAAATTGTTCCTCAGGAAGGTTGTAGTGCACCTGCAGCCTGGGCTCAGGATCCCCTGGCTTTCCTCCTTCCTGCAGCCTGGGCTCAGGATCCCCTGGCTTTCCTCCTTCCTGCAGCCTGGGCTCAGGATCCCCTGGCTTTCCTCCTTCCTGCAGCCTGAGCTCAGGATCCCCTGGCTTTCCTCCTTCCTGCAGCCTGGGCTCAGGATCCCCTGGCTTTCCTCCTTCCCACAAACAAGTGCTTCCATGTGCTTCCCTCTTCTGCAGAGCTGGGAGTAAGGGTGTTTGCTTTCACATACTGAAGCTTTTAACCCTCTGTGCAGGGGAGCAGGCAGATTTGCTTGATTCGATGTGACATGACACAGCCAGCAAGGTGCCTACTCTGTGATGGTAGAAGCCAATCTGCTCACAGCCAGGATCTTCCCTTTGAGCTAATTCACTTGATGTTAGTGGAGAGCAGCCTAGCAATAGTGCCCTGAGTAACCATGGGTTGAAGATCTGCAGCATGGCCAGGGCAGATGAGTTGTTTTTGCAGCTGAAAAGGCCAAGAGGTGACTGCAGGGGCAGAGTCCCTTACCTCTGCTGAAGAGCAGCTCTGGTTTGTGCTCCCTGACCTGAAGCTGGTGTGGATTTGGGTTTATCCATCAGCTTATCCAGTGCTGCTCCAGGAGCAGAGAGGTGCAGACAGGAGACAAGAACCATCAGGGACTGTGCTATGTGGTGTTCTCCTCTCCAAAACACTTCACCTGTCTGTCCCCAGCCTGTCCTGGCCGCTCTGCAGTGGCTTCCCGTAGCCATCCTTTGCCAGGCAGCTCTGTGGAAAGGAGGGGGCTCGTCATAGCTGACGTTGTGTGACAGAAATGCCACATCCCTCAAGTCCAGTAGCCAGCTTCCACATCCTGGGCAGGCTGTGTCCTGCTTGTGGGAGCGTGCTTCCTTCCACTTCCAGTCCATGACCCACATTTGGCTTCAAATACTGCCCTGGCCGTGCTGCTGAACAGGACCAAGGTGTGGACAACAGCCCCACTTTTCCTTTCTCCCACCTCCACCCTGCTATCCCCACCTCTGTGCCGACTGGAAGCTCCTGAGCCCTTCCCATCTGAGCTAAGGTAGCTGTGATGTAGCCTGAGGAATTGTGGTGCCCTTCCACTGCCCAACAGGCCCTGATGCCCTCCTACAGCTGGGTAGTGCAGGCTTCCCCCTAAGCTGGGCGTTGCTCCATGGCTCACACAGAGCTGCCTTTTGCACCAGTTGCTGAGCATAAACTGCCTGGCCCCTGGCTCCTGCCTGTGGAAGATGCATTTGAGGCAGCTGCTCCCATGCTGGGTAGCAGCAAGTTAAGTGGAGTTGGCACTGGAGAGCTGTTCCAGCCCCTCACACATGACCTGTTATTTTTAGATGTAAGATACTTAACGACTTTGGCTTAAAGTGGTATCTGTGGCAGGGGGATAATTCCTAGCGTGGCACACAATTAACACTAACGAGCAGCATAACTCTGACTTGGAAGGGCACTTCAGTCTCTGATTGGACGTCAGCTCATCGTGCTCTGGGTAGCTGCTTCTCACTCTCTGCAGTAACTGAATGAAGTTGTCCTTGAGGATGATCAACCCCTGCATGCTTTTCTAGTCTCTGCAAGCCTTCTTTATGGGGTTGTCAGGAGCCAACACAGCCTTCTGAGAGCAGAATTGTCCTTGAGCATGAGTGATTCCCAGCATTCTGGGATGAGGAGATGGCTGAATTCCATTATGAATGCTGAGCCTGAGCAAAAGTCCCTCAGTTGTGCTTCTGTCCAAGTACAAACATCCCAACACACACTGTGACAACCCTATAAGGAAGACTTGTGACTGTTTATTTCTTTATTACCCATAGATAAATTGGTACAACACTTGGAGGTGAAACTTTGTTGGCTCTCAAGTTGAACTTTGTCTTTTGTTAGGCCCCGTGTTGGGCTCAGAGCTTCCCTTTAGTTGGGCTCAGAGCTTATGAAGCCAATCGCTTGCATGCCGGCTTGGTGAAAACTGGTCTAGCAGAGGTCAGAGCCGTTGGGAGAAGGTGGAGCTCCAGGAACTGCCTCAGAGGCAGGTAGATGGCACAAGAGAGCCTCTGAAGGAAGTGAAGCAGCAGCAGTTGTGTGGCCCTCTTAAGCCTCATGGCGGCTGTGGCGCTTTAGCCTGAGCCACGTTCCACAACCTGAGAGCCAAAGAGTTTCACAGCCTGACCTTCTGTGTCCTCTTGCACGTAGGACTGTGATAATGAAGCAGATTAACGTGATCTCATGTTACTCTGATCTGTCTTCCTTCTCTTTCCCCTTCTCTCCTCCTTCCCACTGACTTGGGCCTGCAGATTGCTCGTGAGGCCGAGGCCGCAATGTTTCACCGCCAGCTCTTCGAGGAGATTTTGCGCCTCAATGTTAACCAAAGGGACCCTGCCGATGCCATGGCGGCGGGCGCAGTGGAGGCCTCCTTTAAGTGCTTAGCTCGAGCCCTGGTAGTTCTGACCGAGTCTGGCAGGTAGGGCTCAGAGAGGGGGCTTGGTGCCCTGCGTACAAACTCGTTTCTAACACCGCAGGTTGTTTGGCGAGTGGCTCGCTGCTATGGCGTCAGCCTTGCTTAACCGCCGCGGCCTGAGCCCAGCTCCTCTCTGTGGCAGGGAGGGTCTCCAGGTAGGCAGGAGCAGAGCGAGAGCGCCTGGCAGTTGGCATGAGTGTCACCCGAGTGTAGGCACAGCAGGGCGAGGTGACTTCAGCAGGTGCCACCCATTTGGAATAGAAACCTCGAGAATCAAAGGGCTGCTCTGGGAGGCTGCTTGGAGTGGCTGAGAGCTGAGGCCTTCATCCCAGCGGGGGCTGATCTAATGCTGATTGCTAACCTGCCAACAGCCAAATCTGGCAGCGTCCGTGTGCCGCCTGGCTGGCAGAGCACCTCGCCCTGTGCCAGCCTGAGTGCCTGCCGTGACGTGGGTGTTGTCTCCCCGGGTGCGTGTTGCTTTGTAGATTGCCCGGGAGGCCGAAGCCGCCATCTTTCACAGGCAGCTGTTTGAGGAGCTGCGCCGCCTGACCCCCCTCAACTGCGACCCCACCGAGGCCGCCGCTGTCGGCGCTGTGGAAGCGTCCTTCAAGTGCTGCAGCGGGGCCATTATTGTCCTCACCAAGTCTGGAAGGTAGGAGGTGACAGGTTCCCTCGGGTCAAGCCCGCTTCGTGACAGGGATGGGGGAAGGAGACTCACCAAAAGATGGCCTTGAAAGACTGTGGAGCTGCGGTGGCGAAGGCTGGGCTCTGGCAGTGACCGAGAGCCCCACCTGCCAGTTCCTCAGGAGATGGATGGGCAGACATCTCAAACATGTCAAACCTCCACCTTCCTCAGCCCGCCTTTGCCAGCGTGGCATCGGCACCAAGCCCTGCCTCCTTTCCCTGCTGCCAGTGGCACCTCTGCCAGCGGTGGTGGCTGGAAGAGTCGAGGGGAAAAATAAGCGTTGGAGCTTCGACTCGAACTTCCTGGCAAGAGATGTTCAGTTGAGCAGAGAGGCAGAAGTTGAGTGGATGCAGAACCTATTAATTATTTTGTTAAAAACAAATTGGTGGTTGGTTTTTTTTTTGGTTGTTTTTTTAAACCAAGATCTTTTGTAGTAGCACTCAAATCACTGCTCCAACGCTGAAGCTTCCAGGTGGGGGCAGGGCCCCGGCAGCCAAGCGCTGCTCGCCTGCTGCAGTGAGTTCGGTGCTTGGGCTGCAGGTGAGAGACAGCACTGCAGATGTGCTGGATGTGGATAATTTGGGATGTCTTCTGTCCAGCAAGTGTGACAGCTGCTGAGTAGACACTCACCCTTGCAGTTGTGGAGAAGGGAGTGGAGCCTTGCTGATGGGCTTCTCCAGCTAGAGGAACAAGGCTTGCTGCTCTAAAACACCTCCGACCATAAGTCTCAGACTGCTTTTGGGAAGGAACCCTGAATTTCTTGTGCTGGATTCACAGCAGAGAACTGATGCAGCAACAGAGAAGGGATTCAATGGGCACAGTCTGCCTGAAGATCTGGACCCCCTAATTGCTCAGCCTGTTGTGACTTGAAGGAGCAACTCTCTGTGGAGCTGAGGAGTCCCTCTAGCACTGAGTTTCTGAATCCCCTCACACTTCTAATGTTTCTTGGGAAGAGGTTCCAGCCACCCACTTTGACCTTTTTAAAGAGATCTGAACTTTGATCTTTGACTATTTTTAGCTGTGGATTCTGTTACAGCCTTGAAGAACCTGGGATCTCTTAAGAGCTACTGGGAGGCTTCTTGGGCAGTGTGGGAAGAATTGTCTGAGAGCTGGCATGTGTGTTTGGGTGCTTGGAGCAGCCTGCTACTGCCTGCTTTAAGCAGCAATCTCTGTTGGCTCAGCTTGGCTCCACTAAGCAAGGCTGCAGAAGCTGGTGGAGATTTTGGTGTGCTCCTCAGAGCTGTCAGTGCTGTGGCCTTGAGTTTTTAACCTCCCTTTTATCTGCAGGTGCCCTCTGCAAGCAGTGCCCAGGGGGAGGGGAACTGTAGTCACCACCCTGTGTGTGCTGCTGGCCATTTTAAGTCATATTTAAGCACCTTGTGCCCAGCTTCCTAGGATAAATTCTGGCCAGGGGTTCCTTCTATTCCTGCTGGGCACACGAGCAGGGAAGGAACCAGCCCGTGGGCTGCCTTCAGCAGGTGAACGTGGCCAGGAGGCAAATGGCTTCCTCCGTGGCAAGCTTTGGCTACTGCTGCTGGCCTGGGCTCTGTCCATCCATCCCATATACTGGGAGCTCCTCAAAACAGAGGGACCCCCATTGAGCTGCTGAGGCCTGCTTGCAGAGGTCAAGATAGATGGCACCTCGCCACCTTCACATAGCAACAGAGACAAATGGGGGCTTGTTTCTGGGACCAAAACAGGCTGCTGGCACTTCCTAAACTTGGAGGTGAGGAGATGCTTTCACCAGGAGACTGGAGTAAGGGTTAGTGGTGGTGGTCCAGCCAGTTGGGAATTCAGCAGAGCGTCAGAGTGCTTGCTGAGCTCTGCTTCCGCCAGCATCTCCTGCGCCCCTCCAGGGGCTTTGCAAAGCCCTCCAAGGTGACCTTGGTGCTGTTTGTGCTGCTGTCGGCTGTACCCAGGCTGTGTGTGGGGCAGCAGTGCCTGGGACGTGGCGCTTCAGCCCACCTCCGCTCTCCTCCTAGGTCAGCGCACCTGGTGTCGCGGTACCGCCCGCGGGCGCCCATCATCGCCATCACCCGTAACGACCAGACCGCGCGCCAGGCCCACCTCTACCGTGGCATCTTCCCCGTCCTCTGCAAAGAAGCAGCCCTGAGTGCCTGGGCAGAGGACGTGGACCTCCGCGTCAACCTGGGCATGAATGTTGGTGAGTGGCATTGCTCTGGCCTCAGCCTGGCGGTGCTCTGGTGGGACGTGGGGGTCCTGAGCTCTGCAGAGGCTGCTTGCTGGGTTACCGGTGGGGGCAGGGGAAGAGGAATTGGGCAGTGCCTGTGTGGTAATGGCTTCCGACGGGGAAGTGTTGGGGGGTGGTGTGGTTGTGTGCGAGCCCAACCACACCCGATTGGGAAAGGGGAGAGTGGGTTGTTAGAGCTGCCTTAAAGCGGAGGGGCAGAGAAACCCAGGGTGGCTCCTAGGTGGGAAGGGTTTGAATTGTGACACTTGTCACTCTTGAGAGCCAAGAGGAGCCCAGAGCTGGGCCACTCCTTTCTCCAGCCCTTCTGTTGAATTTCAAGCTCTGCACCATGGGGGGAGCCCCAGAGTAGAGATGAAGGATCCTAGATTGGATGGGCAGGAGGAGGACAGGTTCTTGATAGCAACACGCAGCTGCAACTGCCCTGGGACAGCGCGGGGGTGGGTGCCAAGTGACGTTGCCCTGCCCCCCAGCTCTGACACTTGTTCTTCTCCCCTAGGCAAAGCTCGTGGGTTCTTCAAGAGCGGCGACCTGGTGGTCGTGCTGACAGGCTGGCGCCCCGGCTCTGGCTACACCAACACCATGCGTGTGGTGCCAGTCCCCTGAGCAGCTGCACACCTCCCTGCCCCCACCACCCCTTCTCCCCTTCCCCCCCCCTCCCCTCGCCTTAGACCAGCCACCGCTTGCGCTGTCCTTGTCCCTAGAGTGGATGTAGGTTGCTAAACACCGCCCAGTGCAGCAGCAGTAGCAGGGGGAAGAGACCTTAAATCACTAAAAGAAGAGAACTCTACTTGAAGTGTTTAGTTTCTTTGTTTTTTTTTTTTTTTTTGTGTTTGTTTGGGTTTTTTTTTTTTAGTTCAGACCTCTCCCCGTAGCAAAGCCCTGCCCTGATGTGACTTGGAGTCAGCGTAGGGGGTTCCTGCGTGCTGCTGGGACTCCTCTTAGCCTAGTGACTGTCCTCAGGGTGTTGTATTGTCCCTTTCCTTACCCCTCTGTTGAGGGGTTTTGGGAAGGGGAGAGGTGACTTGTGGTCAACGGTTCCGCTGTAACCCTCTTCACTCCAGGGATGCTGCTATTCACCCCCGCCCCCTGCACTGTCCTGGCCAGAAATCCCACCCCCACAGACCAAATCTGAGGTGAATCCCACCCCCTCTAAGCTGCTTGGGGGTTTGTTTTTGTCGGGGTGAGGGCAGAAGAAGGGTGCTGGCTCCTCCTGCCATGCCAAGGGCTTCCTCTGCAGCATCGTCTCGTGTGTTTGGTGTGTTCCCTGTTCCCCCCCAGAGCCTTCCCTTCTCTCTCTCCACACTCCGATGGGCCCCTGGGGTGGCAGAGCACAACTGTCCATCAATAAAGAGAAGCTGAAGCACCTGCCAGCCTGTGCCTATCCTTGGGCTGGGTTTTGGGGTGGTGAGGGGGAGCTTCTGGCAGTGGTTCGGGGGTCCCAGAGAAACTTCTGGCAGTGCTTTGGGGAATCCAAGCAAGGGCTTGGGGGTCCTGCTGAGGTTCTGGTGGAGAGTGGGAGTTCTCGAATAGTTCTGGCATCGTTTTGGGGGATCCTGTGGGGCCTCTGGCAGGGGTTTGGGCAGCCCGGGGAAGTTCTGGCAGGGGTTCACAGTCTCACAGTATCACCAAGGTTGGAAGAGACCTCACAGATCATCAAGTCCAACCCTTTACCACAGAGCTCAAGGCTAGACCATGGCACCAAGTGCCACGTCCAACCTTGCCTTGAACAGCCCCAGGGACGGCGACTCCACCACCTCCCTGGGCAGCCCATTCCAGTGTCCAATGACTCTGGGTTGGGAGATCTGGAGTGGTTTCCGCCTGCGTTTGGGTGGCTGCCGGGGCAGATTGTGGCAGGGGCTGGTAGAGAGCTGTTAGGACAAAGTGTGGCGGCCCCCGTGTGGCGATCTCGGCCGCGAGCCGGCTGCCGCTCCCCGCTGGGGCTGGGACCCGCCCCAGGCTAGCGGCTGTGCGGTCCCTTTAAGGGGAGGTTTCCCGGCAGGCTCCGCCCCGCGACTTCCCGCCAATGGGCGTGGCCAGAGGCCTCGCTGGGGGAGGTGCTGGGGTAGGGCGGGGGGCGGTAGCGGCCAATGGGGGCATGTGGCGGGGGCGGGGCTTGGCGGCGGGCGGCCAATGGGCTTGCGCCGTGGCGCCGTGCGGAGGCCGGGCGCGCGGGGCATGACGGCGCCGGGCAGCGCGCGGCGGCCGCGCAGGTAGGGCTGGGCCGGGGGGCGCCGGGGGGCCGGGGGAGCTCCGAGGGCGGCGGAGCGCGGCCTTGGTGCTGCCGACAGCCCGCAGCAACCTGCGGCCTTCCCGCGGCCCTCTTCCGGCCCCGTTCCTGGCGGCGTCGAGCTCCGAGAGGAGCGGGAAGCATTGCGGCTCCCCGCACCGTCGCCGTACTGAGGAGACAGAACCGGGGCAGGGGATGTCGCGTCACCACCAGCCCCCGGAGCCACCGGTTCTGCCTGGGGGGGTCCCGAGCACGGGAGGAAGGTGGGGACCGGCCCTGGAGGCTGCCGTGGCCGTTCTTCGCCACGGCGTGGCTCGGAGCGCTACCGGCCTGGCGCTGTCCTGCTAGGGCCCGGGGCTGAGGGGGGCCCCAGGCCGGGCTCTTTCCGCGGTGTGAGGCTCGGTAAAAGCGGTATCGCTGGTGCTGGGAATCATCACGGGCCGCGGCCTTGGCTTTCACCCCGGCAGGGACCCACCGGGCGCAGGGCCCCGGGGACAGGCAGTTCCCGGGGCGGGGCGAGAGGGGACCCTGCGGGGTGCACTCGGAGGGGGCCGGAGGCGCGGGAGCCTGGGGGGGTCATTACGACCCCGTCAGTCCCCCCGCGCCGTGACCTCCTCTCTCCTCCTTATAGCAGCGCTCGGGACCCGCCGCTCCCCTCCAGCATCCTCGGCGGTGGCTCCGCTCCAGCAGCCGACACTCGGGACTGAAATGACCTTGAAAGCCGGGCACAAGGGCAGCTCGCCGGATCCCGCCCGGGCTCGCTCGGGCCGTGGCAGCCCAGCCGCAAGTGCCTCCCTCCGCCTCTGATCCTCCGCGGGATTTTTTTTCCCGTGAGGCGAAATCTCCGCCTCGGTCACTCCCTCGCGCGTCCCGTTCGCTCCCCGCCGGCAGCAGGGAAGGGATCAAGCGAGCACCGAGCACCACCGGAGCGGCTGGCGCCGGAGTCTTCCCAGGCTGGATCCCGAGGCTGTGTAAGGGAAGGGAGATGCGAATATGGGGTTCGGGACGATCCTGGGACCGTACCCGAGGCTGGGGCAGCCTGGGAGGTGAGCTGGGGCTGTGAGGAGCCTGTGTGTGGGCAGGGAGAGGGGTGGCCACCCTGGTACGGCGAGCAGGGGATTTGTTTTCCCTTTGGCAATGTTTTATTCTTACCAGAAATTCTTGCCCCTGCCCACTCTGCCTCATCTTAGGTGCTCTATGCTCCAACTCCCCTTGCTCTGTTTCTAGTTTGAGACATTGGGATTGGGGATTTTCCTGCAGGAGCAGCTTCCTGCTAACAGAATTGCTTCAGGAGGCTGATGGCATGAGCTGCTAGAAAGTGTTGTCCTCCCTGTGCCAATTCTTGGCAGAGAGACCCCCCCCATTGGCTGTGCCTGGAGCCCTCCACTCCTGAACCTTGGATCTCCTCCCTGTCACATCTGGCAGCAGGGTGAGAGTAAGATCTGGAGCTGGGAGATGAGGCAGCTGCTGCAATGGCTCTGCTGGGGCCTAGGACGCTCCTCAATGGCTCTGCTGGGGCTGAGGATGCTCCTCGATCAAGGTACTAAGGTGCCTCGAACAAGTACCAAGTCCAGGGACTGTGACCTGGGATTTGTCCCTAGTGGTGACCCTAAGAGGGAGGGGAGACCAGGACAGGACCGTGCAGCACTTCCAGGTGCTCCCCAGCCTCAGCTCTGCTCATTTTAGGGGATTCCTGTGTGTTTGGTGACCTTGGAGGGGTGTTCTCCATGGCCTCACCTCGAGCAGGGGGTGCCTGGCCCTGTGCTGTGCTCCTTTGTGCCAGCCCCGGTTAGGGCTAAATCCGCTGGTTGGGATTAAATGGCACAACTGCTTGGGGATTTAAGGGATGACGTGAGGGAAGCTGGAGCAGGCTGAGCTCCAGAGAGGGGGGCTGCAGAGTGGGGCAGAGCTCCTTCTCCAGCCTGTGGACAGGGGCAGGAAGGCTGTGGCATGTCCGTGATGCACGTTCAGCGTGGTGCCACCTGGAAGGGGGTGTCTGCAGAGCAGGGCTGCCTGTCCTGAGCACACGAGGAACCGGGCAAGGAGGCGTCCTTGAGATGCCATGCCAAGGGATGTTATTTTGGTGCCTCTGGTCGGTAGAGTCTCCCACCCCTTCTAGACACATCCTGTGACCTGAGCTTTGCCTCAGAATCCCCCATGACCCCAGTGTGTTCATCCCGTCCCCGCCGCGCTCGGGCTTTGGGGCTGCGTGGGCAGCTCGCTGACTTCCCAACCTCGGCTGCAGGAGGTCATTCCCAGCCTGGCCCTAGCTGCGTGGCTCTGGTGATTTGTATTTGCTTTCAACAGCTACGTGTTCGTGCTGCATCCCTGTGGAGCGTCCCCTGTGCCTCCATCCGTGATTCAGCCCAGCTGGGCTGCATCAGGACAGAGTTTTGGCTGGGCACAGAGGATGCAGGGCTAGTTGGGCTCGCCTGGCTTCAACCGCCCCAGGCCATCTGGGCACCACTGTCGGGGTGCAGCACCCTCATCCTGACTCCCCCATGTGTCTGGGGGGGTTGTTCAGATGGATTTGTGCTCGGATGAGCTCCTCGGAGCAGGAGCGGAATGTGCCTAGGGAAGCGCAGGTGGTGAAGGAGCTTCTCCCCGTAGGCAGGAAGCAGTTTGGAATGGCTTCTCTGCCCGGCTCTGCCGCAGGGCCGCGGCGTCATCCCTGCGGGCTCTGGGATGTGCTCCAGCCCCACCCTCGTCCTGCCTGCTGCCGTCCTGCCTGCCCCCCACCTGCTCTGCCCTCACCCCGTGCCCATCTGGCCCTGCTCGTTTCCCTTCGCTCATTTCCTCTCCGTAGGGCCGGTGTCGGCTCCGCCGTGCCCGCAGCATCCCTGCCGTGGCATCGCTGGCGCTGGGTGCTCGGTGCCAGCAGCGCTGCGCTACAGCAATCTCCGGTCGCAGTTTGCCAAGGGCGGCCGCGGCACCTTCCCAGCCTGCCGGGCGATAACCTGCCCTGCACGGCAGCAGGAGCCTGTTTGCTTTCGCCACCGCGGCTGATAAGCGCCTCCGATAAAAGCAGTGATGGCAAACACCAGGCTCTGCCGAGAGGGCGGCCGTGGCAGGAGGCAGCCTGTGCCCTTGGCAAGGGCTCTGCCCTGGGAAGATGGGAACAGGGAGTTGGCCGCTTGGTTGCCAGCGCTGGAGGCTGCCTGGTGAGAAATGCCCTTCCCGCCACGTGGCCTGGGGAAGGGCAGGAACATCTTTGCTGTCCTTGCGTGGCAGAGATACCAGCGCCTGGGTGGAAGGGGGTGGCTTTAGGGCAGCTCTCCCTTCAGGTGCTAACAGGCTTCTCCTGGCAGTGCCAAGCCCATGCATGAAAAAGCAGCTCCCTTGAAGAGCCCTGAGCCCATGCACGGCCGTGACAAAGTGGAGGCATCCCACAAGGAGAAGAGTTTGGACTCCCTTGACGGCAGGTGAGGGGCAGCCTCCCGGGCCTGGCGCTGCAGTGCTGGCTCTTTTTCATCCCCCTCCTGCTCATCCCTGCTGCCTTTAGCCTGGCAGCTAGGGCTGGGCACAGTGGGGGGGGCCTCTCTTTGATTTCCCCCTCAAATTCCAGGTCTCCAAAGGCAGGATGGGGAGGGCAGCAGCGTTCCCGTTGTTGGGAGGATTTCCCTGTCTCTGTTTCTCCCTTCACCTGCCTGCAGGATGGATGCCCCTGCGCACAGCCAGAGCTGAGTCCCTCTTGCCTGGGCACATTCCCAGATTCCCACTTGTGCTTTCCTTAGGGAACCCTTGGCCCAGCCACAGCTGCTCAGTGCAAACCTGCCCCAGGCTGCTGCTGGGGGCAGCTCTGGGCTTCTTGCCTTGGTGCTGGGATGTATTTTGGGTGGCCACTGTCAGCCTCACACCAGGCAGAGCCCTTCTGCAGCCGCTCTTTAACCTCAGCCGTGCCTGAGTGCCATAAATCACCAAAACACCCAAAATGTAGCTTCCTGGGGGGGGTCTCTCTTCAGCCCTCTGGGGCTCTTTGCTTCTCTGAGGATTATTTTTCCTTGCAGTCTCCACCTGAACGAAGCCCTGAAGGATGAAGACATCAAGAAATGCCACCGGGAAGTGGTAAGAGGCCCCAGAGGAGCCCACCCAGCTCTCGGACGTGGGCTGTGGGGGCTGGAGCCAAAGCTTGTGAGGGCGTGAAGGCTCCTGGTATAAGGCAGAGGCTGCTGGGGAGGCAGTGACTATTTTGTGTGGCCCACGGTCTGCCTTGCAAATGCTTTTGGGATTTTCCAGTTGGAGCAAAGGAGGAAGTGGAAATCCTGACTGCCAGCAGCTCAGTTTCCACCCGCTGGAAGCTGTTGGGTTGCTCAGATCGTGTCCAGAGCGGAGGTTTTTGGTCCCTCTGCAGAGCAGAATTGCTGGGAGGGAGGAAGGAGCGGAGTTGGGGAGGTGCTTTGCCTGGAAAGGATGGAGGAGAAGAACATTTTGCTGGTTCCTCCTCCCCTGGGAGGGTCGTGGGGCTGGCAGTGGGTTTGTACTGGGGCCAGGGAGTGTTCATTGACCTCAGAGCCCCCTCTCTGTCCCCCTGGAACGCTCCCACTGGCACTCGCTGCCATCCCATCATCTCTCGAGGGGGAGTGTGTGTGTGTGTCTAAGCCACTCCCAGGTGATGCTGAACCTTGATCCTCTTACGGCCCAGCTCATCCGGTGCCCAGGTGCACGGAGCAGAGGTGACCTTGTGCCCGTGGGCGGGAGGGCTCAGCCTGCAGCCCAGCCTCGCTGCCCCGCGCCCCTTCGCGCTGTGCCACCCTGCTGGGTGCCCTGCCCAGGCGCCTCACCCCTTGGATTCCGGGGGCCACCAGCACTGCTGCGGGGACTGCCACATCCTCAGGGAGCGCCTGGGGGCTGCATCTTCGGGGGCAGGGGTGGCACAGACCTGCTTTTACCGGGACTAGCTAACGGAGCATGTTTAATGCCAGAGCTTTTGAGCGGCATCCTGTAGAAGCGTTTTGGGGCCAACCCGGCGCGGCTGCTGCGGCGGCTGCCGGCAGGCTTTGAAGAGGCAGCAGGAATATAAATAGCTGGATGGCGCGGCGCGATGGGCGCAAAGCAAGTGCTGTCATCCTGCCCCGCGGAGGGGGAGAGCTCCAGCGGGAGGGGGAGGGGGAGGAGGAAGAGCAGCAGGAGGAGGAGGAGGGGGAGAGAAAGTGCCCGCGGCCGGGCCCGCGAAAGCAGCGGCTGCTGGCAGCGGCTCGGCAGCCTCCCTGGATGTTAGGGGCAATGCTTGCCTGGGAGGATGGCACAGCGCTGGCAGGCTGCTGGATCGTCCAAGCCTCCTGCAGCCCTTGGGGCCGGTGGGACCCCGCTGCGGCGCTCCCGGGTGCGGGGAGAGAAGGAGTAGGGTTGCAGGAGGGTTGGAGTCGGGGTCGGGCGGTTGTGGTTTTGTGTCGCCTTCTCGGCAAGGGCGGCAGGGAAAGTTTGCTCCGCTTCGTTTTCAGGCTGCTAGCAAGTACAACTCCCAGTACCACAAGCTGTTCAAGGACATCCCGACGGAGGAGAGCGTGCTGAAAGGTGGGTGGCACGGCCAGGGACGATGGGCAAGGGGGGGGCAGGTGGCCGGAGGCTGTACGTTGCCCGTCCTGCCCCCGTCCTACTCTCTGCCTCTGCCTCGCAGTTTGCTCCTGCGCGCTCCAGAGGGACATCCTGATCCAGGGGCGGCTTTACATCTCCCCCAACTGGCTCTGCTTCTATGCCAACCTCTTTGGGAAGGACATCAAGGTGAGGGGGTCGGGGGGCAGCTCATCCTCTTGGTTTCACAGCTTATCCCACCCAGGTCCCAAAGACCACTGGGGCAGCCTGGCTGCGCCTCCTGCTCCCATCGCCTGTGGCAGCTGCCTGGAGCAACCAAATCTCCTTCTGCAGAACCTCCTCTGAGCCATCAGTGGTATCTGAAGGAAGATCAAAGGTTTTGGGGCAGAGGAGGGGGGGGAGAAGATTTGAATCTCTCTTAGCTTTTCTTCTTGCCTTGCAAGCTGATGTTTCCCTGTTGAGGTGGTGAGGGTGGGGGAGACACTGGCACAGGTTGCCCAGGGAGGTTGTGGATGTCCCTTCCCTGGAGGTGTTCAACGCCAGGCTGGAGGAGGCCTTGAGCGACCTGGGCTGGTGGAAGATTGAAGATCATCTAGTGCCAAGCTCCCTGCCCTGGGGGGCTTTGCCCATGGCAGGGGGCTTGGCACTAGATGATCTTCAAGGTCCCTTCCAACCCAACTCCTTCTACAAGTGCCTTGAGCAACCTGGGTTGGTGGGAGGTGTTCCTGCCTGTGGCATGGGTGTTGGCACCAGATGATCTTTGACCTCCCTCCCAACCCATCCCTGATTCCCGTGTCCCTGCAGCCACAGGGGCTGGCTGGGAAGTGAGTGCTGCTCCCAGCTGCCAGGGATCCTGGGCAGAGCTGACCTGTGGGCTGCAGCCCTGCGTTATTTGTATCGGCTGCTTCAAACCGAAGGCTGACAGAAGCTTCAGTGGTCTGCTGGTGCCACAGTTTGCAGCCTGCCTCATTCCTAACCCTCTCTGAGTCTGCAGAGGAGGCCTCTCCTGCTGTGTCTCAGGGAGGTTGGTTGTGTGACGACAGGACAAAGTTGAGGCATAGGAAGTTCCATGGAAAGATGAGGAGTTTTTCCCTGTGAGGGTGAGAGAAGCCTGGCAGAGGCTGCCCAGGGGACTTGTGGAGTCTCCCTCTGTGGAGATATTCCAAACCCACCTGGATGTGTTCCTGTGTGGTGTGCTCTGGGTGCTCCTGCTCTGCAAAGAGGTTGGAGTGGATGAGCTTTGGAGGTGCCTTTCAGCCTCTGCCATTCTGTGATTCCTCAGCCCTTGCTGCTTTTGTGGAGCTCAGTGTGAGGGGAGTGCTGTGACCTCTGACAAACCCAGGCTGGCCCTGGCAAATCACAGACACAGCCTGGTTTGGCTGGGAGGGGACCTTCAAGGTCATCTAGTGCCAACCTGCTGCCATGGGCAGGGACACCTCCCACTAGCCCAAGTGTCCAGTTTTGGGCTCCTCCATTGCAGAGAGATGTTGAGGTGCTGGAAGGTGTTGAGAGAAGGGCAGCAAGGCTGGGGAGGGGCCTGGAGCACAGCCCTGTGAGGAGAGGCTGAGGGAGCTGGGGGTGTGCAGCCTGCAGAGGAGGAGGCTCAGGGCAGAGCTCATTGCTGTCTGCAGCTCCCTGCAGGGAGGCTGTAGCCAGCTGGGGTTGGGCTCTGCTGCCAGGCAGCCAGCAGCAGAAGAAGGGGCCAGAGGCTGAAGCTGTGGCAGGGCAGGTCTGGGCTGGATGTGAGGAGGAAGTTGTTGGCAGAGAGAGTGATTGGCATTGGAATGGGCTGCCCAGGGAGGTGGTGGAGTGGCCGTGGCTGGAGGTGTTGAAGCCAAGCCTGGCTGGGGCACTTAGTGCCATGGTCTGGTTGGTTGGGCAGGGCTGGGTGCTAGGTTGGGCTGGCTGAGCTTGGAGCTCTCTTCCAACCTGCTTGATTCTGTGATTCTGTGTTAAGTTGCTCAAGGCCTTGAACAGCTCCAGGGACAGGGAGGGGGCAACCTCCACGTGGCTGCTGTCCTTGGGGTGTAACTGCTGTGTGCCTTGTGAGAGAACAGCCCCCCCAGTGCTCACACTGTGCCCCTGCTGTGTGTCTTTGCCTGCCAGGTGGTGATCCCAGTGGTCTCTGTGCAGCTGATAAAGAAGCACAAGACAGCTCGGCTGCTGCCCAACGGCTTGGCCATCACCACCACTGCCAGCAGAAAGGTGCCACCGCCGCTCCCCGCCGCCTGCTGGGGCTTGAGGGCATGGAGCAGTACCTGAAGGGGTTCCAGGAGAGCTGGGGAGGAACTTGAGACAAGGGCTGGGAGTTGCCAGGCTGAGAGACAATGGCTTTGAGCTGGGAGAGGGGAGATTGAGAGTGGAGAGGAGGAAGAAATTCTTTGGAGTAAGGGTGGGGAGAGACTGGCACAGGTTGCCCAGGGAGGCTGTGGAGGTGCTGAAGGCCAGGCTGCATGAGGCCTTGTGCAACCTGGGCTCCCCACCCTGCTTTTGCCCATGGCAGGGGGCTTGGTGCTAGCTGATCTTCAAGGTCCCTTCCAACCCAACTCATTTCGTGAGTGCCTTGAGCAAGCTGGGCTGGTGTGAGGTGTCCCTGCCCATGGCAGGGGGGTTGGAGCTGGATGACCTTTGAGCTCCCTTCCAACCTAGCCCATTCCTGATTCCCATGGCCGTGCAGCAGCAGGGGCTGGCTGGGAAGTGAGTGCTGCTCCTTCCCATCCTGGCTTTGCCCTTCCCTCTGGATTTCACTTGGTGTGAGGGCAGAGCCCAAGCGAAACTCAGCTGAGGCTGGCAAATCCCTGCCAGGCTCAGAGAAAAGCCTTTCAGCTCCTTCAAGGAGTGAAGGGGAAGGGTTGGGGCTGGTGGAGAGCTTGGATTGGGGGAAGGGGGGGGCTGAATTTCCAGCTTTGCAGTCACCTGGGGAATTGGTGTCCGAGCCCTTGCCTGCCCCTGCGCTGCTGGCAGCAGCCTGCATTGCCCATCCTGGGCCAGGAAGGGCCTGATAGGTTTTGGGAAAGGAGTTAACTCCTGTGGGATTTTGGGAAGGGTTAATTCCTGGCTTTGGTGGTGGATTATTCCTGACGGGTTTTGGGGTGGGGGTAAGTCCTCTGGGATTTTGGGAAGGGTTAATTCCTGGCTTTGGTGGTGGATTATTCCTGATGGGTTTTGGGGTGGGGGTAACTCCTCTGGGGTTTTGGGAAGGGTTAATTCCTGGCTTTGGTAGTGGATTATTCCTGATGGGTTTTGGGGTGGGGGTAACTCCTGTGGGATTTTGGGAAGGGTTTTATTCCCGTGGGATTTCGGTAGGGAGTTGTCCCTGCAGGATTTTGGGAGGAGGTGGCAGAAGGCAGGATCTGGGCGTTGGATGTGATCCCCAGGCAAGGTTGCTCTGCCCACTGCGTGGGCTCCTTGCCAGCCACGGCGAGCGCTGCCCTCTGTGCCCTCCTGCCAGTCCCTGGGGATATTTTCCACCGCTCCCAGCCCCGCTGGCTGCTGCATCCCTCCGGGCTGAGCATGGGAGGCTCCACAGGAACCGCAGCCGAGGGAGGTTGGCCCCAAAAAAAAAACTGGTCCAGGCTTTAGCAAAAATAACAGCAGGGAAAGTCCGCAGGGAGATGGCGCAGGGAGACCTCCGGCGGCTCCTGGAGGAAGGGGGATTCAAGGGCAGGACGTCTCTGCCTGTCCCCTGCCTGTGGAGAAGCAGAGTCAGGCTAGGGGGCACTCTGGCAGCAGCTTCTCTCCTTCTCTTGCAGTACATCTTCGTGTCCCTCATCTCCCGCGACAGCGTCTACGACGTCCTGAGGAGGGTCTGCACGCACCTGCAGGTACCTCCCAGCCTGGCCGCGGGGCTCTGCGCTCCCCCCCAGGCTGCCTTCTGGGGCAGCACAGCTCCTCACCACAGCCCCCAGCGCTTCGGGCTGCTCCCCGCGGCCCCACAGTGCCCTGCCCCCTCTTCCCAGCCTCCTACTGGGAGAGAGGAGCTGAAGAGGAGGCAGCAGAGTGCCCAGGTGGGCAGCAGAGCCAATGGCATCCTGGGCTGGCTGAGGAGCAGTGTGGGCAGCAGGACAAGGGAGGTTCTTGTGCCCCTGTGCTNTGGCAGAGAGAGTGATTGGCATTGGAATGGGCTGCCCAGGGAGGTGGTGGAGTGGCCGTGGCTGGAGGTGTTGAAGCCAAGCCTGGCTGGGGCACTTAGTGCCATGGTCTGGTTGGTTGGGCAGGGCTGGGTGCTAGGTTGGGCTGGCTGAGCTTGGAGCTCTCTTCCAACCTGCCTGATTCTGTGATTCTATCCACAGCCTCTCTTATTTTGAGGGGTCGATTGAGGCTGGAGTGGTTGGAAGAGAGGATGCAGTAGTTGTGGGGGGGTGGAATGGCTGTGCCATGGTCTGGTTGATTGGCCAGGCTGGGTCAGCTTGGAGGTCTCTTCCAACCTGGCTAATCCTGTGATTCCTCAGTCTGGGAAGAAGGACAGGAGCTGTGCCCTGGGCATGTCCTGGCCCCATGAGCTGCCGCTGGCCTTTTCTGGGTCAGGGAGTGGGGAGGCAGAGCTCGGCTGGGGGAGGCAGAGCTCAGAGTTCCTGCTCGCTCCCAGGGCGTGTGCCTGAATTAGTCTCATCTGGTCGTAGGACGAGTTCTGCCGCTCCCCACAGCCAAGGTTTTCAGGGCTGGAAGAACGGTCTAAAGTCAAGAAAGAATTTGAATTCCAAAGCCTAGAGGGGGGAGAAGACACCCATCAGCCCTGGGGCTGGAGAGCAGACTATGGGGATCTCTTCTCCCTGCCTCTGCAGCAGGTGGGAAGTGGCGCAGGGGGGAGCCTGCAGGCTGCGCAGCGCTGCGGGCACTCAGCCCCGGGGCTGAACTGGAAGCTGATTCTTTGCAAGGTGCTGGGCTGGGCCCAGACCTTCTCCTTTCCATCCCCTCTGCAGCCAGGCAGGGCTGGCACAGCATCCCTGCAGGCTTTCTGGTGCTGGGGCACAGTGTGGCAGTGCCCTGTGGGGACACACAATAGTAGGGGTTGGAAGTGGCCTCCAGAGACCATCGAGTCCAACCCCCCTGCCAGAGCAGGGTCACCTAGGGTAGGTCACACAGGAGCACATCCAGGATGTCTCCAGAGAAGGAGACTCCACAGCCTCTCTGGGCAGCCTGCTCCAGGCCTCCAGCTCCCTCACAGTCAAGAAGTTTGTCCTCCTGTTGAGGTGGAACCTCCTGGGTTCCAGCTTGTACCTGTTGTTCCTTGTCCCATCACTGGGCACCACCACACCCAGCCTGGCACCTTCCTCCTGACCCCCACCCCTCAGCTACTGATAGACATTGCTCAGGTCCCCTCTCAGCCTTCTCCTCTGCAGACTAACCAGCCCCAGGGCTCTCAGCCTTTCCTCACAGCAGAGATGTTCCAGTCCCACAATCATCCTTGTAGCTCTCCGTTGGACTCTCTCCAGCAGGTCCCTGTCCCTCTTGAACTGGGGAGCCCAAAGCTGGACACAGCATTCCATGTGTGGCCTCAGCAGGGCAGAGCAGAGGGGGAGCAGATCCTCCCTAGCCCTGCTGGCCACACTTTTCCCGATGCTCCCCAGGATGTCATTGGCTCTCTTGGCCGCCAGGGCACATTCTGCTGGCCCGTGCAGAACTTGCTGCCCACCAGCACTCCAAGGTCCTTCTCCACTGAGCTGCAGGACAGCTCCTGGTCTGTAGTGCTGATGAAGAAGTTCCATCCCCCACACCCCCACGCCTGCAAGCTTTCAGCAGTTGCTTTTCAGGGGCTTGGCAGAAAGGTGAAGGTGCAATGTTAGAACCATAGAATCAGTCAGGGTTGGAAGGGACCACAAGAGTCATCCAGCCCCAACCCCCCTGCCATGGGCAGGGACACCCTACCCTAGAGCAGGCTGCCCACAGCCTCAGCCAGCCTGGCCTGAAACACCTCCAGCCATGGGGCCTCAACCACCTCCCTGGGCAACCACCACTCTCCTGCTCAACAACTTCCTCCTCATGTTGTGGCTTGGGTTTGAAGCGGGCAGAGGTGGCCCCATGGCACCTGCTTGGTTCTCCCCCCTCTAGGTTTCCAGCAAGAAGAGCTTGAGTCTGAAGGAGCTGCGGGAGGAGCCCGAGGCCGTGTCGCTGGTGAGGGTCAGGGCGGCTCTGGGCGAGGCGAGGAGCCCCATGACCGCGCGCTGCGGGCAGGAGAGCGGCCGCCCGGCCCCCTTGGTGGGTCTGACCCCTTCCTGGCACGCTCAGGTTTGGCTGGCAGCCGTCGGCGGGGCCTGGACGCGGTCCTCTCCCCTCGCTGCTGGCAAAGGTCACCTCGGGATGTGGCCTTTGTGGCTTGCCCTCTGGGGTTGCCATAGCCCAGCTCGGCAGGCCGAGGGAGGGTCAAGAGTTCGGTGGCCTGCGGCCAAGCACGAGCCGATGGCTCCGCTGGTTGGTCCGGGGGGTCCCTGTGTAGATGGACAAGCTCCAGAGGCTCGTCCACCATGCTGCTGCCCTGCTCCCACCCACTGCTGCCTCTGGTGGGTCTGCCTGGGGATGGGGTCGAGTTATCCCAGAAGCCCTGGGATGGGTGGGCTGGCTCCCAGCTGGGCAGCTGGAGGAGAAGGCTGCTGAAGCATGGCAGGGCTGGGCTGGGCTCTGCCCGGGGTGGCTGTGTCCCTGCCTGGCAGCACATCTCCTCTCCTCCCAACAGCCCGGGCCTGTCCGCTGCTCTGCCACAGAGCTGTTGGTGCTGTGGCCGTGCTGGGCTGTGAGGGTGCCGAGCAAGTTGTCTGCCATGGGCTGAGGGTCCTGTCCATCAGGCTGGCTGCAGGAGGTGCCCCTTGAGGTGGCCTTTGGAGGTCCTATATTGGACCAGAAGGTGATGGGTGGGATGTTCCCTACGGTCTGGTGACATCTCGGGGGGTTGAAGGCACTTCTCGGGGGTTGCATTTGGAGCAGTCCAGACTGGCAGCATCTCCAGGTGCTCCTGAGGGATGTAGCTCTTCAGCAACTCCAGCCCTGGGCACTCTGCAGGAAGAAATCTTCTTGCCAGCTGCCACCTTGCTCGATTTGTCACCCTTCTGGGCCAGGTCTGAACCAGCCTGCTGAGCCCCGGGGTGGTCAGGGGGCTCTTGAAGGATGCAAGGTGCCCACTCTCAGCTTCACAGGGTGAAGGTGGCAGCAGCTGGTCCTTGGGACTGATGGGAGGTGCATGGGCAGGGCCTCCCTGTGGCAGTAGGGTCCCCACGGGGCCATTTTGGAGGAGCAGGTCCCCTTCAGGAAGCTGTTGTGGACGTACTGGGCCTCAGTGGTGAATCCAGATGTGGCCCCAGTGTGTCCTCGGTGGTGCTGCTGCTGCTGGTGTGGGTCACAGCAGCGCTGCTGGCAGGGCTCACCCAGGGCTGTTCCCACAGGAGGTGATTGTTCCCGAGGGCAAGTGGAGAAAGGTGTCACCTGCGTCGCTGTCGCTGTCCCTGCCGGATGCTGACTACCAGTGCATCCACCGGGCCTCTGTCAGCAGCCTGAGCGCCAAGGAGAGCTCCTTCACCTCCGAGGAGCCTCTGGTCTCGGGTGAGGGCTGTGGGTTTGTGCCCTGCCTGCACACCTCCATGAGTAGGAGCTGATTCTCCCTCCACGCTCCTGGAGGGCATTTCTGCCTTGCAGATGGTTAAGGGTGGGAGTTGGTGATGGTGTCCTGGGAAGGGAGAGGGATGGGATGGGATGGGCAGGGCAGTTCTGCCTGAGAGCTCTGAGCCCTCGGTGTCCCCTCTGCCACCCTGGATGCTGGAGGGCTGCCAGAGGTGCAGGATCACCTGCCTGGCATCCACCCACTCTGGGCTTGCCTTCCAGAAAGTGCAATAAACACAGAGGAGGAGCTGGAGGTGGAGCAGAGCTGTGTGGCAGAGCTGAGACCCTCAGACTACCAGCTCCTGAAGATCTTCATCGTGCTGTAAGTGCGGGGAGGGCTGCCCCGGGGCCGTCCCCCTGGGGGGTCCCTGGAGCTGCAGCCCAGCTGCTGAGTGCTTGTCCTTCTGCCCTCAGCATCTGCCTCCTGGTGGTGTCCTCTTCCTACCTGGCGTTCCGCATCTTCCGGCTGGAGCAGCAGCTCTGCTCGCTGAACCGGGACTACCTCTCCCGTGGGCACAGGAGGTGCGTGGCCCCAGGGACACTTCTTGGGGGGTGGGGAGGACCTCAGGAATATGCCTGTGCTCCATGAGATGTCCAAGGGCTGCTTTGTCCCTTTTCCTGTGCCTGCTGTCAGGATCATAGAGTCATGGAACTGTCGGGGCTGGAAGGCACCTCAAGGACCCTCCAGCTCCAACCCCCCTGCCATGGGCAGGGACACCTCACACTAGAGCAGGTTGCTCAGAGCCACATCCAGCCTGGCCTTAAACACCTCCAGGAGGTGCCTACACCACCTCCCTGGGCAACCTGTGCCAGTCTCTCACCACCCTCACACTGAAGAACTTCTTCTAACATCTAATCTGAACCTACCCACTTCTAGTTTGCTCCATTCCCCCAGGCCTATCCCTATCTGACAGCCTAAAAAGTCCCTCCCCAGCTTTCTTGTAGCCCTCTTCAGACACTGAAGGCCACAAGAAGGTCTCCTCAGAGCCTTCTCTTGTCCAGACTGCACAGCCCCAACTCTCAGCCTGTGCCCACAGCAGAGGTGTTCCAGCCTCTCCTATGGCTGATGCCAGACCCCACAGTGCTGTCCCCGTGCAGTAGATGATGCTTATCAGCTGCTGCTTGAAGTGACCAGGGACGGCTCTGCTGTGCCCACTGCTGGCTGAAGTGACCAGGGACAGCTCTGCTGTGCCCACTGCTGGCTGAAGTGACCAGGGACGGCTCTGCTGTGCCCACTGCTGGCTGAAGTGACCGGGGATGGCTCTGCTGTGCCCACTGCTGGCTGAAGTGACCGGGGATGGCTCTGCTGTGCCCACTGCTGGCTGAAGTGACCGGGGATGGCTCTGCTGTGCCCACTGCTGGCTGAAGTGACCGGGGATGGCTCTACTGTGCCTGGAGACTTTGAGCCTTTGGGAAGAGGTTTCCGTAGAACCACAGCCTGGGTCTGGGTTGGAAGGGACCTTCCAAGGCCATCCGGCCCAGGTCCCTGCAGTCAGCAGGGACATGCTCAACTGGAGCAGGTTGCTCAGAGTTCCAGTCAGGCATGGGGCATCTCCCACCTCTCTGGGCAACCTGGGCCAGTGTTTCCTTGCGTGTTTGGGGCTGGTTCCCTGATGGCAGGAAGCACCTGGGCACCTCTATGGAGCTGGGCCCAGTGTCACCGTGGGCATCAGCGAGGCACGGGTTGGTTCCCTTGGGTGGGGGACGTTGTGGGGGGTCTCTCTCCTGGTGCCCCTGCAGTGCTCACCCTTCCTTCCCCTGCTCTCTGCTTGCAGGTGACCGTTACCCGGTGCTGCCTGAGGGCGGATGTCAGGACAGCGGCAAGTGGCACAGAGCTCCTGGCACACGTCCTGGCCGTGGCTGCTGGCACCTGACCCAGCTCTCCCTTGGCCACTGAAATGGGACCAACTATCTTCTCCCTTCCTGCTGGGGACCACCTACCTGGCTCCTGGCCACTGGTGCCAACCCCCTGTCCCACTGGCAGCCTGTTTGCTGCCTGGGATGCTGCTGCACTGGATGATGGTTTGGGGCCCCTGAGCAGTTGGACTTGGTGCTAAAATGGGCACCTCTTTGTACTCCAGACTCGGGGTTGGGCTCACCAGGGACCCCTAGAAGTGTGGCTGAGCTGCTGTTGCTGAGTAGCAGCAGCTCTGGGCTGAACCCCCACTCCTTGTCCCCATCTCTGTACCCCCAGGGACATGGCAGGAGAGGGACCCCAGCCACAGGGGTCTGTGGGCACGGGGGGTAAAGGGCCAGCAGCCTCGTGGGGCATCGCTACCCAAGCACTCTGTACCAGCTCCCAGCCCTTCTCTCCTGGAGCACTGGGCCACTTTGGGGTACATCTGTGTCCCCTGCAAAGCACTTTAGGGTCCCCCAGAGCAGAGCTCCTGGCTGGGGACCTGCCCTGGCAGCGCTGCTGGACCAAGGCTTCGTTAGCCCTGCTCACCCGGAGGGAGGCTGCAGCTGGCACCTGCCCATGCCCCGGATCGCAGCAGCTCCCTGGCCTGGCTCACCTCAGCCCTGCTGCCCGGCAGGGTTTGTGCCCTGGGCTCTGTGCCCCCGGGAGCCTGCTAGGGCAGCAGGCAGGCCACAACCTCTCTGATTCCTTCTGGTTTCCTTTCCTGGTTCTTTTGGGAACTGCAAGTGCTGATGGGGCCAAACCCCCAGGCCCTGGGGAAGAGCTCCCTGCTCCCCTGGGCTCCCAATGGCTTTTCCATGGAAATAAACCCAGGATTTTCTAGCAGGTCCCTGTCTGCTGCCAGTGCTGTCCCTCTGATGGTGCCAGGAAACAGCACCCCAGAATCTGCTGTCCCCATGTCCCTGTGCTGGTTGTATCCTCAGGACGTGAGTTACATAAGGACAGACCTCGTGTGGACTTGGAGGTGGGTGGCATCACCTTGTCCTCCCTTTGGGCCAGTCCTGGTGAGCCTGGGGCTCTCTGGCCACTGGTGTCACGCTGGAGGGAGGCTGCTGGGGGCTCAGTGTTGGTTCTCCACGCCAGGGAGCTCTGCTGTGGAGGCATCAGCCCCTGTGGGCACAAGGAGGGAGACCCCCCAGTGTCCCCAGCCCAAGGGAACCCACACCTGTCCGTCTCTTGCTGATGCCCATGGTGACATTAGGCCCAGCTCCACTGAGGTGCCCAGGTGCTTCCTGCAACCAGGGAAACAGTGACCCAGGTTGCCCAGAGAGGATGCCCTATGGCTGGAACCAGCCCAGGTCAAGTTTGGGACTCTGAGCAGTCTGCCTTAATTGCAGGTGTCCTCCTGCATGGGGTTTGGACTGGATGACACTTAAGGTCCCTTCCAACCCATACTCGGCCATGCTGTGCGGAGGTACCAAGGTGGCTTTCGCGGGCACAGCCCAAGGCAGGGATGCTCCAGGTGTAGGTAATGCGGAGGGTTCTCCACTAGGCGGCGCCAGAGACTGCAATGTGACAGGTGGCGGTAGAGCCACACTGGGGACGATTAAGATGCCTGGGGACAATGGTCCCTGTCCTGCTGGGGTGGCCAGGCTGAGTTCTCCTCCTCCTGGTCCTCCCTGAGCATCTGCAACCTGAATCCTGCCTCCCCTCTGCCCGGCCCCTGGCAGCTGGATGCACAGAAGCGGCCCACGCTGAGAAGCAGAGCAGAGGTGGGGGGGGCTGGGATAGTGTCACCCCAGTTTTGGAGTCTGGGGGGGGGAATCAGCACCTTGAGATGTTCAGAGGGTGGTGGTCTGCGGTCTGGCCAACCTATGGAAGCTGCTGCTTCAAAGCCTCAGTGCCCCAGGCCTGTTGGGGCGTTTGACTTTGTGGGTGACCCAGCAGATCCCATCTTGCTTGTCCCCACAGGGCCCTTTAGCCAGAGTGGCTTCAGAAGTGGGTTTGAGGGAGGTTGTTTGTCTCTAAACAAGTTGGTGCTCAACGGCTTCAACCTCAGACTGGAGCTTATGGCTCCTTACTGAAGTTGAGAGGTTGAAGATTGGGGGTTTGCTGAGCCCTGGTGTGCCCAGTCTGCTGGGCTTTGGGTGCTCTGCAGAGGAGTGGAGTCCCTTGTCCCCATGCCAAGCCTAGCACAGGTGTGTGACAGTGGCAACAGCCACCTCGGCCCCTCCTGGGGCTCTGCTTAGAGCCAACAGTGAGCCAATCTGAGTGCAGATGGCTGATGTAGAGGGCTGGAGGAAGCTTGGCTGGCATGGAGGAGGTCTGAAGAAACCTTGGCTGATGTAGAGGAAGTCTGGAGGAAGCAAGGGGCAAGTGGCTGGTCTGGGGGGGGCAGGGGTGTCCCTGCTGCTGGAAGCCATTTCCAAGGCTCTGGCTGTTGTGCAGCCTGTTGGTGTTTGCTCTGCTGGCACCACCCTGCTCGTGCTTATTTGCCTTCCTTTGTGTGCAGCAAAGCCACAGGTGCAGGAAACGTCCTGGGATCCAAAGCTTGCCTGCTGGGACAGCCCTGCCCTGGCCTTTGGGGCTGGGGCTGAGCAGCACAGGGTGCTCACAGACAGCACAGCCATTCCACCCCCCCACAACTACTGCATCCTCTCTTCCAACCACTCCAGCCTCAATCGACCCCTCAAAATAAGAGAGGTTGTGGATAGAATCACAGACTCAACCAGGTTGGAAGAGAGCTCCAGGCTCAGCCAGCCCAACCTAGCACCCAGCCCTGCCCAACCAACCAGACCATGGCACTAAGTGCCCCAGCCAGGCTTGGCTTCAACACCTCCAGCCACGGCCACTCCACCACCTCCCTGGGCAGCCCATTCCAATGCCAATCACTCTCTCTGCCAACAACTTCCTCCTCACATCCAGCCCAGACCTGCCCTGCCACAGCTTCAGGCTGTGTCCCCTTCTGGTGCTGGCTGCCTGGCAGCAGAGCCCAACCCCAGCGGGCTACAGCCTCCCTTCAGGTAGTTGTAGCCAGTAGATGTAGAGAGGGATGCTCTGGAGCTGTTCAAGGCCTGGTTGGGTGAAGCAACCTGCTCTGGTGGGAGGTGTCCCTGGCCATGGCAGGGTGAGGTGGCGCTAGATGGTCTCAAAGGTCCCTTCCAGCCTCAACCATTCCATGACTTCATGAAATCGACCTGTAAGGCTGCATCCCTGGCACACAAGGGGTGATGTCCTCAGGCTTGCTGGCTCTCTCTGCCCAATTTCTGCTCAGGTTCATAAATTCATAGAGCCACAGAGTGGGTTGGGTTTAGAGGGGACCTTGAAAATCATCTAGTTCCAACCCCCCCTGCCATGGGCAGGGACACTTCCCACCAGCCCAGGTTGCTAAAGGCACTCATAGAATGAGTTGGGTTGGAAAGGACCTTGAAGATCATCTAGTGCTAAGCCCATGGCAGGGGGCTTGGCACTAGATGATCTTCAATCTTCCACCAGCCCAGGTTGCTCAAAGGCCTCATCCAAACTGGTCTTCAACACCTCCAGTGGGAGAACATCCACTGCAGGGCACTGCATGTGAGCCATAAGCACTGCAGCCATGACACTGCTGCCCAAGGAAGCAGCAGCAGGAGCCTCTGAGGGATGGGACAACACCAACAAGTGCATGGTTTGGTTTGAGTTTTATTCTGGGCCTGGCTGTGGCAGTGACATTGCTCTGGCAAAGCCCCACAGAGTCCAAAGTGAATCGATCCCCTCTGGTGAGCAGCTGAATCCCCTTCCAACCTTCTCCTGTATTTTCAGCTCCATTGAAGTATTGGGAAAGGTCTTCCAGGGAGGGCTTCTGCTGGGGACTGCTCTGGCCCAGCAGCTGCTCTGCTGTCTGGGCAGCCTGGGAAGCATGGGAAGGCCTCCAGCCCTTCTTTCACCTCCCCTTAGGTGTTTTGGAAGAGCCTGGGCCATGGCTACTCACCTTTCTCTTAGCAAGAAAGGAATCTTCCTGCAGCTTATCCCCTGGGAGCTGTGCTGGTGGGCCTGGGCTGGCACTGTGCAGGCTGCTGGGGGAACCCCAATCCTTTTCTTTAGCAGGGCTCTCATTTAGCTCGGGTTTCTCTGATCCAGTTCTTGTGCTGGGGTGTGGCTGCTCTTCCAGACACCGCCTGAGCAACCTCCTCTTGGCTTTCTCACCAAGACTGGAGATGGTTTCTTATCCTGCAAGGACAGCTCATTTGAATGTCTGTTTGCCCCACTGTGCTCAGCCTGTCTTTGAAGGAGAGGATCTGCTCGGAGAGCCCAGCCCAGCATCCAGCCAGGGAGGAAAAGACTTTCCTTTAAGGACTTCTTGGGCTTCAAGGAGACCGCAGTTATCTTTGGCTTTTAGGCCTCAAACTCTGTCCTTTTGTTCTCCCTGGTGTGTTGGCTTGTGTTGGTTTTTTCCTCTTCCTCTCAAGTAACAGAACTGGTTTTGTGCTGGAGGAGGCAGCGACTGCTCTGAGTGCAGCGAGGGCTGGGGAGCGCTGCCCAACCCTCCCCTAGTGGACACGACCTGGAAAAAGAAGTCAGCATGGAAGGAGTCAAACTTCCAACCTGTGGCAGGGGAGGTCTGGGCTGGATGTGAGGAGGAAGTTGTTGGCAGATAGAGTGGAATGGGCTGCCCAGGGAGGTGGTGGAGTGGCCGTCGCTGGAGGTGTTGAAGCCAAGCCTGGCTGGGGCACTTAGTGCCATGGTCTGGTTGGTTGGGCAGGGCTGGGTGCTAGGTTGGGCTGGCTGAGCTTGGAGCTCTCTTCCCACATGCTCGATTCTATAATTCTAAGCGCCTTCAGCAGCCCACTTTGCCCTCAGGCATCAGTGTCGTTTTCCCCGTGGAGAGGAGGGTTTATTTGCTCTCAAAGTGACTGCTCTGGTTAGAAGTTCAGAGGCCAGAGGGGACTAAGGCCTCCCAGGAGGGAAGAGGCTGTGTGTGGGGCTGCAGCCGTGCTGGAGGGGGTTACATTCTTCTTCTTGGGGACAATCCTGCAGGTGGGCATCATCCTTAGGCACTGGGGGGTGCTGCCTGGCAGCCAGGGGAAGGAAGCTGTTTGGTCTTGTTGCGGAGGAGAGGGCGCTGGAGCTGCAGCTCCATCACTTCTGCGCCAGTTTAGCGATGAGAGCTTTCCACTCGGCTCTCTTCTGCGTGATGAAGGAGGGCTTGAGGAGGTCCCCCCAGAGCGTGGTGTCGTCGTCGTAGCGGCGCACGCAGATGGCCTCAGCTATGCAGATGACGTACATGCCGCAGTCGTAGCTGTTCCTCTGGGCAGGTGCCATCTCCTCCACCAGGATGGTTTTGCTGCCTAGGTGGGGGCGGACGAAGAACTCCACCTTCTCCACCACCTGCTTGGCGTGCACGGAGTTGTATTCGCCGCGGGAGTCGTAGTGGCTGAAGCAGTCTTTGTCCCCGTAATAAACCAGCAAGCTCCAGTGGGTGCCTCCAGCCAGCCGGTTGGAGTTGTCGTTGATGGGGAAGAAGACCAGCTTCTTGCCCTGCAGCTGCAGGGGCTGCAGGAAGATGCCCACCTCCTCCAGGTTGTCGGCACACTTGATGAACTGAGCCACTTCGGGGCTGATGAAGCAAATCTCGTCCCAGAAGGCTTTGAACTCGTGGTGGGCGAAGTACTCGAAGGCAAAGCCGATGATTTGGTCGTTGAGCCAGTTTGGGGGGTCCAGCAAGGCGACGTCTGACTGTCTCAGCAAGCTGTCCTTGTAGCTGAGAACCACAGGGTCCTCCATGCCTCCCAGGGCCGGGCTGCGGCGCTCCAGGACACGTCACGAGCTGAAAGACACAGAGAGGAGTTAGGGAAGCACCTGGCAGAAGACAGAGCACAATGAACACGGGAGGCAAGAAAGGGGCAAAACATGGAGGGTGGCAGCTCAGGGGATGATGGAACTGCTCAGCACAGGCAGGGAGGAAGGTGGGAAAGGTGACCCCAGAGCAGCCTGTGCAGAAGGCCATGGTGAAGCAGGTTGGCCCTATGCAGCCATGTGGAGGAGGCCATGGTGAAGCAGGTGGAGAAGGCCATGGTGAAGCAGGTTGGCTCCCTGCAGCCATGTGGAGGAGGCCATGGTGAAGCAGGAGGAGAAGGCCATGGTGAAGCAGGTTGGCTCCCTGCAGCCATGTGGAGGAGGCCATGGTGAAGCAGGAGGAGAAGGCCATGGTGAAGCAGGTTGGCTCTCTGCAGCCATGTGGAGGAGGCCATGGTGAAGCAGGCTGGCTCTCTGCAGCCCATGAAGGATCACAGCAGAGCAGATCTCCACCTGCAGCCTGCAGGATCCCAGGGTGCAGCAGGTGGACATGCACTGAAGGAAGCTGCACCTCAGAGAGAGGAGTCCATGCAGGAGCAAGACTTAGAATCACAGAACTGTCAGGGCTGGAAGGGACCTCAAGGATCATACAGTTCCAACCTGCCATGGGACACTTCACATCAGGTTGCCTGGAGCCACAGCTAGCCTGGCCTTAAAGACCTCCAAGGATGGGGCTTCCAGCACCTGAGGAAGGAACTGGCAGGAACTGTGGCCCACAGAATAGAATAGAATCAACCAGGTTGGAAGAGAGCTCCAAGCTCAGCCAGCCCAACCTAGCACCCAGCCCTGCCCAACCAACCAGACCATGGCACTAAGTGCCCCAGCCAGGCTTGGCTTCAACACCTCCAGCCACGGCCACTCCACCACCTCCCTGGGCAGCCCATTCCAATGCCAATCACTCTCTCTGCCAACAACTTCCTCCTCACATCCAGCCCAGACCTGCCCTGCCACAGCTTCAGGCTGTGTCCCCTTCTTCTGCTGCTGGCTGCCTGGCAGCAGAGCCCAACCCCAGCTGGCTACAGCCTCCCTGCAGGGAGCTGCAGACAGCAATGAGCTCTGCCCTGAGCCTCCTCTGCTGCAGGCTGCACACCCCCAGCTCCCTCAGCCTCTCCTCACAGGGCTGTGCTCCAGGCCCCTCCCCAGCCTTGCTGCCCTTCTCTCAACACCTTCCAGCACCTCAACATCTCTCTGCAATGGAGGAGCCCACAACTGAACACAGCACTCCAGGGGTGTCCTGAGCAGTGCTGAGCACAGGGGCACAAGAACCTCCCTTGTCCTGCTGCCCACACTGCTCCTGAGCCAGCCCAGGATGCCACTGGCTGAGTACAGCTGTGTCCCCTGCATGGTGCCAGTCACTGTCATTCCTTGCCTGATGGCCTCTCCTTAAAGCAGGCTTTCTGGGGCTGTCTGCCAGCCACGTGGACCTCTCCCCTAGCCCAAGTGCCACAGTTGGCTGCCAGATGCATCACCTGTTCCAGGCAAACCTGTGGCCCACCAGTCAGTGCAAGCGGCATGGAGGCGGTCAGTGAGGAGAACCTAAAGCCAAAGGAGCTCACAAACAAAGCAGTTCCCTATGCTGGGAAGTGTTAGGACACCTTTCAACTCAGCCAGGAGAGATTTTGAGGACCAAATTTCAGGACAGTGTCATGGGTAAGGTTGTAGCATCTGTCAGGTTGCTTGAAACACTGGAGATGGACATCTTCAGCCAGCCACATGCCAAAGGTGTGAGAAAGCTCTCTCCTGGCCTGTCACTGCCATCAGGCTTTCAGCAGAGTTGCAGTAGCCCTGCAGCTTCTGCCAAGATGGGAGAGTGAAGACCAAAGCTGGCTGGTGGCACAAAGCACCTGCTGCATTTTTAGCCTGGCTTTGGATTTGCCAAAGCTTTGCTCACAGAATTGCTGCTGGGTACAGAGGGGTGAAGATCTCTGCAGGCTTGCCCTGGGCATGCCCACCAGTGAACAGAAGTGACAGGTGACACAGACTACCTCTTCTCAATCTTTTGACTTCACTATTTGTCCAGGCTACTTTCTTCTCTCTTAAGCTGGTCCTTGCTTTCCAGAGAGAGGCTGCTCAGCCTTAAAAGGCAGCACCTTGCTCCACCGACATGGAGCTGGCACACAGCACTCCTCAGCTGCTTCTGAGCACCTCTGAAGGCAGGCTGAGAAAGTTGGGGCTCAGGGAGACCTTCTGGTCGCCTTTCAGTACCTGAAGGTGGTCTATAAGCAAGCTGGGGAGGGAATTTTGACAATGGCTTCTGTGAGAGGATGAGAGGCAATGGCTTTGAGCTGGGAAAGAGGAGATGAGGAAGAAATTCCTGAGAGTGAGGGTGGGGAGAGACTGGCACAGGTTGCCCAGGGAGGTTGTGGCTGCCCCCTGCCTGGGAAGTGTTGCAGGCCAGGTTGGATGAGGCCTTAAGCAAGCTGGGCTGGTGGGAAATTGAAGTTCATCTAGTTCCAAGCCTTGGAGCTAGATGATCTCCAGGGTCCCATGCAACCCAACTCATTCTATGAGTGACTGGAGCGACCTGGGCTAGAGGGATGTGTCCCTGCCCATGGCAGGGGAGTTGGAACTGGACATCACTTGCCTTGAGCAACCTGCTCTAGTGGGAGGTGTCCCTGCCTATGGCAGGGGGTTGGAGCTGGATGATCCTTGAGGTCCCTTCCAACCTAACCCATTCTATGATTCTATGATCTTTGAGCTGACTTCCAACCCAAACCATTCTGTGACTCTCCCCATGTGAAGATGTACTCCAGGGACTTAGTAGGTCTTCCAGGCACGACTTCTCCTGCCTGCTTTCCTCTCAGCAGGTTCTCTGTGCATCCACTGCTTCTGGCTTTCCTAGCAGCTGTTCAATTCCTTTTCAGCAGCTGCTGCACTTGGTGCCTTTGCAGCCCAGGGTGTTCAAGTGGGCTTCAAGAGAGAGGCTGCAGAGAGGTGCTGCTGCTCAGTAACCACCACAAAACACCTGCTGGCACCAGACTAGGGCTTAGGAAGAGATCTTCCAAAGAGAAACTTGATCTAAACCCGCTCTACCCACCCTGCTTTTCCTTCTGCTCTCACATCTGCCAGCCTGAGCTCCTCAGCTGCTGCCAGGCACCATCAACTGCCTGCCTCCTCCAGAGGCTTCCCTCCTTGCCAGCACACAGCTCAAACTGCAGTGGTTGGGGCCAGCGGTGACGTGGAGCTGGTTTGGCCTCACCCTTTCCAGATCTGTGCCAAAGGCAGCGTGAAAACAGCTCAGAGCTTCTTACAGCACCGTGTGAAAGCTAAGAGTGATAAGATCACTGCAATATGACTCATGATAAGACACTAATTATTCATTATGATGGGGAGGAGGAAAAAAAGGACATCTGTTGTGTGGCTGGCATACTAGGAAGAAACTTGGTTTGTGCTTCTCAGTGTGATGTGAATCATGGAGAAGCCCTTCCTGGCCAGGTATGCATAAATTAAAGGGGGATTGAGCTTTAAAATACCTTGGCAAGGTCACCCCACATGTGACTTGCAGCCAACAGGCTGCTGAAGCCTGCTGCCTGTGTAATTCCCTTGGAAGGAAGGGCTGAGGTGGCCTCCTCAAGGCCCAGAGACTCTAATGACTGTTTGTGTGTGGCCGCTGGGTGCCAGAGATGCCACGCAGAGAGAGTCACCCGAGAGGGAGGAAGGGAGGGAGGGAGGGAGGAAGGGCAGCAGCCACTCAGCCAAACACAATGGAATTTGGAAGAGCTTCCTACCTTAGTGAACTCAGAACTCTGTCCAAGGTTGTGGTGCAAACCCTTCTCAGCAGTACAAAGGAAATGGACTACATCCAAGGTCCCAGCAGCTCCACAGCAGGCCTGAAGCTAACTGTGCCTAAAGAGCTGTCCATCGGTGGGCTTCTGAGCAACCAACTGAGGGGGGAGGCTTCTGAGGGCTGACCAACAGCTAAGGGGTCTGGCCTCTGCTGCCAGGCAGCCAGCAGCAGAAGAAGGGGACACAGCCTGAAGCTGTGGCAGGGCAGGTCTGGGCTGGATGTGAGGAGGAAGTTGTTGGCAGAGAGAGTGATTGGCATTGGAATGGGCTGCCCAGGGAGGTGGTGGAGTGGCCGTGGCTGGAGGTGTTGAAGCCAAGCCTGGCTGGGGCACTTAGTGCCATGGTCTGGTTGGTTGGGCAGGGCTGGGTGCTAGGTTGGGCTGGCTGAGCTTGGAGCTCTCTTCCAACCTGCTTGATTCTATGAAGCTGGAGATGCAAGAGGGACCTTTCCTCATGAAATGCTGAGAGTACAGGGGGAGGAGAGGCTGAGAGCCCTGAGGCTGCTCAGCCTAGTAAAGAGCAGCCTGAAAGGAGATCTGAGCAATGCTCACCAAGAGCTGAAGGGTGGGGGGCAAGAGGCTGGGGCCAAGCTCTTGTCAGTGGATAGCACAAAGGGCAACAGGCACAAAGTAGAACCCAGGAGGTTCCATCAGGAGGAGAAACTTGTTTAGTGTGAGGGTGCTGGAGCCCTGCAGCAGGCTGCCCAGAGAGGCTGTGCAGTCTCCTTCTCTGGAGAGATTCCAACCCCCCCCCCCCGGACACTGCCATCCTGGGCAAGCTGCTGTGGGTGCCCTGCTTTAGCAGCAGGGCTGGACTGGATGATCTGCAGAGGTCCCTTCCCACCCCCAGCCCTGGATTCTGTTACTGCCTCTCTTAATTCCAGTTTGTTTCACTCTCCCACTAAGTTCCTGCAGGTGGATCTTGGCTTTGGTTTGTATTTAGCTTTCCTTTGAAACCTCAGTTAGCAAAGGGCACATTTAATGAGGCACGAGGGAAGAACCTTCTGAAAGCTTCCTGTGCCACCCCTCACTGGCTCTCAAATGGGGTCCTGATGGTTTGTTTGTGATGCAAGCAATGTTAGTGATGCAAGCTGGGCTGCTGCTTGTGATGCAAGCAATGTTAGTGATGCAAGCTGGGCTGCTGCTTGTGATGCAAGCAATGTTTGTGATGCAAGCTGGGCTGCTGCTGTCCTGTAAGGCTTCCATGAGGACTTAATGACCAAAGTGGAGCTTTTCTCGCCCTGGTAAACCTGAGCCTGTATTGTGATAGTCCTGAGATGAGAAGCTGATGCTCTGGCAGGGATTTGGGCTCTTCTTTTGTGCCTTCCCTTCCCACTGCAATCCTGGGCAACCTGCTGTGGCTGCCCCTGCTTCCAGAGGGAGGCTGGACTTGGATGATCTGTCTCTGGAGGTGATGCTAGAGGGGATCCTGTGAGCAGCTGGAGGCTCACTGCTGGAGCACCTTTTGCATGTGTCTGTCCAATGCTCCAAATTTTCCTTTTCTGTGTCTTTTTTTTTTTTTCAGCTTCATCTTTTCCTGGGGATGTAGAAAGCACAGCAGAGAGTGTTCCACTCAAGTCCAAGTGGGACTGCAGGCTGGGGAAGGAAGTGTGTGTCCTGTATGCTGTTGATTTTCCATGCTGCAGGAACAGCTTTTGGGTTTTATTTTTTCCTCAGTCAAGGAAAAGGAAAAAAAAAAGAAAAAAAGAAAAAAAAGACATTTGGCAGCTTCCAAGAGTCAGGAAGGGAGAATGGTTTGAGCAAATGCTTAACTGCCACAAGCTACTGCTTTTGATTTTATTGCCATCTGGTACTTGTGAGAGTGCTGGTGAGTTCTGCAGGATGACTCACCACAGCTGCAAGGAAAACCCTTCCTAGCAGAGCCACTTCAGGTAAGCAGCAAAGACCCAAAAGGCATAGTGGGGCTGTGAAAAGCCACCAGAGGCTCACAGAATGGGCAGGGTTGGAAGGGAACCTAAAGGATCATCCAGTTCCAACTCCCCAGCCACCGGCAGGGACACCTCACACTAGAGCAGGTTGTTCAGCCTGGCCTTAAAGATCTCCAGGGATGAGGCTTCCACCACCGCCCTGGGCAACCTGTGCCAGTCTCTCACCACCCTCATGCTGAAGAACCTCTTCCTAATGTCTAATCTAAATCTCCCCTCCTCTAGCTTGGATCCATCCCCTCCAGTCCTACCACTGCCCCACATCCTAAAACCTCCTACAATCACAGAACTGTCAGGACTGGAAGGGACCTCAAGGATCATCCAGTTCCAACCTCCCTGCATGAGTAGGGACACCCCACACTAGAGGAGGTTGCCCAACACCCTAAGAAGTCCCTTCCCAGCTTTCTTGGGGGAGAACTCTCAGTTGCAGATGAATCCATAGGGAAGCAGGATGTGCACATGAGCAGCTCTGTGTCTGAGGGGGGCTAAAATCCAGTCACAGATGATGAGCAGTTCTGCTCAGGCACAGCTGGGATTTGCCTGCTGAAGGCTTAAGCACTGCTCAGCAGCTTTCAGGAAAGCAGGGATAAATACTGAGGCAGGCCTGGAACGTTTGGTGTAGGCTGCCAACGAGTCCTGCTCGTTCACTTTACTTGCACATGAGTAACTGGAATGTGTGCCAAGGCTCTGTAATCCCTCAGCTTCTTGGAAGGATCTCCACCTGCCCCAGGATGAGAGCAAAAAGAGCACTGCAAGTGCAGTGAGCCAGCAGTGTGCACTTGCAGCCCAGAAAGCCAAGCAGAGCCTGGGCTGCAGCAGCAGAAGTGTGGCCAGCAGGGCCAGGGAGGGGATTCTCCTCCTCTGCTGTGCTCTGCTGAGACCCCACCTGGAGTACTGCATCCAGTGCTGGAGCCCCTGGGACAAGAGGGCTGTGGAGATGCTGGAGAGTGTCCAGAGCAGGGCCAGGAGGATGCTGAGAGGGCTGCAGCAGCTCTGCTGTGAGCACAGACTGAGAGAGTTGGGGCTGTGCAGGATGGAGCAGAGGAGGCTCCCAGGGGACCTTCTTGTGGCCTTCCAGGATCTGAAGAGGGCTACAAAAGAGCTGGGGAGGGACTTTTGAGGCTGTGAGGGAGTGTCAGGCCTGGGGGGAATGGAGCAAAGGTGGAGGTGGGGAGAGTGAGGCTGGAGGTGAGGAGGAAGTTGTTGAGCAGGAGAGTGGTGAGAGGCTGGAATGGGTTGCCCAGGGAGGTGGTTGAGGCCCCATGGCTGGAGGTGTTTCAGGCCAGGCTGGCTGAGGCTGTGGTCAGGCTGCTCTAGGGTAGGGTGTCCCTGGGCATGGCAGGGGGCTTGGTGCTGGATGACTCTTGTGGTGTGTTCCCACCCTGCCTGCTTCTGTGATTCTGCAAGGCAAGAGAGACAACAGAGCAGCCCAGTTCAGCTCTGGCTTGGAGAATGGTGCTCAGTGATGGCAGCAAGTCGAGTGCCTCATCTCACAGCGAGGTGAGATCAGCTTTTTAGTCTTCTCTGTTGCTGAATCTCAGAGCATTAGGGGTTGGAAGTGACCTCACTGAGTCCAGCCCCTTTGCCAGGGCAGGGTCAGCTAGAGAAGGTCACACAGGAAGACGTCCAGGAGGGTTTTAAATGGATCCATAAAAGACTCCACAACCTCTCTGGTAGCCTGTTCCAGTGTTCTGCCACCCTGCTTATGTTCCTGTGGAACATCCTCTGCTCCAGCTTACACCCACTGTCCCTTGTCCTATCATTAGACATCAGTGACCTCTGTCCTCCTGACATTCACCCTTGACATCTTCATTAGTAGCAACGAGGGCAGCCCTCAGGCCACTCTGCCCCAGGCTCCAAGCCCCAGCTCCCTCAGCCTGAGCTCGCAGGAAAATGCTCCACTGCCTTCAACAGCTTCTGTGGCTCTGCACTGAATTCTGAAGCAGTTCCCTAGGTTCTTCTTGAACTGAGGGGCCCAGAACTGTCACAGTATTCCAGCTGTGGCCTCACCATGGCAGAGGGGGAGGAGAATCTCTCTCGACCTGCTAACCACAGCCCTTCTTATCCACCTCAGGCTCACAGCTCACAGCATGTCAGGGGTTGGAAGGGACCCAAGGAGCTCATCCAGTCCAACCTCCCTGCCACAGCAGGACCACACAATCCAGCTCAGGGCACACAGGAACACATCCACACAGGCCTGGAAAGGCTCCAGAGAAGGAGACTCCACAACCTCTCTGGGCAGCCTGTGCCAGTGCTCTG
>WAAF01012562.1:21712-42534 GCA_013400475.1 Tricholaema leucomelas | reverse complement strand
CTATGAGTAGCTTTGGCTCAGCCTATCTTGATAGCGGGGACGCTATAGTTAACAGCTCAAGCCTCTTCCAACTCCTGACTTCTAAAATAGTCAACTCCACCTGTGGCATCCCTGTAGATCTTCTCAACCAACTAAGAACCTGCTAATTAAAACTAAATTAATGTCCGTATCTAATTTTGGGGTTGGTTTTCAGGGAAATAAAATAACTCTATTTTTTTATATAATTCCCGACTCAGCCACATTAATTCCCTGCCTCCATAACACAGGTGCAGGACCTTACACTTGGCCTTGTTGAAGGTCATGAGGTTGGCTGGAATCCACCTCTGCAGCCTGTCCATGTCCCTCTTTCTTTGCTTATTTCATCAGGCACAGTTTCCTCCTCTACCTCGACTGATGTTTTCTGTTTTCCATCCAATCACCTATTTATCCATCCTACCCATATTAGTAGCAAAATACTGTGTTCCTTGATGCAGTTAAGGCTTTTTTCTCCAGCAGCCTACCTTCCTGCTTGTGTTAAATGCCAATCATGTAATCAGGCAGCTGTGGTGAAAAGTACCATAAACTAAGGAAGAGCTCTGATCAATTCAAGGTAAAGCCCCCCTCCCCAAAAGCTACCTTAAATCTAGAAACTCTTTCTTGGAGATGTTCTGTGTTTGAAGGCCATGGTCTGGTTGATTGGCTAGGGCTGGGTGCTAGGTTGCACAGGATGAGCTTGGAGGTCTCTTCCAACCTGGTCGATTCTATGGTTCTATGCTTCTATAATTCTTCAGCAGCTGAACCTATGTATAGGCTGGATGTTAGGAGGAAGTTCTTCACAGAGAGAGTGATTGGCATTGGAATGGGCTGCCCAGGGAGGTGGTGGAGTCACTGTGTGTGGAGGTGTTCAAGCAAAGCCTGGATGAGGCATTTAGTGCCATGGTCTAGATGACTGGATAGGGCTGGGTGCTAGGTTGGATTGGGTGAGCTTGGAGGTCTCTTACAACCTGGCTGATTCTGTGATTCTATGATTCTATGTGGCAATCAGTGGTGACACTGCTCAGGTTTTCAGCTCTGAAGAAAATCCAGAAGTTTGCTTTCACTCCAAAGAGAAAAAAAACCCAACCAACCCCCCAAAAAAAACCCAAAACAACCCACAAAAACCAACTCCCCAAACCAAACAAACAAAAGACCCCAAACCCAACAAGAAACTAACCTGATTTTTTTTCTGTAAACATGTTTTCTGTTTCCATTGGGTTTGGGAACATGGGAGCCTTTCTGCTTGCTTATATTGAATCATGTAGTTCTGAGACAGAGCTAACTTCTGCTTCAATAACACGAAACCAGCTATAGTCTACTACTTACCCTATTATTACAGCTAATATTCTGCTTTATCAAAGTCCAGGTGAAACAGCTCCAAGCTATTATGGAACAAAGTATTTTGACACAATAGAGAAATGAGTAAGTCAAAATGATTCACTTGAGATTTCAAAGTCTTCATCCAAAGCCACTCATCTTTAAAAGAGCAGAAACTTGCTACTTTGGAAATACTCTGTTATCTATTAGCATAAAATCAGAGCTTCCTTCTGCCAACCCTCTGCTGGGCTGCAGCAAGCACAGTGTGGGCAGCAGGGAGAATGAGGGGATTCTGCCCCTTTGCTCTGCTCTCCTCGGACCCCACCTGGAGTCCTGTGTACAGTTCTGGAGCCCCCAACACAAGAAGGACATGGAACTGTTGGAGCAGGCCAGAGGAGGCCATGAGGATGCTCAGAGGGCTGCAGCAGCTCTGTTAGGAGGACAGGCTGAGAGAGTTGGGGCTCTGCAGCCTGGAGAAGAGAAGGCTTCGTGGAGACCTTGGAGTGGCCTTCCAGTATCTGAAGGGGGCTACAGGAAGGCTGGGGAGGGACTATTGACAAGGTCTGGTAATGTCAGGAAGAGGAGGAATGGATTTGAAGTGGCAGAGGGGAGATTGAAACTGGATGTTAGGAAGTTCTTTGCAATAAGGGTAGTGAGACACTGGCACAGGTTGCCAGGGGAGGTTGTGGCTAATCCTGACCTGGAGGTGTTCAAGACCAGGTTGGATGAGGCCTTGAGTGACCTGTTCCAGTGGAAGTGTCCCTGCCTATGCCAGGTTGTTGGAACTGGATGAGCTTTTGAGGCCTCTTCCAACCTACACCTTTCTATGAGTCTATGACTCAGTAAGTACAGCCTAGAGGAAGGGAACCACATTTCCCACGCTGGCTTTTCTCCTCTGGCTCCTGCAGAGAAAAGCAGGAGGCAGTCAGTAGATGGTGTTTTGGTGCTTCAGTGGCTGTAGCTCCTGCACCATGGACAGCTGCTGGCCCCAGGGCTAGGCCAGCATCGCTCAAGTGCTAGGTGTGCTTTCAGACCACAGGGCACCATCTGCACTGCTGCCAGGAGTCAGCTGTGTAAGGGAGGTGAGATGACTTGGAAAATAATAATGAGGTTTGATCTAATTGCAAAGATTTTCTTTACTCTCAGAAAGGTTCAGGTCGCAGCTCAGCTGATGCCTTTCAAGATCTATGGTGAAACGTCCAAGAGCACTGATGATCATTACAGAAATGATCCTCCCTGAATGCAGAATAATCACAGCAGTTAATACAGTCCACCAGTTAAATTTACTTTATTGTATTTCACACAGCCCTATTTACACTTTAAGCCCCAATTTGTTCTCGTCTATTAGAACACATATTGATTTTTCTCAGTTTCAGCACACTGCAGAGCCTCTGGCAGGACTATTTACATCCGAGGGCAGCCCTGCTGCTCTGGAACATGCTCTGTATGGCTGGGCGTTGTGCTAGCTTGAGCCTAGATGGGATAATCACACAGTATCAGAGTCTCACAGTATCACCAAGGTTGGAAGAGACCTCACAGATCATCAAGTCCAACCCTTCACCACAGAGCTCAAGGCTAGACCATGGCACCAAGTGCCACGTCCAATCCTGCCTTGAACAGCTCCAGGGACGGCGACTCCACCACCTCCCTGGGCAGCCCATTCCAGTGTCCAATGACTCTCTCAGGGAAGAACTTCCTCCTCACCTCAAGCCTAAACTTCCCCTGGCATAGCTTGAGGCTGTGTCCTCTTGTTCTGGTGCTGGCCGCCTGAGAGAAGAGAGCAACCTCCTCCTGGCTACAAGCACCCCTCAGGTAGTTGTAGACAGCAATGAGTTCTGCCCTGCGCCTCCTCTTCTCCAGGCTAAACAATCCCAGCTCCCTCAGCCTCTCTTTGTAAGCAAAAAACTGTGAGTTTTCAGCCCAGACAGCCAACCTCATGCTGGGCTGCAGCAAGAGCAGTGTGGGCACAGGGCAAGGGAGGGGATTCTGCCCCTTTGCTCTGCTCTCCTCAGACCCCACCTGGAGTACTGTGTGCAGTTCTGGAGCCCCCAGCACAAGAAGGACAAGGAACTGTCAGAGCCAGTCCAGATGAGGCCACCAAGACGCTCAGAGGGCTGCAGCAGCACTGTTATGAGGACAGGCTGAGAGAGTTGGGGCTCTACAGCCTGGAGAAGGGAAGACTTCAAGGAGTCCTTGGAGTGGCATTCCAGTGTCTGAAAGGGCCCTATAGGAAGGCTGGGGAGGGACTATTGATAGGGTCTAGTAATGACAGGACAAGGGGGAATGTGTTTAAAGTGGCAGAGGGGAGATTCAAACTGGATGTTAGGAAAGGGTTCTTTGCAGTGAGGGTGGTGAGACACTGGCACAGGTTGCCCAGGGAGGTTGTGGAGCACAGAAGCACCGAATGAGATCTTTGATCACATTCTGTGCTTCTGTGCTCCACAACCTCCCTGGAGATGTTCAAGGCCAGGTTGGATGAGGCCTTGAGTGACCTGTTCTAGTTAGAGGTGTCCCTGCCTATGGCAGGAGGTTGGAACTGGATGAGCTTTGAGGTCTCTTCCAACCTAAACCATTCTATAATTCTATAAAGATGATCAGAAAGAAGAGACAATGATGTTTTATTTGACAAGAAGATTTCATGGCAAAATAATCCACAGATATGACACCTCAGGAGGAAAAAAAAACCCTCTTTGTTGTGTGCAGTTCAGATCTCTGTATAGACTGACCAAAGCAAAATTCCTGTCAAAGCCCACAAGACTGATATGGATTTAAAATAATCCTTTATAGAATAGAATAGAGCAGAATCCACCAGGTTGGAAGAGACCTCCAAGCTCATCCAGTCCAACCTAGCACCCAGCCCTATCCACTCAACCAGACCATGGCACTAAGTGCCTCATCCAGGCTTGGCTTTAACATCTTCAGGGATGGTGACTCCACCACCTCCCTGGGCAGCCCATTCCAATGCCAATCACTCTCTCTGCCAACAACTTCCTCCTAACATCCAGCCTATACTTCCCCTGGAACAACTTGAGGCTGTGTCCCCTTGTTCTGTTGCTGCTTGCCTGGCAGAAGAGACCAACCCCAGCTGGCTACAGCCTCCCTTCAGGTAGTTGTAGACAGCAATGAGGTCTGCCCTGAGCCTCCTCTTCTCCAGGCTAAACAACTCCAGCTCCCTCAGCCTCTCCTCATAGGGTTTGTGTTCCAGGCCCTTCACCAGCCTTGTTGCCCTTCTCTGGACACCTTCCAGCACCTCAACATCTCTCTTGAATTGAGGAGCCCAGAACTGGACACAGCACTCAAGGGGTGGCCTGACCAGTGTTGAGTACAGGGGCAGAATAACCTCCCTTGTCCTGCTGGCCACACTGTTCCTGATACAGGCCAGGATGCCATTGGCCTTCTTGGCCACCTGGGCACACTGCTGGCTCATCTTCAGCTACTATCCACCAGTACCCCCAGGTCCCTTTCCTCCTGGCTGCTCTCCAGCCTCTCTGTCCCCAGCCTGCAGCATTGCTTGGGGTTGTTGTGGCCAAAGTGCAGAACCCTGCACATGGCCTGTTGCAATGCACACAAGATGGCAACTTATTTCCAGAATCAGCAAAGCCACTCAGCTTTCTAGGGTGTATAAAAATGAAATGTCTGTGTGGGGACAACCCATAGAAGCTACTTTGTTAAATGAAAATGGGATTGAGGAGGGGAAAAAAAAAGTGATAAATATCCTGAAGGATCCTGGCTATAAAAATAAATCCCATGTAGGAAGCTGCACTGGCAGCAAAAAAACAACCCAAAATTGACTCTTTCACACTACCAACACTAAAAACCACTTGAAAAAAAGGAACCCTCAGAGCAGCTCCCAGCTCCTCTCTGAAAATAGCAGCAACAGTAAATTTGAATCTCAGCGTCGATTACATGGGAGAAAGCAAGCCCAAAAAAACCCTTCCCAAAGCTGTTACAAAGCTTGAAAAAGCAACAAGATTTCATCATCACTTCTGGAATTTCTGCTTCTATCAGTGCATGGGTCACAGAAGTACAGAATTGCTTAGATTGGAAAAGCCCTTCAAGCTCCTCCAGTCCAATCATTAGTTTCACACTGACAAGTCCTTGATCAAACCAAACCCCTCAGCACAACATCTCATCATTATGAATCGCTATGGTTGGAAAGGACCACCAGGATCAGCCAGTCCAACCTTCATCACAGCAGCCTTCATCACTAGACCATAGCCTCAAGCACCACATCCACTCTCCTTTTAAACATCTCCAGGGATGGTGACTCCACCACCTCCCTGGGCAGCCTGTTCCAGTGCCTGACCACCTACTCAGTAAAGAACTTCCTCCCAACAGCCAACCTAAACCTCCCCTGACTCAACTTGAGGCCATTTCCTCTTGTCCTATCAGTAATTTGGGAGAAGAGACCAGCTCCAGTGTTAGGAATGTTAGGATTTTAGTGCTGTACAGCTGCTTGACCTTGCACACTGGAACATTAACCATGGGTTCAGAATATATAAAGGGGAAAGTACTGAGTTAAGTCAAAATGACCTTAGAGGATGTTGCAGCAGACACGAATTATGTGAAGCATGAACCCGTGGTTTTTGTTAACCTTTGCTTATCTAGTTGCTGAGGTATGAGGTCTGTCTTGATAAGGTCTGTACTCAGGACTGTCTTAATGACCAGTTAGAATTTGGCATGATCTTTTAGCTTGTATGTTAAGGTATACAACCAAGTGCTGAAAGTGCAATAAACGGAACTTAGCTTGCACCAAGCTGCTCCCCATCTCTCCATCACAGCACTCCAGCCTCACTGCAACCTCCTTTCAGGAAGTTGTAGAGGGCAAAAAGGTCCCCTCTCAGCCTCCTCTTCTCCAGACTAAACAAGCCCAGCTCCTTCAGCCACTCCTCACAGGTCATGTTTGCCAGACCTCTCCCCAGCCTCATCGCCCTTCTCTGCACCTGCTCCAGCACCTCAATGTCCCTCCTATGCTGTGGTGACCAAAACTGGGCACAGTACTGGAGCTGTGGTCTCACGAGTGCTGAGTACAGGGCATGATCACCTCCCTACTCCTGCTGCTCATACCATTTCTGATCCAGGCCAGGATGCTGTTGGCCTTCTTGGTCACCTGGGCACACTGCTGGCTCATGTTCAGCTGTCTGGCCACCAACACCCCCAGGTCCCTTTCCTCCAGGCAGCTCTCCAGCCACTCCTCCCTCAGCCTGTAGGGCTGCTGGGGGTTGTTGTGGCCAAAGTGCGTGACCCAGCACTTGGCCTTGTTAAACCTCATGCAGTTGGCCTCAGCACATGGCTTGTGCTAGTTTGAGCCTAGCTAGCATGTTTTGGTGAGAAGAACTAGATGATAGGCTGAGAAATTAAAACAATGGTGTCTACTTCCCTCACAGTCTTGCTGAGATGGGTAGCAAGGAAAAGCAAAACAAAGATGAGGTCACTCCTGCTCTGCACTGCGTGCTGGGCAGTTCCCGCTTGCTTGGCTCTGGGCTCGAACCCATAGGGAGGAGCTTCTGCTCTGCACTTCGCCCAACGCGGCTCCAGCCTGTCCTAATCCCTCTGTAGGTCCTTCCTACCCTCCAGCAGATTGACACTTCTGCTTCATTTGGTGACATCTGCGAACTCGCTGAGGGTGCATTTTATCCCCTCATCCAGGTCATTGATGAAGAGATTAAACAAGACTGGCCCCAAAACTGAGACCTGAGGGACTCCACTTGTGACAGGTCAGACCCTGAGAGCTGCTTCTTCTCCTGAGCTACCCGTTCCTAGGGATAAACCAAGAAATAAGGGTGCCAATAACCACTGGGATGTGTCTCAAGCAGGATTGAACCCTGGACATCCCATCTGAGCTGGAAAAGAGCATTTGCCATTGAAAAATAGGTTAGTTTTCATTCATAGACATTGCAAGCAAATATATTGGGGTGACTGGTGAGGCTGGTGAAGGCTCTGGAGCACAGCCCTATGAGGAGAGGCTGAGGGCATTGGTATCATTTAGCCTGGAGAAGAGGAGGCTCAGGGCAGACCTCATTGTTCTCTATGACTACCTGAAAGGAGGTTGTAGCTAGGTGAGGTTTGGTCTCTTCTCCCAGGCAACCAGCAACAGAACAAGGGGACACAGCCTCAAGCTGCAACAGGGTTTAGGCTGGATGCCAGGAAGAAGTTCTTCACAGCAAGAGTGATTTGCATTGGAATAGGCTGCTCAAAGAGGTGGTGGAGTCACCATCCCCAGAGGTGTTTAAAAGGAGACTGGATGTGGCACTTGACGCCATGATTTAGTTGGTTAGATAATCTTGGGTGTTAGGTTGGACTTGATGATCTCAAAGGTCTTTTCCAACCAGATTAACTCTGTAATTCTGTGACTATGATCCTTGGAATTATCACTCCATATTTTCTTGAAGGGGCTTTGCACAAATTCCCTGATGTTGCCAGCAGACTCATTACCTCATCTGAAACTCCATGACTGTGGAGTGGCTTGCCACGGCCTTCTTCCCAAAGAAGACATTTTCGCAAATATGCCAAATGTTTTTAGAGTTTCCCTTTCTCTCACCCATCTATTACATCATACTGCAGTCTCAGGCAAGAGGGAAAAAATCCCTTTGCTCATGTGCTGCAGAAAAGGGCCCCAGCAAGGACCAGGCAAGGCTGATCTACACTAGCACATTGTCTCTGCAGCTTGCATCCACACCAACCACTGGGTTGAAACTGCTATTCCCTTTGTCATAGAATGTAAGGAGATGAAAGGGACCTCCAAAGATTATCTGGTCCAGCCCCACCCTGTCAGAGCAGGATCACCTAGAGCAGATCACACTGGAATGCATCCAGATGGTTCTTGAATATCTTCAGAGAGGAAGACTCCACAACCTCCTTGGCCAGCCTGTTCCAGTGCTCTGTCACCCTCACAGGGAAAAAAAGTCCCTTTCCAGACCATTCCAGAGAAGAGGACAGAAAGGCCAAAAAAAGAAGAGGCAACATTTGGATCACCTCAGAGGAGTTGGTGCTGACCTTTCCAAGCCCATCACTCTGATGGAGAGTGGTTCCCATACCAGTCTTGATCTGCTACTGGGGATGAACTACTCACTCTACTACTTTGTGGGGATGAAACTACTCACGATTGAGAACTCGTGAAAGATGTAGAAATAAATCCCTGTGTACTTGTGCTGCTAACGCTTAAAATATGTCCCCAGAGCTTTATCTAGAGAAAGTCTGAGCAAGCCATCATGTGGTGACAAGGTAATGACCACTCTGGCCTTCATTTCTTCATCCTTAGTCTGCGTGCCCAGAATACAGCGGCAGGCATCAGACCTCAATATGACAAAGCTTCTGAGAACATTTCACTCTAAGTAGACATTTAAATCTTATATTAGTATCAGTGGGACATAGGCAGCTGCTTAAACACTTTATTGAACAGGAATAGACTTAAGCAGGCGCTTACATGTTTGGCTCCATCAAGACATAAAGTAGCTCTGAAGCGAATCAACGAATTTCCCCCTCTCTGTACGCACATGCATAAAACATGCACCCGAGCTGAGCACTAAATCAAAGTGCACTTTCTCCCCTGGTCTAACTAAATTCTTGTTTGCTTCAGACTCGCTCTCTGCCTGGTATTTTTCATTTCAACTTCACTAACAGGCACAGCACGCTCGGCTTCAGCCTCTTTAACAGAGTTATTCTGATGGGCGCAGCGGAGCACGCTCCGCAGGAAGGGTGTAGAAGAATGGGTGTGCAGGGCCCATTAACAACACCAGCTTGCCACAGGGGAGTAAAATAAAGTAACACAGGTGGGGGAAAATTAGAATCATTAATCTGTCTGTAGATGCAGGCTTCTGCCAGGTCTCAAATGATGAAGCTTTCTAAAGCGCACCTAGCAAATGCCGACCACCACCTATCTGGTTTTCAGCCTGGCTGTCTGGTGGGTACGCGCAGAGGAGCCCAGCAGCTTTGTTGCAGCTGAGGCTTTGTCAGCATTACCATTATTAAATCCTGGTTTCAGAGTTTCATAACTTGCCTGTGAAAATTTACTCCGGGCTCAGAGCTGACATTTAAAGCGTCAGCTCAGAAGAGATTAGTTTTCAAAGTGTAGTTTTGAATGTATATGGCTGGGTTCTTTTACAGCAGCATGGAAATAAAGGGGAATTGGAAGTTGACAGGCTGTGGTACTTTTCCTAGTAATAAATATTTTCAGGACCCTGGGGAACCTTCTAGTTTTGGGTTTATTGAAGGTATAGACTTTGTTCTCGCTCCCCAAGGTCGTGACCAAATCCAGCTCATTCATTTCACATGAGGCGTTCTAGCTGGGGAAAGAAATTGACCTGATATGGCAGATTTCAAGGGGGAATCACTTCACATGCACTGTTTTTATCTTCACAGCCTCCATAAGAAGCTCAATCTTCTTATTCAACAAAAAACATGCAGAAGATATTCCACGCAACTAGCAGGGACTGGATAGCTTCAGCACGTACTGCCCACCACCGTCCATGGTAGGAGGGAGATGGAGCCCCATGGGCAGCAGACTACAGGTAAAAGTCACACAGGAGGTTTGTGTCAGGCATCTACACTCTCACAAGGACAGAGAAGCAAAAATAACCTACCAACCTACCCTGTAAACAAGCATCCTTGCACTGGTGGCCTCCACTTATAAACTGGGACCCAACTCTGTTAAAAATGCATGTGAATACTTCTCACCATGGTTCTCAGGTCCTTGCCTGCTCTTTTACTCTTCCAAAAGGATAAAATCAAAGATCCATTGCTTACAGGGTGCCAGCAATTAACATTTCTGATGTATGCAGGAAGGTCTTTTAAGTCCTTAGTTGATCCCACATGCCCTAAGAGGAGTATTCCCTCTTCCATTACAGCACTAATAAAGCCTAGGTCAGGCACTCTTCCTGCTCCCACAAGTGGTTTATATGCTGGTACCCTTAAATCAAGAAGGTTCCTCTGCAAACTGTGCAGCTTCACAAGATCCTAATTGTGCTAGTTTGAAGCTAGCTAGAATGTTTTGGTGAGAAGGATTAGATAATAGGCTATGAAATGAAAACAATGGGTTAGGGTAGGGGGGTGGGGGACACCCAAACCACCACACTGATGCTGATGCAGCACCTCAGTGAGACATGGTGACACTGCCACTGGTGCCTGAAGCAAGACCAAGGTTCCAGCCCTCCCTTCTTCACCAATACCATGCTCTCTCTCTTGCTGCCTTTGTGATGCAGCCTGAACTCTCATGACTCTCTTGCTGGGTGTGTATCTGCTCTCCAACATTATCTTCCTGCCCTGCATTCTTCTCTAGTGGTTTGCCTTGATGCAAACTTGAATCCAGGCTGTAGCAGCTCTTTAGGAGAAGCCCCCTTGCCTCCCAGACTGGTGTAGTCATTTTGTGTCTTATGGTTGCTCATGAAAGAACTAATTTAGCCAAGGCCAATCTAAATGACAAACTCAGTTTTTCTCTAGTGGGCATTTAAACTTTTGCAAAAGCAGAATGATTGTAAAGACAGTTTAGAGCCAAGCGTCTGGCAGACAACTGTATTTGTCACTAGGGAGACAAGGGCCATCAATCTAACCAAATTGCTGTGTCTCTATGAAATACTTGGCAATAATCAGGCAGTGGAAAAAAACAGAAAACAAACTGGAGGCTTTTCAACCTCAGCCTTGCAGGAGTGAAAATAAGAAATCTCTTGTTGAGTCTTCCCTTCTGCCATTTTGGGCTGCGCACTGCTGGAGCAGTCTGACATTTGCTGCCCACCCGGCAGCAACAGCATGCACCAAGGGGGGGGCTATACGTTCCCACCAGCTGGCTGCAAGAGAGCCAGGAGGGACCTTTCCAGAGCCTGTCAGGAACAGCATTGCTTGGTGTGATGGTTTGGGTGTTCCTCCCCACCACCCACTTCAGAAATCACCCAAACTAGACTCAGATGACTCTGGAAAGTGAATGAAGCTTATATTTACAGCTCAGCACAATGTACAAGCAGATAGTTACAGTATATACAGATATATACATAAAAATACAAGGTAAAGGTAATGCAGAAACACAACAGCCCTCCCAGAAACCTGAGTCCCCAGGAGGGGCTCTCAACCACCCCTTCACCTTCCCCTTACCCCTCTCAACCTTACCCCAGTCCCAAGGAAGAATGGAGGTTCGGCCAGGGGGTTAGGAAGCAAAGTGGATTAGTCAGAGAAACGGAGGGTGAGGTTAGAGAGAGAGATGCAGCTCAGAGCTCCTCAGCAGGAGTAGTGAGTGTCTTATCTATGTTTTGATTCTTGTTTATATACATTTCAGCAAGCCTATGAGGGAAGTAGACATCACCACTGTTTCCCTTTCACAACCTGTATTCTAGTCCTTCTCACCAAAACATTCCAGCTGGCTTCAAACTAGCACACTTGGTAGCAGCTCAGTAGACACAAGGGCCAGGACTTCACTTGCAGTCAATCGCACAAGTTGCACAGGAACCAGTCCCACTCCAGGGATCTTCCTGCCCTAACAAGTAAGGGTGATGGCAGTGAGGCAGGATTGAGGAACTCATCCAGGTTTTCTGAGCTGCAGCCAAGATTCATCTGAGTGCCTCAGAGCTCCCAGGAAGTCAGCAGCAATCTTTCTCCTTTTCCACATGATCTTTCCCAGCAAGACATGCTGGGCCAAACCGCAGCCATTTCCAGGCAGAGGGAGGTGCTGGGCACGTGCAAATCAGTGGGATTTAATCAGGTTACTGCTAGTACCATGAGAAGAGGGATGTGTTGGTCATCAGGCAGAGAGGTTTAAACAGCTAACCCTCACAATCCTTACACGACATGCACACTAGTCATGTTTTCTGCAAAGTGTCCCTGTGCCTGGGAACCTTCAACCAGGGCACCCAGACACTCTTCAGCCAATGATCATGCCAGAGACAGTCATAGAATCATAGAATCAACCAGGTTGGAAGAGACCTCTAAGCTCATCCAGGCCAACCTAGCACCCAGCCCTAGACAATCAATCAGACCATGGCACTAAGTGCCTCATCCAGGTTTGGCTTGAACACCTCCAGGGACAGCAACTCCACCACCTCCCTGGGCAGCCCATTCCAATGCCAATCACTCTCTCTGCCAACAACTTCCTCCTAACATCCAGCCTATACTTCCCCTGGAACAACTTGAGGCTGTGTCCCCTTGTTCTGTTGCTGCTTGCCTGGCAGAAGAGACCAACCCCACCTGGCTGCAGCCTCCCTTCAGGTAGCTGTAGACAGCAATGAGGTCTGCCCTGAGCCTCCTCTTCTCCTGGCTGCACACTCCCAGCTCCCTCAGCCTCTCCTCACAGGGCTGTGCTGCAGGCCCCTCATCAGCTTCATCACCCTTCTCTGGACACCTTCCAGTACCTCAACATCTCTCTTGAATTGAGAGCCCAGAACTGGACACAGCACTCAAGGTGTGGCCTGAGCAGTGCTGAGCACAGGGGCAGAATAACCTCCCTTGTGCACTGCCCACACTGCTCCTGAGCCAGCCCAGGATGCCATTGGCTCTCCTGCCCGCCTGGGCACACTGCTGGCTCATCTTCAGCTGGACAATTTGGTAATGCCAGTTGCAGCAATGTTCTCAGAGACACCTTTCAGTGACCCAGCACTAGACTACTTTGCAGTAGCAACACATTCTGCTCACATTTACTGGTCAGCCTGTTCCCACAATGAGGTCAGAGCAGTTCTATCCCTGCTGCAGAGTGGCTGCAGAGTCCTGTGGGAGTCTGCTATGCTGAGTTGCCCTCCAAATTAGGTTTAATTAATGGCTCGTGCAGTATAACTCCTGTCTGCTTTTGCCTCCTATTCCCTTGCCTTGCTAAGTACTGGAATGCAATTTCATTTCAGGCAAGCTTGCTCAGCTTCCACACATTTGCTTTCTTTTTTCTCCTTGTCCCAAGTACTCAGGGCTATTAGGTTAGGGTTACTTTGAGCATTATTCATAGAAGCCCAGTCTTTGCCCAGCCTTCTGCTATATGCCCCATCCCTATCCTCCCCCTCTCACTGCCAATCTGATCTGTAAGCAATATCAATAGTTTTCCTGCACCATTTTTGTCTCACTTTGTAAATCATCCTCCCCTTGTGGCACACTGTCAAACGCTTCCCTGGAATCATGATAGATGATGTCCTCTATTACATACTTATCTAGAGATGCCCCAGTGTACTCCCAGAATTCAAACACATTTGTCAGGCAGAAGCCTTCCCGCATGAATGCAGCAGTCACTCAGAAAGTCCTGGTGACATCTGCTCCAAGCTTGGAGGGCATCAAACCTGCTGCAGGTTTGCTCTGGTTTTGGTGCCTCTTATCATCTCATTGGGCCCTGTCTTTCAGATGGTAAGAAAACAAACCAGGAGTGGTAGATGGAGATTCACAACCACCAGGAATCAAATGCTGCTTTTCCTATTCTCATCAAAGGCAAATTACCATTCGTAGATTCATAGAATGGTTTGGGTTGGAAGGGATCTTAAAGGTTATCCAGTTCCAAACCCCCTGCCACCGACAGAGACATCATCCACTAGACCAGATTGCTCAAGGCATCATCTATCCTGGTTTTGAACACCTCAAGGGATAGGGTATCCATGACCTATCTGGGCAAGCTGTGCCAGTGTCTCACCACCCTTGCTGTAAAGAATTTCTGTCTAATATCCAGTCTAAATCTCCCCTCATTTCAATTTATTCCCTCTCATTCCACCACTACAAGCCCATGTAAAAAGTCCCTTCCTGGATTTCTTGGAGGCCCCTTTCAGGTACTGGAAGGCTGCTCTAAGGTGTTCCCAAAGCCTTCTCCTCTCCAGGCTGAACAACACCAACTCTTGCAGCCTGTGCCCATCAAGGAGTTGCTCCAGCCCTCTGATCATCTTCATGGCCCTTTGCTTCAACCCAAACTGTCATTTTCTCTTTGAAGATTTGCACATCAACATCAAACTGGATGTTAGGAAAGGGTTCTTTGCAGTGAGGGTGGTGAGACACTGGCACAGGTTGCCCGGGGAGGTTGTGGAGCAGAGAAGCATCCAATGTAATCTTAGATCACAATGAGAGCTTCTGTAGTCTACAACAGCCCTGAAGAGGTTCAAGGCCAAGATGGATGAGGCCTTGAGCTACCTGTTCTAGTGGGAGGTGTCCCTGCCTATGACAGGGTGTTGGAACTGGCTGAGCTTTGAGGTCCCTTCCAACCTAAACCATTCTGTGATTCTATCTCACTGGCACCAGTGGCACTGTGTTTCCCAGAAAGTGTGAGACAGCTGCAACCAGGGAATGTCAACAACTTGGTGTGGCAAGGCACATCTTCAGAGGGACAAGATCTCTGCAGTGCTCAGTGCCCTGAGGGATCCTGATGCCAAGAACCTCCATGGGAGACCAGCAGGGAAGTGGTTAAGAGAAAACATCTCCAAGATGACGTACAGCAGAGCTGGAAGACCTCAGAAGCCCTGCAATATGTAGGCTGGCATATGTTGTCTCCTCATATGGTTGGTTAGGTTATACTGTGAGTGATGATGAATTTGCATGCAGAAGTCAGTGTAGACATTAGAAGTGCCATCTGTATCCTCGTGTGACAACTGTCCCTTGTCAGAGCCTGTCCTACATGCACTGCCTGAAACTACCCATGTCACTTCAGTAGTTGTTGCTCCCTGGAAACCATTAACTAAACTGTTCTGGGAAATTGAGCAGACTTTTAGTCTTGCAGTGCTTTTCTGGTTCTTCTGCCTCTCAGAAGGATATTCGAGCCACTTGTAGATACCATCATTAGTATCCAGTGCAAACCCTGAAATACAAGAAAAAACAGGTCCCAGTGATCTGCTTCCTAGCTGCCAGGCACACTTCCATTGCACCAGCAGTTTGGATTGGCTGATTAGGTAGAATGAGGTCGAAGAAAATCAAAGCAAAATGTTTAGTGTGTCTTCCTTGGAGACCTCTGCTGCTGCTTAGCAGGAGAAATGGGTTGCATCAGTTCCTCCTGAGGGGAGAACTGCAGCCATTTCCCTCTCAGCTGTGGGAGGAAGGCTAAGTAGAGGTATCTTAAATCATAGAATTCATGGGACCATAGAATCAACCAGGTTGGAAGAGACCTCCAAGATCATCCAGTCCAACCTAGCACCCGGCCCTGGCCAACCAACCAGACCATGGCACTAAGTGCCTCATTCAATCTTTGCTTCAACACCTCCAGGCACAGCAACTCCACCACCTCCCTGGGCAGCCCATTCCAATGCCAATCACTCTCTCTGACAACAACTTCCTCCTAACATCCAGCCTAGACCTCCCCTGGCACATCTTGAAACTCTGTCCCCTTCTTCTGTTGCAGTTGCCTGACAGAAGAGCCCAACCCCACCTGGCAACAGCCTCCCTTCAGGTAGTTGTAGACAGCAATGAGGTCTGCCCTGAGCCTCCTCTTCTGCAGGCTGCACACCCCCAGCTCCCTCAGCCTCTCCTCACAGGGCTGTGCTCCAGGTCCCTCCCCAGCCTTGCTGCCCTTCTCTGGACACCTTCCAGCACCTCAACATCTCTCTTGAATTGAAGAGCCCAGAACTGGACCCAGCACTCAAGGTGTGGCCTGATCAGTGCTGAGCACAGGGGCAGAAGAACCTCCCTTGTCCTGCTGGCCACACTGCTCCTGAGCCAGCCCAGGATGCCAATGGCTCTCCTGCCCACCTGGGCACACTGCTGCCTCATCTTCAGCTACTACCTACCAGGACTCCCAGGTCTCTCTCTGCCTGGCTGCTCTCAGCTACTCTGTCCCCAGCCTGTAGTGCTGCTTGGGGTTGTTGTGGCCAAAGTATAGAACCCTGCATTTAGCCTTCTTAAATCTCATCCCATTGGCCTCTGCCAATCTTTACACGCTCCAGACTGGCTTTTGGTAGTGAGGAGTTTCTACACCATCTCTCTGTGCAGGCTGTACTCTGTGCAGATGGAACCTCTGCAGGAAGAAAGATGAAGGTATTTGTGCCTCACCTGTCTGATGATTCCTGTGACCTGCTGCAAGGACAAGGCAGAAAGGGCATCCTGTAGTGCAGACCACACTGACTGTCTGTCACATCCCACATTATTTTTGGACTTGATGATCTTGGAGGTCTTTTCCAACTGAAAAAAAATCTATGATTCTGTGAAATACATTCCAGGGCTTTCCTGTGCTGCCCATATCATGGTGCTGACAGAACCCTCCCAGAGAAGCTCTTAGCGTGCATCTTGGTGTGCCTGCAAGCTACCTATTACCTTTTATATGTGTTATAGTTGGAAGTCATTGCCCCAAAAAATGAAGACAAAGGCAAGACGTGGCCTGCATTGGCCCCTCCTGCACTTGGCCCAGGTATAGATAACTGCTCCAAGGACAGGGCTAGCAGGGTCTGGTGGCACCCTGAAAAGGCTGGTGTGTGACATCCTTTGATCTTTAATGAGAGCAACAAGGAGCAAAGAAGGAAAATGAGTTCTCAGAACGCTCCTCTGTGAACCCTTGTACGAAGCTCATGGTGGGAACCAGCCCCAGGACACCAGCCCATTGCTGGGACACAGCTGGATGCACTGCCTCTGCATCCTTCCAGCTCCCTTGAGAAGGCAGCTGAGCCCCCAAAGCTCAGACACAGCTGCTTGCTTGCTGCCTCTGAGGGACTGCCTTCTCCATCTGCTTCACAGACATCCAAGGTGGGTGCAAATCACTGTGTGGAGTGGATGGTTTCACATAGCTTGTGGGAGCAGCTGGTTTGGGAACAGAAAAGAACTTTAGCGACAGCTTACAAATGGAGTTCTAACGTCAAGCAAACACTGAGCATTGTCGCTGCATCAGCAGCCTCTCAAATGGGCTCTGGGCCCTGGCAAACGACGCTGATCGATCCTCTGCATGAAACCAGCTAATCACCAAGCAGCTGCTTTGCATTTTACCCACGCTCCTCATGGATATGCCTTTCCTGGTGGTGTGTCTGGGTGTATGTCACACCTCTCTGATGGACAGGCTACCCTCAGATCACCACAGGTGTCGCTTGAGCTCTCCTCAAGTGACAGGAGCAGTAAGAGCAATTAAACAAAGAAGTCTAATGGGAATGTTCATCTCCTCTCTTCCAAATGATGATAGATGTCAGGGAAGGATATGTGAAGGAATATTTGACTGCGCTCCCTGGGCTGTGTCTATCATTGTGAACATTTTGGGTTCACAGAGAGTTTAGCTGGCATAAAAAAGCACAGCACTTTGTGGGACCAGCCAGGAACCAGGCGAGTCTGCGGCTTTTCACTCACAGTACAAAGGTTTCACCTTCTCATCTTTCTCTGCTCAATCGATTTCCTTTCCTTGCTTATCTGTCTCCACTGTCTACAACCCAGCAAAAAAAAAGCAGCATTAAGCAACAGTTTCATTACCTGTGTCCAGAGCAATACTGAGGCTGGATTTTCAAAAGCTCCTGTTGGCTCAGGAAGAGTTTACTGAAGCCATTTGGGTGTAGGACCTTAAAATTGGACCTTTAACTTTCCATGTAGGTTATGGAGGCAGGGAATTAATGTGGCCAAGTTGGGAATTTATATAAAAAAGAGAGTTATTTTATTTCCCTGAAAACTGCCCCCAAAACTAGATACAGAAATTAATTTCGTTTAATTAGCAGGTTCTTAGTTGGGTTGAGAAGATCTACACAGATGCCACAGGTGGAGTTGACTACTTTAGAAGTCAGGAGTTGGAAAAGGCTTGAGCTGTTAACTATAGCGTCCCCAATATCAAGATAGGCTGAGCCAAAGCTACTCACAGCAGAGTCAGGCTGGCTTGAATGGAAGGGTGGTCCAGAGGCTTGTCCCTGCGGGTCTGTCAGAAGCCTCCGAGGGTCGTTAAGAGCTATAAAGCTGCACAAAGGAGGTGCTTAGGGCGGACGCAGTCCTTCGGAGCTTGTCTTTCCCAGCGCCAGGGGCTCCTTCTGCAGAAGCTGTGCAGGCGAGGGGCAGAACTCCACAGCAGGAATGAACTCCACGGCAGGAACACCCCAAGGTGGGAACCCCAAGGCAGGAAGTCCCCCCAATATTTATACCCTTCCTAGACACAGAGCTGAGTTACCACTGCCTGGGCACAAAGAACACAGCCTGTAGTGCTGCTTGGGGTTGTTGTGGCCAAAGTACAGAACCCTGCACTTGTCCTTCTTCAATCTCATCCCATTGGCCTCTGCCCACCCACCAAGCCTGTCCAAGTCCTCTGCAGGGCTCTCCTACCCTCCAACAGATCCATACCTGCTCCTAGCTTGGTGTCATCTGCATACTGATGCTGGAGTCAATCCCCTAGTCCAGATCATCAATAAAGCTATTGAACAAGACCGGGCCCAGCACTGATCCCTGGAGGACTCCACTGGTGCCGGCTGCCAACTGGATGTGGCACCATTCACCACCACTCTCTGGGTCCGGCCCCACAGCCACCATGTGCTGAGCTTTCCTGAGGCAAGATGCTTCCACTGGGACCTCTTCCAGAAACCCAACGAAGATCATCATGCACAGGGTCAGGATTTGGGAGAGCAAGGATGAGTCTATCTGTCCAAGCTTAGGTGCCTTTAACAACACCTCTCACACCTGGAGTTGTGGTCTGGGATGCTGGAGTGGGATTTGGCGCTCATGAAGGAGCTATTTATGCCAAGCTGAAAAATAAGAGAAGCAATAATACTTTGAAAAAAAATCCTAGATGAAGTAAACACTTTGGAAATTGCAGATTTCACTCAGCAATGGCAACCTCCTGTTTCCTTCTTCCTGGGACAACTGCTCTTCAGCCCCAAGCAATGCCATCTCCTAGCTCACCATTTCCAGATGTTCATCTTGAGGGCAATCAAGCTGGGGGAGGGCCTAGAGGATAAATCTTATGAGGAGCAGCTAAGAGAGCTGGGGATGGTTAGGGTGAAAGTGAGGAGGGTGAGGGGAGACCTTGTTGCTGCCTGCAACTACCTGAAGGGACATTGTGGAGAGGCTGCTGGGCTCTTCTCACAGGTAATTGATCTCAAGCTCCACCAATGGCTGGCAGCAGGAACCCAACACCTTCTGACCAGCCCAGCCAGGACACCATCCAAGCACCTGGGCTGCCCCTGCCAGCAGCAGTGGGTACAAACCCAACACAAGCCTGGAATCTCAGGCAGAGCTCTGTGCTGCCCACACAGCTGTGAGGGCTCTGCTAAGGTGGGCAAGGGCTGGGAGCAGAACCCACTGTGGGGGGGTGCAAGAGAGCACAGGCAACTGGGGAGCATTGGTGCCAGATCAGTGCCAGTGGAGGGGACAAACTCTTGCTGTGGCACAGGACAGGCACAAGCAGGAGCTGTCACCAGTTCCTTTGCCCTGCTGAGGTTTGAGGCTCAGCTCCACAAGCTCAGGGGGAGCACAAAGGGAAATCTCAGCCCGCAGAGATGTGGTCCAAAAAGGTTCAAGCTTGGAGCTTTCCGGGAGTCCATTTGATCTGTGGAACACCAGGAGCAGCAGCAGGAGTCCTGGCATGCCAGTCCTGGCACAGGATTGCTCCCTAGCCCCCTTCTGGACACAAACCACACGGCATGCCCCCAGCAGCAGGGGGAATGGCCTCAAGCTAAGACTTGGTAGGTTTAGATCAGACATTAGGAAAAAGTTTTTCATGGAGAGAGTAATCAGGGACTGGAATGAGCTGCCCAGGGAGGTGGCTGAGTCACCCACCCTGGGTGTGTTTAAGGGTCGTTTGGATGTGGTGCTTAGGGAGATGGTTTAAGGTAGGGTTAAGAGCAGGGCTCTAGGCTGGACTTGGTGATGCTGAGGGGCTTTGTTTCTGTGATTCTGTGATCTCAGCATGTTGCTCTGTCCCTCTTTCCACGTGGCTCCAAGACATCAACAACTTCCCAACCAGCTTCAGCGGTTTTCCACCACTTCCTCCATTGCTTATTTAACTCTCAAGTCTTCCCTATGTCCTTGCAGGCTTTTGTTCTGGGTAACAATTGCTTTTGCTATGACTCACTCTGCAAATAACTTATCTGATTTCTGCCATCCTGACTCAGCCGTGCCCCTGCAGTACGGCAATCACCAGCCCCAGGCGGGCGGTGATGAAGAGGCTCCTGCCACCTTCCCTGTGATCCTGGAGATGACTCTGGGCCTGCAACATGGAAGATGCTGCAGAGAGCCCAGGGAGCTCATTCCCCTCGCAGGTGAGCAGAGTCTAATCTTCCTCAAGTACTCTCTCCTTGTGGCATGTTATGACAATTGTGTGCTGAAGAGCAAGTGCAGCAAGTTTAATAACCATTGAACAGCTCATAAAAATTTAAAGGCAGTCATGAGCTGGTGGTTGGGGAGCTGTGGCTGGGCTTAATACCTCGGCCCCAGAAAGCTGATTTGCAATTATCTGTCTAACCCACCCATACTGCTGGGCTTTCTGTGGCACAGTATCACAGTATCACAGTCTCACAGTATCACCAAGGTTGGAAGAGACCTCACAGATCATCAAGTCCAACCCTTTACCACAGAGCTCAAGGCTAGACCATGGCACCAAGTGCCACGTCCAATCCTGCCTTGAACAGCTCCAGGGACGGCGACTCCACCACCTCCCTGGGCAGCCCATTCCAGTA
>WAAF01012562.1:0-21371 GCA_013400475.1 Tricholaema leucomelas | reverse complement strand
GTCTAGGCTGGATGTTAGGAGGAAGTTGTTGGCAGAGAGAGTGATTGGCATTGGAATGGGCTGCCCAGGGAGGTGGTGGAGTCACCGTCCCTGGAGGTGTTGAAGCAAAGCCTGGATGAGGCACTTAGTGCCATGGTCTGGTTGATTGGCTAGGGCTGGGTGCTAGGTTGGACTGGATGATCTTGGAGGTCTCTTCCAACATGCTTGATTTTATGATTTGATGATTCTGTGAGTCTATGATTAGCATCTTTATGTTAGGTCCTACTTCCTTTGTGCTTGGAAAGCACCAGAGAAATGTTAATAAGGGCATGAGTAATCATTTGCTAGTCTCTCACAAATTCTTAGTGACACATCAAGAGTTATAAATGTCTGTGCCCCAGGAATATCCCTACTAAATAAGTCTTCTAAAGAACTAGACTTAATTTTTCTGCACAAGTTATGTAAGATTTCCATAGGGGAATAAAACATTCCTAAAAGGTTGGGAAGCAAGGCAGCTCACTCGAAATGTGCCACATGGAAGAGGACATAGAAGGATGAGGAAAAAAGGAAAGGAACGTCTTGAGGAATCAGTTTTCCCTATTTCCATCTTCACAAGTCTTGGAATAGTCTAAAAGCCTGACCCAAAAGTAAGTCTGGTTTGACAGGAAGATACCTGATAGCCTGTAGCCAGGTGGGGTTGGTCTCTTCTCTGAGGCAACCAGCAACAGAAGAAGTGGACACAGTCTCAAGTTGTGCCAGGGGAGGTCTAGGCTGGATGTTAGGGGGAGGTTCTTCACAGAGAGAGTGACTGGCATTGGAATGGGCTGCCCAGGGAGGTGGTGGAGTTGCTGCCCCTGGAGGTGTTCAAGCAAAGCCTGGATGAGGCACTTAGTGCCATGGTCTGGTCAATTGGCTAGGGCTGGGTGCTAGGTTGGCCTGGATGATCTTGGAGGTCTCTTCCAACCTGCTTGATTCTATGATTCTATATGGGACCATTCCATATAAACCTTCCCTGACCACCTCTCAGCTAACACCAGGGCTTGCCAGACTCATTGTTTTTTTGGAAAGAAGTTAGAAAACAGCCAGGGGAAAGGCACTGCTCTATTTTGCTGCTGTGCCTGCACTGCAGTTAAGTCTGAGTAATTGCCTGAGCAGCCAAAAATCCCTTTGCTGTTTGGTTTTTGGACAATGGGTCTGGGTGCTAGGTTGGACTGGATGAGCTTGGAGGTCTCTTCCAACCTGGTTGATTCTATGATTCTATGACATCACCAGGTGGCTAGATGATGGTAGAGCAGTGGATGTGGTTTATCTTTTGACACTGTCTCCCACAGCATCCTTCTGGCTAAGCCAAGGCAGTGTGGTCTGGATGATCAGGTAGTGATGTGGATGGGAACTGGTTGAAGGGAAGAAGCTAGAGAGTTGTGGTCAATGAGGTGGGGTCTAGTTGGAGGCCTGTAACTAGTGAAGTCCCACAGGGGTCAGTACTGGGACTGGTTCTGTTCAATATATTCAGCAATGACCTGGATGAGGGCACAGAGTGCACTCTCAGCAAGCTTGCTGATGGCACCAAACTGGGTGGAGTGGCTGACAGCCCTCAGGCTGTGCTGCCATTCAGCAAGACTTGGACAGCCTGGAGAGGTGGGCAGGGAGAAATGGAATGAAACTCAACAAGGGCAAGTGTAAAGTCTGGCACCTGGGAAAGAACAAGCCCAGGGAGCAGGATAGGTTGGGGACTGATCTGCTGGAAGGCAGTGAAGGGAAAAGGATCTGGGGGCCCTAGTGGATGGGAGGTTCACCATGAGCCAGCAATGTGCTCTGTGGCCAGGAAGGCCAATGCCATTCTGGGGTGTATCAGAAGGGCTGTGGTTAGTAGGTCGAGAGAGATTCTCCTGCCCCTCTACTCTGCCCTGGGGTGAGGCTGCATCTGGAGTGCTATGTCCAGTTCTGGCCCTTCAGTTCAAGACAGACATAGAACAGCTTGAGGGAGTCCAGCACAGAGCCACAAAGACAAGTAAGGGAACGGAACATCTCTGTTACAACGAGAGCCTGAGGGAGCTGGAAGCTTGGAGAAGAGGAGGCTGAGAGATGACCCGATCAGCGTTTATCAGTATGTTAAGGGTGAGTGCCAAGAGGCTGGAGCCAGGCTCTGCTGGGTGATGCCCAGTGCCAGGACAAGGGGCAATGACAGGAGAATGGGTGGAAGCTGAGGCACAGGAGGTTCAATGGAAATATGAGGAGTAATTTTTTCCCTGTGAGGGTGACTGGAACAGGCTGCCCAGGGAAGTCTCCTCCTGTGGAGTCTCCCTCACTAGAGTTTTTCAAACCTCACCTGGACATATTCCTGTGTGATCTGCTCTGGGAAACCCTTGCTCTGGCAGGGAGGTTGCACTGGATGAGCTTTGGAGGTCCCCTCCAGCCTTTGACATTCTGTGATTCTGATACCTAAAGGAGTTTGGGTGCTCAAGCAGCATGGATTTCAGGGGGATGTGAGAAGCTAGGAGCACTGACAGCCCATATGCCACAGTGCACAGAGATCCCTCTTGCACATCTGGATCCACATGTGGTAACCCTGAGCTGTGCAGGTTGTGCCCATTGCCTCTGGCAGTGCCTCCCTCCCCAAGCTCCTGGGCAGATGTGCCTTGTTACTCCTGGAGCTCAAGGGCTGCCAAGCCATGCAAGCCTTGTGCCACTGCCATGAGGGGATGCCTGGAAGAACCATCTCTGACCTGTCCACTTCTTCACATGCAGAAGCTGCAGTCACAAAAGGTTATTCATCTCATCTACCAAACAAATTTCATATCAAATCATCTTTGCCCAGGGAGGGCAAGGACAAATAACATTTACTCTTATGTGTTCTGTGTTGGGAGGGCAGTGATTCCCTTAGGCTAACTCACAGCAGGAGCTCAGAGCAAGAAGCAGGGAGTCCAGTTGCTGATTCTGTAGCTTTTGTGTCATTTTCTCCCTGTGTTAAACAGAATGTTTCCTTGGGAAGCTCCACTCTTTTCATGCTGAATAACAGCTTAGCAGCACTGCATTCTTCCAAGAAAAGCAGTTTTGGCAGCTCTATTTTAAGCCTCAGACCAACAGGCCAGTAGGAGCCTATGAGCAGGGTAAGCCTTTGTGGGGAAGGCAAACCACTGAGATATGTATCATGCTACTTGAACCTGTCAGCTGAGACCAGAAAAGCCCCCAGTGTTAGAGGCACATTGACTAGAGAGCCAACAGAACTCCTTCTGGTTCATGAGAAATGCTATTTTAGTCTAACATGGCGAGGCAGTACCTTGAGTGCTGTGTCCAGTTCTGGGCTCCTCAACTCAGGAGAGATGTTGAGGTGCTGGAAGGTGTCCAGAGAAGGGCAGCAAGGCTGGGGAGGAGCCTGGAGCACAGCCCTGTGAGGAGAGGCTGAGGGAGCTGGGGGTGTGCAGCCTGCAGAAGAGGAGGCTCAGGGCAGAGCTCATTGCTGTCTACAACTACCTGAAGGGAGGCTGTAGCCAGGTGGGGTTGGGCTCTTCTGCCAGGCAACTGCAACAGAAGAAGGGGACAGAGTTTCAAGATGTGCCAGGGGAGGTCTAGGCTGGATGTTAGGAGGAAGTTGTTGGCAGAGAGAGTGATTTGCATTGGAATGGGCTGCCCAGGATGATGGTGGAGTTGCTGTGCCTGGAGGTGTTCAAGCAAAGACTGAGTGAGGCACTTAGTGCCAGGGTCTGGTTGATTAGACAAGGCTGGGTGCTAGGTTGGCCTGGATGATCTTGGAGGTCTCTTCCAACCTGGTTGATTCTATGAACATTTACATATGATTATTTAGGTACACTTGGATAGTCCATCTCTGCCACATCCAAGCATAAGGTCACTGCAAACCCAGGTCCCATCCCACCTCAGGAACCTCATCCACAGCTTACCTCAAGGCCCAGAGCACCTAACTGGCTTAGGAAGGCAATTTTTTCTCATTTTCAACCTAAGTTTGATTGATTTTTGAGTTTCTTCTCCCACTGCTTGATAACATAAGTGCCTGGCCTTGGAAAGTAATAAGGCAAGTTTGTAATGCTTAGAGAAATGAGCATCTGTTTAAATAACTGCAGACAGACTTCTCATAAAATTGAGTCTTATGAGTGCTCATTGGAAGCTCATTAGAGCCATTCTGGGCCATGTCAACCCCCAGTGCTGTAGAGGAGGATCCCTTTGGTTGGCTTGAGCAGGCAGTGGATGAGCAGCAGTGACTAACACTGCTGCTGTTTGCATGCTGAAATACAACAACGCATTATTGCCCAAGCCGTGGAAAGGACAAACCTGCCCTGAGCAATAAGGCAAAGTGGGAATTTCATTTTCCCCTTTGGCAATGTTGTAGCCAGGCTGAGGAGGTGTTGGAAGCAATTTGGTGATGAGGATGCTCACAAATCTAAAAAAAAAGGGGGAAGAAAAAGAAAAAGCAGTTCTAAGCTATTGCTTTGGAGCTTTGCATCCCAAGCTAGTAACAAAGATGCTTGTCTGCTGCTGTGACAATGAAACTGACCACTTGTTCTTGATCACAACAACCCCAAGCAGCACTACAGGCTGGGGACAGAGTGGCTGAGAGCAGCCAGGCAGAGAGGGACCTGGGGGTGCTGGTAGAGAATAGCTGAAGATGAGGCAGCAGTGTGCCCAGGTGGGCAGCAGAGCCAATGGTGTCCTGGGCTGGCTCAGGAGCAGTGTGGACAGCAGGACAAGGGAGGTTATTCTGTCCCTGGACTCAGCACTGCTCAGGCCACACCTTGAGTGCTGTCTCCAGTTCTGGGCTCCTCAATTCAAGAGAGATGTTGAGGTGCTGGAAGATGTCCAGAGAAAGGCAGCAAGGCTGGTGAGGGGCCTGGAGCACAGCCCTGTGAGGAGAGGCTGAGGGAGCTGGGGGTGTGCAGCCTGCAGAAGAGGATGCTCAGGGCAGACCTCATTGCTGTCTACAGCTACCTGAAGGGAGGCTGTTGCCAGGTGGGGTTGGGCTCTTCTCCCAGGCAACTGCAATAGAAGAAGAGAACACAGTCTCAACTTGTACCAGAAGAGGCCTAGGCTGGATGTTAGGAGGAAGTTGTTGTCAGAGAGAGTGACTGGCATTGGAATGGGCTGCCCAGGGAGGTGGTGGAGTCGCTGTCCCTGGAGGTGTTGAAGCAAAGCCTGGATGAGGCACTCAGTGTCATGGTCTGCTTGATTGGCTAAGGCTGGGTGCTAGGTTGGACTGGATGAGCTTGGAGGTCTCTTCCCAACTGGTTGATTCTGTGACTCTATGTAAAAGGAGGTACAGGAGAACTGAGCCTGGGAAGGGCAAGTACTGCCAAGTCATTCTGCTGTCTCTAGATGTGTTCTGCCCTTGCAGGCAGTAGTTCTTAAAAGGGGATTACAGGGTAGTTCTAGGGGATAAATTAAATTATTATTGAAGTGCACATCAAGACAAGTTGGTGATCAAAGTGAAACAAGTGCTGTCATACAGAGGGAGCATCTAAATGCAGCATGGTAAGGGCAGCTATCCCTGACCTACTTAAATGCTTCTGGCCTTGGGCAGCAAAGATTCAGAAGAAACAAAATGCGCAGCAGCACCCAAACAAGAGTCACTTCTGCAATGCTAAATGTGCTTCAGAGCTGGAATTATCTTTAATTCTAGTATAATGGCATTATCCCAAGTGCATGGTACATTGAAAAGTAAAAAACCCATCAACTTTCTTACATGCACAGTCTCACAGTATCACAGTATTATCAGGGTTGGAAGAGACCTCACAGATCATCAAGTCCAAGCCGTTACCACAGAGCCCAAGGCTAGACCATGGCACCAAGTGCCACGTCCAATCCTGCCTTGAACAGCTCCAGGGACAGCGACTCCACCACCTCCCTGGGCAGCCCATTCCAGTAGCCAATGCCTCTCTCAGTGAAGAACTTTCCCCCCACACCAGCAGTGTATGCTAGGATAACAATCTACAGCTGTGTGTAGACACACATTGTTTTGTGGCTGATATCTCTCTATTTTGCCTTCCTTGTGAGACACAACAGCTTGTAAATATATTACATTTCCTGGATAATCTTGATGAGTAATGTTCCAGTTCAGATGCAAGATACAAATACAAGGGCAAGGTGAATTTCAGCCCAGCAGTGACAGCGCTCTGGGTCTCTGTTGCAGTTTAGGGCCAGGAGTGACCTGGGACTGGAGGGCTTGAGAGAGTGTTTGCCATTGGAATGGGCTGCACAGGGAGGCAGTGGAGTCACTGTGCCTGGAGGTGTTCAAGCATAGCCTGGATGGGGCACTTAGTGCCGTGGTCTGGTTGATTGGACAGGGCTTGGTGATAGTTTGGACTGGATGATCTTGGAGGTCTCTTCCAACCTGGTTGATTCTATGATTCTATGACTCTGATGGTTTGGGAGTTCCCTGCCCCCCCCCACTCTTACAAAATCAGCCAGACTAGACTCAGCCAGCTGGCAATTAAGGAGTGAAGCTTTACATTTACAGCTTAGCACAAGATGCAGGCAGAGATTTACAATATCTACATCTGTAGACAGAAATATGCAAGTTGAAAGTGATACAGAAGCACAACAGCCCTCTCAGAAACCAGAGTCCCCAGCCACCCTTCCACCTTCTTTCTATCCCTCTACCTTATTCCAGAGTCTGTCTTATGTGCAAGGTGAGGTTGGAGGATTGGCCAGGGAGGGTTAGAAGCAGAAGGATTAGTTACACAGAAACAGCCCAGGGCATCAACTGCAACAGAGACACACACACTGACACTCCTGCTCTGTCTTATCTATGTTTGATTGGATAGGGCTGAGTGAGAGGTTGGATTGAATGATCTTGGAGATCTCTTCCAACCTGCTTGATTCTATGATTCTTTGATTGATTCTATGAAAGGCAGAGAGGGGAAGAACAAAAGAGCTGTATCAGTCGGGCACTGCCTGTAACTGTGAGCATGACCCAACACTGGAACAGGCTGCCCAGGGGAGTTTGGAGTCTGCCTCTCTGGAGATACTCAAAACCAGAAATGCATTCCTGTGTGATCTGCTCTAGGTGATGTGCTCTGGCAGAGGGGCTGGGCTGGATGAGCTTTCGAGGTCCCTTCCAGCCCCTGACATTCTGTGATTCTATGATAAGCTGTGATACCAGAAAGCAGAATAGAACAACAGGATTACAATACCCTGGGATGACCAGGTCTGTCCCCTGGGATGGGATGAAAGTCTCTGTGGTCTTCTCAAGGGAACCTACCCATCCTCCAAACTACCAGTGTATACAAGTGGGGCTTCTGCCTCTCTTGGCAGCTGTGGCATTCTCAGGCCTGGCAATAAAACAAGCAAGGCAGTGACCTTTGCATGCAAGAGCTGCATGGATATTTTTTGAACTGATCCTAAACTGCTGCCTTGCCATCTGAATCACAAATAGCTGTAAGGGATACAGCAATAAGCAGAGTGGATTTGTCTCCAGCTGACATCCGCAAAGATGCCTGCATCTGTGCAGTTCTGGAGCCCCCAAAACAAGAAGGACATGGAACTGTTGGAGCAAGTCCAGAGGAGGGCCATGAAGATGCTCAGAGGGCTGCAGCAGCTCTGCTATGAGGACAGGCTACAGGAGTTGGGGATCTGTATCTGGAAAAGAGAAGGAGTCCTTGGAGTGGCCTTCCAGGGTCTGAAGGAGGCAACAGGATGGCTGGAGAGGGATTATTGATAAGGTCTTGTAATGACAGGATGAGGAGGAATGGGTTTAAACTGGCAGAGGGGAGACTCAAACTGGATGTTGGGAAAGGGTTCTTTGCAGTGAGGGTGGTGAGACACTGGCACAGGTTGCCCAGGGAGGTGGTGGAGCACAGAATCACCCAATGTGATCTTGATCACATTGGGTGATTCTGTGCTCCACCACCTCCCTGGAGATGTTCAAGGCTAGGTTGGACGAGGCCTTGAGCAACCTGCTCTAGTGGGAGGTGTCCCTGCCTATGGCAGGGTGTTGGAACTGACTGATCCTTGAGGTCCCTTCCAACCTAAACCATTCTGTGATTCAATGCATGCAAGTAGTGCATATTTGTTGCTGCAGATACTGTTGTAGCTGTGTGATTGTCAATGGTCTGTGGCTCCAGCCTAAATGTCAAACAGATCTGGAACATTTCTACATTGTTCACAATGCATAAGTTAAGGTATTTAAAGTGAAGTCACCTAAGGGTGACTTTGTATGTATATTAGGTTGTGAAATTCCTCCTGTGCTTGGGATTCTTACTACACATCACACCTTACCCCACAGCTTCTGCCAGGCACTAACTGCTGCTATGCTCCTAGCTGAAGGGAAAATGTGAGATGAAAGGGCATTATAGAATCCTAGAATGGTTTAGGTTGGAAGGGACCTCAAGGATCATCCAGCTCCAACCCCTTGCCATAGGCAGGGACACCTCCCACTAGAGCAGGTTGCTCAGGGCCTCATCCAGCCTGGCCTTAAACACCTCCAGGGAGGAAGCATCCACAACCTCCCTGGGCAACCTGTGCCAGTGTCTCACCACCCTCACTGTAAAGAACTTCCTCCTAACATCCAGTCTAAATCTCCCCTCTGCCAGCTTAAACCCATTCCCCCTCGTCCTGACATTACCAGACCTTGTCAATAGTCCCTCCCCAGCCTTCCTGTAGGCTCCCTTCAGATACTGCAAAGCCACTCTAAGGTCTCCTCGAAGCCTTCTCTTCTCCAGGCTGCAGAGCCCCAACTCTCTCAGCCTGTCCTCATAGCAGAGCTGCTGCAGCCCTCTGAGCATCTTTGTGGTTCTCCTCTGGACTGGCTCCAGCAGTTCCATGTCCTTCTTGTGTTGGGGGCTCCAGAACTGCACACAGGACTGCAGGTGGGGTCTGAGGAGAGCAGAGTAAAGGGGGAGAATCCCCTCCCTTGCCCTGCTGCCCACACTGCTCTTGCTGCAGCCCAGCACACGGTTGGGTGTCTGGGCTGCATGTGCACACTGAAGGACGTCTAGCACTGACTCACCAAATGAATATTTTAGGTCACAGATCTCTGGCAGTCTTCCTGTGCTTCAGCTAAGTGCCCCAAAACAGAGCAATCACTTACTCAGAACTAGATAAGCCACAGTGCTGAATAACAGCTAAGAGGCAGGGGAATCCTCTTCCCATAGGCTGTGCTGTACTCATCCCACTGATGAAGAAGAGCTCACAGCATCAGGATGACTTCTGCCTCTGGTGTTGAGTTTCCAGCCTGGCTACATGCCTCTGCAGGGCACAGATGAGTCAGCCCCCAGTTCACCAGTGGAAGGGGCATTTCTTTATGCACAGATGATGTTCAGACAGCTGCCTATATTTACTTGTTTCTTTGCTCCTGGCTCAGGATGGGGCTTGAGAAAAACCAGAGGGAAAAGCTTTTGTTTGGTTGGTTTGCATTGTAGATATCCTACTGGCAAGTGTAGGGGAAATCTTGTTTGGGTTCTCATATCTGTTTTTTCAAACTTCAGATTCAAGTTAGAGCTGAGCACTAATTCCCTAGAAATAGGTCCTCATAAACAAAGCTGTTCATGGGAATGGGTTAGTTTTTGCTGGATCCCTTAGCTCAAACTAGAGGGGAAAAAAAACAGCTCTGAAATCATCCCAAGGTTTTGAGGCTGATGTTTATTACATAGCAGAACATCCTGCACTTCATCTTCCAGGTGCTGTTCACAACAGCTGTGAAACTGGCTATAGAAATGAAGAAAATTAGTAATGGTTGATACTGAATCATAGAATCAAGCAGGTTGGAAGAGACCTCCAAGCTCAGCCAGCACAACCTAGCACCCAGCCCTGGCCAATCAACCAGACCATGGCACTAAGTGCCCCAGCCAGGCTTTGCTTCAACACCTCCAGGGATGGTGACTCCACCACCTCCCTGGGCAGCCCATTCCAATGCCAATCACTCTCTCTGTGAAGGACTTCCTCCTAACATCCAGCCTGTACTTCCCCTGGCACAGCTTGAGACTGTGTCCCCTTCTTCTGTTGCTGCTTGCCTGGCAGAAGAGACCAACCCCACCTGGCTGCAACCTCCCTTCAGGTAGTTGCAGACAGCAATGAGGTCTGCCCTGAGCCTCCTCTTCTGCAGGCTGCACACCCCCAGCTCCCTCAGCCTCTCCTCATACTGAGAGGAACAGCTTTCAATAATATAAGTTAATAACCTAAGGGGCTTGCCCACTTTCACACAGAGTTGTGCCCAGGTGGTGACATTTAGTCACAAGGTGTGCAGTTGCTGTGTATTGTGTATCTCTAAGTATGTGTATGTGTGTGCAAATATACAGACAGATGTATCACAAGGTACTCTTTGAGCAGATGAAGTCTTCTGAAGAACTACCAGGACACAAACCTGGATCCTGATCTCTCACCCACATCATGGTTCTCCTCTTGCTCTGCTCTGCCCTGGTGAGGCCACATCTGCAGTACTGCATCCAGTTCTGAGGCCCCAGTTCAACAGGGGCATAGAACTTTCAAGGCCTGTCTGGATGTGTTCCTCTGTGATCTGTGTTAGATAGGATTGTCCTGCTCTGGCAGGGAGGTTGGGTTCGATGATCTCCTTGGGTCCCTTCCAACCCCTAACATCCTGTGAGCCTGTGAACTGCTTGAAAGAGTCCAGCACCAAGCCACAAAGATGATGAAGGAAATGGAACATCTCTCTTAAGAGGAGAGCCTGAGGGATGTGAGGCTGTGCTGCTTGAAGAGGAGACTGAGAGGTGACCTCATTCATATTTATCAATGTGTGAAAGGTGGGTGCCAGGAGAATGGAGCCAGGCTCAGGCTCTGCTCAGTGATGCCCAACATCTCTGTTAATAGGAGATCCTGAGGGAGCTGGGGCTTGGAGCTTGGAGATGAAGAGCTTGAGGGGTGACCTTGTTCATGTTTATAAAGATGTGCAGGGTGAGTGCTGGGAAGCTGGTGCCAGGCTCTGCTGGGTGATGCCCAGTGACAGGACAAGGGACAATGGGTGGAAGCTGAGGCATAGGAAGTTCCTTGGAAACATGAGGAGGAATTTTTATCCTGTGAGGGTGACAGAAGACTGGAACAGGCTGCCCAGGAGGGTTGTGGAGTCTCCCACTCTGGAGATATTCACAACCCATCTGGACACATTTCTGCTCTAGGTGATCCTGCTCTGCAGGGGGGTTGCACTGGATGAGCTTTGGAGGTGCCTTCCAGCTCCTGACATGCTGTAATTGTGTGAGTCTGTGATCACTGACAATGCAGCTGTGAAGATAAGGCAACCATTGCCACTACTGGCCCCCGTGAGATGCTCCTGTTCAGGCCACACCTTGAGTGCTGTGTCCAGTTCTGGGCTCCTCAATTCAAGAGAGATGTTGAGGTGCTGGAAGGTGTCCAGAGAAGGGCAACAAGGCTGGTGAGGGGCCTGGAACACAAACCCTATGAGGAGAGGCTGAGGAAGCTGGGAGTGTGCAGCCTGCAGAAGAGGAGGCTCAGGGCTGACCTCATTGCTGTCTACAGCTACCTGAAGGGAGGCTGTAGCCAGCTGGGTTTGGGCTCTTCTGCCAGAGAACCAGCAACAGAACAAGGGGACACAGCCTCAAGTTGTGCCGGGGGAGGTCTGGTCTGGGTGTTAGGAGGAAGTTCTTCGCAGGGAGAGTGATTGGCATTGGAATGGGCTGCCCAGGGAGGTGGTGGAGTCACCGTCCCTGGAGGTGTTCAAGGAAAGCCTGGATGAGGCATTTAGTGCTATGGTCTGGTTGACTGGCTAGGGCTGGGTGCTAGGTTGGACTGGATGAGCTTGGAGGTCTCTTCCAACCTTGTTGATTCTGTTCTATTCTATTCTATTACAGAGCAGAAGCGTTCTGGGCTCCAGACTGGGTCTGGCATGCAGAAGCTCACAGAGAGGTAACTTGGAGCACATGGCCCCAGGCTCCAAGGTAACTTGGAGCACATACCCAGGGGTATGTCCAGGAAACAAACCAGTGCTGGAACAATGCATTTGTGTTAAATAAAAATGCTGGCACTTAATGAGCCTCATCTTTTCCTGTGAGGGAGCAGCGGAGGAAGATGAGCACTGTGTTTATCATGCTGAAGGCACTTCAGGCTTTGACAGGAATGGAAATGAGAGGAAGGGAAGAAAAAGGATGGAGGTAGGGGAACAATATTCAGCCTAGGGAAGAGCTTGCCAGCTTCCTCCGGGAGCAGCGGGAAGAGAGAGATATTCATTAATGGATAACTGCCATTCCTCTACTTTTCAGTTTTAACAAACCTTCTAATGATAATTGCAGACTTTCTGTATTTATAGAGACCCAGTGCATGTGTAGACAATAGCATCATCTCCCAAGTCCTTTCTTCTGCTCCCATACAAACTCAGCCGCTATCTTTCATGCCCTTCATTAAAATATGAAATGAGATAGGCAATATATAGCCATGCCTTCTCCTAGCAGTAGGAAGGGAGGATCAGAATTAACTCTGGCTAAGGAAAGCCAAAAGGAAACCTGAAGAAAGAGTCAGGAAGAAAGGTAGGCAGAGCTGTGCTCACACAAGTTCCTGCTGTCAAGGCTGGCTCATGCTTCTGGGAATGATCAAAGCTAGGGGGAAAAAAAACAGACAAAAAACAAACATAGAGGACGATAAAGATACAGGGTTAGGGCTCCAGAGAAGCAGATACACAGCCCATAGGGGTTTTGTCTGCACTGGCCATAACCAGCCAGGCAAAAATCCTATATAATCGTTTTTATTGGTTATCATAGAATCATAGAATCAAGCAGGTTGGAAGAGACCTCCAAGATCATCCAGTCCAAACTAGCACCCAGCCCTATCCAGTCAACCAGACCATGGCACTAAGTGTTCCATCCAGGCTTTGCTTGAACGCCTCCAGGCACGGTGATTCCAGCACCTCCCTGGGCAGCCCATTCCAATGCCAATCACTCTCTCTGACAACAACTTCCTCCTAACATCCAGCCTAGACCTCCCCCGGCACAACTTAAGGCTGTGTCCCCTTGTTCTGTTGCTGATTGCAGAAGAGCCCAACCCACCTGGCTACAGCCTCCCTTCAGGTAGTTGTAGAATAATGAGATGACCCCTGAGCCTCTTCAACAGATGAGCACCTTGGTGGGACAAAAAGCTGAGCATTTTCAACTGTCTGTGCTCAGCAGAATTAGTCGAGAGTCTCCTGTGTGGATTTATGGAGGTAGAAGGGGCACAAAGCACTGCAGCAGATAACCATTATAGGACCCATAGCAGACAGCCGACCCAGATCTTGCCCCGGGGAAGCACACCTTTATGGATGCATCTAAACTCTTCTTGGCCTTCCATTAAACACCTTCCCCCTGAATTCCCCTGAGAGGGAAAAAAAAAAGCTGATGAAAATTGATTTTAAGGAATTTCTCCCAACGACTGACATCCTCATGTGCTTTAGAATCATAGAATCAAGCAGGTTGGAAGAGACCTCCAAGCTCATCCAGTCCAACCTAGCACCCAGCCCTGGCCAACCAACCAATCATGACACTAAGTGCCTTATCCAGGCTTTGCTTCAACACCTCCAGGCACAGTGACTCCATCACCTCCCTGGGCAGCCCATTCCAATGCCAATCACTCTCTCTGCCAACAACTTCCTCCTAGCATCCAGCCTAGACCTCCCCCAGCACAACTTCAGACTGTGTCCCCTTGCTGACAGCTGCCCCAGATCCTGCTCTGGGGAAGCACACCTTTCTGGTTGTAGCTAAACTCTTCTTGGCCTTCCGTTAAACACTTTTCCCCCTGAATTCCACTGAGAAGGGAGAAAAAAAAAAGCTGAAGAAAATTGGTTTTAAGGAATTTCTCCCAAGGACTCGCATCTTCATGTGCTTCCAGGTGCCACAGGCTCACAAAATCAGTCAGATTCAGAGAGCAGTCTCAGGTTGAAATGCCTGTGAGACTCCTCTCTTTTAACACTACACCAGCACATTTTCTGTGGATTGTGGACACACTCTCCAAAGCTCCTGGCTCCTGGCTGTCTCAGAGTTGTAAACCAGAGCAGTCATCATTAAAAGGCACTTTAATCTTGGCTGTAATTTTTATACTGCAAAAAAGCATTTGGATGATCAATTTGCATTAAAATAAGTCCTCTAAAACATGGCACCTGCAGCCTTGGAGCTGCGTTGGAGATTGACTGCAGCCAAAGAGCACTGCCAAGAACATATATGGGGAGGTCATCTCTATTCCTGTCTACCCTCAGGGCCCACTGGCAGTTTTCTTGTGCTCTTGTATTTTTTACTGCCTTGTTACAAAGCCATAACCACCTCTTTGCTGCAGCCAGCCTGAGCACATCTCTGAATCTTCCCCTTTCTGTTTACCTAAAGCAGTTCCTCTCTTTTCAATTCATATACCATTTCATATATCAATTCATATATCACAGAAGGCACCCCAAAAAGTGTCACCACAGCACCTGAGACATCAAATGCCTTGCTTGATTTGTAACATCTGTGAAAAGAAAGGGCTGCAGCCTACCATCAGCTTTCTATGTGCTTATAGACACACTATAGTTAGTCTTTGGCAGCAGGGAGGTCTCTGGGGCATTCTCTCTCTCTGGAAAGCAGTAATGTGACTAAATTCATACAGATGAAGTCCCATAGCTTGAAATTGCTTCTCTAGCTCTGAACTCTAAATATTTTCATGTTCTCTGAGTGACCCTAGGCTCTTGCTTTTAGAGTGATGAACTTTTATCACCAATACTTTGGGATGCAGACGCAGTCCCTTTGCTGGGGGTGCATGGGAGCTGCAGGGAAAGCTGCCCTATTTTGCTAGAAAGCCTCTGGATTCCAACGGCAACAAATCCACTGCAGCAGAGAAGGCAGAGCCTTGCATCCTCCAGAAGTGCTGTAGAGGTTGCTTTGCAGTCAGTCATTGTGTGCCACGCTCAGGTGATGTCGCTCGTCACCTGTCCTTCAACAAGGTTATCTAATGATAGTGCTTTATTGATATTCCTAATGGTCACAGAAGAGGACATTTGGTGGCAATTCTTCAAGAATCAGTCAAAAATAGCAACAGAGCTAGAGGGCTAGGCAGGAAGGCTGCAAGGGATCTTACAGAGGCCTCGAGCACAGCCCTACGAGGAAAGGCTGAGGGAGCTGGGATTGTTTAGCCTGGAGAAGAGGAGGCTCAGGGCAGACCTTATTGCTGTCTACAACTACCTGAGGGGTGGTTGTAGCCAGGAGGAGGTTGCTCTCTTCTCTCAGGTGGCCAGCGCCAGAACAAGAGGGCACAGCCTCAGGCTGCGCCAGGGGAAGTTTAGGCTTGAGGTGAGGAGAAAATTCTTCATGGAGAGAGTCATTGGCTACTGGAATGGGCTGCCCAGGGAGGTGGTGGAGTCGCCGTCCCTGGGGCTGTTCAAGACAAGGTTGGACGTGGCACTTGGTGCCATGGTCTAGCCTTGAGCTCCCTGGTAAAGGGTTGGACTTGATGATCTGTGAGGTCTCTTCCAACCTTGGTGATACTGTGAGACTGTGATACTGTGATACAGAGGATTGCTTACCCACATCTGCAGCTTCATTTCTGAGCCTTCAGTGACTCAAGGATTAGTAGTTCATAAACACCATCGGAGTGAAAGATTTGATGTTCAAGGCTATGGGACGAGGAGGAACCTCGCCTGCAGAACTGATGCTGTGTTTTCTGCTTTCTGCAAATCTTAAGCACTTCCAGAACTATCTTTCTGTTTCATTTTGCCTTTCTCAAAAGCTGAGAGTGCTTCCAAGCCAGCAGGCATTGCCAGTTGTATTTAGCGTTTGTCCACTCTGTCATTCTTCAGCTTGCATTTTAATGACATTACCAGAGGAGGCTGTTTAAAAGGAAAAGTAACTCATGTTCTTTCTTTGCTAAGATAAAAGCATTAAAGGAACCCGAGTACAGAAAGTGAATACATTATTAGGGGATGGCATTTCTGAGCAGTGAACAATGGTGGTTGTTGCTCTAACTTAGTGTCGTTGGAGGAAAGCCAGAGCTGCCAGTTCACTGCTGCCCTAGTCCAAAATTTGTGACCCCGTGGACCACTTAACGAACGTATATTGCTGTTTGTTGTCTTGTTGGTAGAGGGAAGGGACACCCTCCTTTGCCCTTTGGCTTCCTGCACCCCTGCAATGGAGCAGAGCACTGCAGGGAAGGTGGGGAGGAGATGGCCTGGAGCCCTGTGTACCCCAAAATTCCTCTCCCTCTGTGGTTTGAATGGGAGAGGAAAAGGCGCGAACAGACCTGTGCCCCCCCCCCCCGCCCTGCAGGCGTTAAGGGGGGGAGCAAGGGTCCCTTCTGGCATGAGGGGTGCGCCATGCTGGGCCCACGCTGGGATTGGCTGGGGATTGGCTGTGTGCTTCACACCTAGGAAGTGGTAACTCAGCTCTGTGTCCAGGAAGGGGATAAATACTGGGGGGACTTCCCGCCTTGGGGTTCCCCCCTTGGGGGGTTCCCACCTTAGAGTTCGTTCCTGCCTTGGAGTTCTCCCCCGCCTGGATAGCTTCTGCACAAGGAGAAGACAAGTTCTGCACAAGGAGAAGACAAGTTCTGCACCAGGAGAAGACAAGCTCTGCACAAGAAGAAGACAAGTTCTGCACAAGGAGAAGACAAGTTCTGCACAAGGAGAAGACAAGTTCTGCACAAGGAGAAGACAAGCTCTGCACAAGAAGAAGACAAGTTCTGCACAAGGAGAAGACAAGCTCTGCACCAGGAGAAGACAAGCTCTGCACAAGGAGAAGACAAGTTCTGCACAAGGAGAAGACAAGTTCTGCACAAGGAGAAGACAAGTTCTGCACAAGGAGAAGACAAGCTCTGCACAAGGAGAAGACAAGCTCTGCACAAGGAGAAGACAAGTTCTGCACAAGGAGAAGACAAGTTCTGCACCAGGAGAAGACAAGCTCTGCACCAGGAGAAGACAAGCTCTGCACAAGGAGAAGACAAGTTCTGCACAAGGAGAAGACAAGTTCTGCACAAGGAGAAGACAAGTTCTGCACAAGGAGAAGACAAGCTCTGCACAAGGAGAAGACAAGCTCTGCACAAGGAGAAGACAAGCTCTGCACAAGAAGAAGACAAGTTCTGCACCAGGAGAAGACAAGCTCTGCACCAGGAGAAGACAAGCTCTGCACAAGGAGAAGACAAGTTCTCCCTGGCCTGGATAGCTTCTGCACTCCGAAAGACAAGCTCCTGAGGGACAGAGCTGTCTCCGCTTTGGATGGCTTCACCTTAAGCATCCCCTTTGTGCAGCTTATAGCTCTTAACCACCCTCGGAGGCTTCTGAAAGACCCGAAGGGACAAGCGTCTGGATTGCCCTTCCATTCAAGCCAGCCTGACTGACCTGTGAGTAACTTTGGCTCAGCCTTATCTTGATACTGGGGACGCTATATTTAATAACTTAAGCCTTTTCCAACTCCTGACTTCCAAAAAAGTCTACCTGTGGCATCCCTGTAGATCTTCTCAACCAACTAAGAACCTGCTAATTAAAACTAAATTAATTTCTGTATCTAGTTTTGGGGGTGTTTTTTGGGAAAATAAAACAACTCTATTTTTAGATATAAGTTCCTGACTCAGCCACATTGATTCCCTGCCTCCATAAGAGGAGACTCAAAGACAGGTATGTCTGTCTGAATGCTCAGCTCGTATTGCATTCACGCTCAGTTCACATCGCACCTGTTGGTTGATGACATTGTTTTATACCACTTTAAAACTGTGAAAAACACATGCTTTCTATTGTGGTTATGCATGTGTGCAGTGCTCTAGCCTGAGAGCAGAGGTCTGCCTGACAGGGAATTGCCTGGCGTGGAGTGAATATAAATCATAGAATGGCTTGAGACAGAAAGGACCCTAAAGATCATCTAGTTCCAATCCCCATGCCATGGGACTGCTCAAAGCCTCATCCAGCCTGGTTTCAGGCAGGCATACCTCCTGCTAGACCAGACTGCTCAAAGCCTCGCCCAGCCTGGCTTCAGGAGGTACCTCCGACTAGACCAGACTGCTCAAAGCCTCGCCCAGCCTGGCTTCAGGAGGTACCTCCGACTAGACCAGACTGCTCAAAGCCTCGCCCAGCCTGGCTTCAGGAGGTACCTCCGACTAGACCAGACTGCTCAAAGCCTCGCCCAGCCTGGCTTCAGGAGGTACCTCCGACTAGACCAGACTGCTCAAAGCCTCGCCCAGCCTGGCTTCAGGAGGTACCTCCGACTAGACCAGACTGCTCAAAGCCTCGCCCAGCCTGGCTTCAGGAGGTACCTCCGACTAGACCAGACTGCTCAAAGCCTCACCCAGCCTGGTTTCAGACACTTGGTTTTAAAATGCTTGTGTCCCCTGACAAGAGCAGAATGTTTTTTCAAGGGCAAGAGCATGTCAGAGTGAAACATTGCTCCCGAGGCTTCCAGTGGTGAGGCAGAGGCAACAGTGGTTATTTCCATCCCTGTGTAGCTGGACTGAGTCTGAAAAACCTCAGGCAGGAGAGATTTCAGCATTTGCTTTCTGCTTCCTCCATGCCAGCCCCCAGAACCCTTGGGCAGCAGGCTGGGTGCCGTGGCTCTGAGCAAACCCTGCCAGCTCACCAGCAGCACCACGCAGGTCTCCACCAGCGGGGCTGGGAGGCTGAGCCCCAGGAGCCCTGCACACCATCGCCTGCTTGGCTGCCTCAGCCCTGCCAGAAATAACATTTTGGCTCAGAAGAGCAGGAGCGAGAGACATTTCCTCTGGTAATGAGACCCGCTGCAGGATGAAAAACACCCTTTACCCTCCCTATCCCCTGCATCATTATTTTTTAATTGCTAAATGATATTTTTTCCCCCTTTTTAAAAATCTTTTATCTGTTTGTCTTCCTTTGCTGCTTGGAGCCTGGCGCCAGGCTGCTGAACTGTGCCGTTACACAACCAGCGCCAGCCACCTGCCTCGGGGGGGCTCAGCGTAACCCAGATGTGTCACATGGAAGTTGGGCTTGTGACACTCGGAAAGGCTTTTGCCTACTTCTTCAAAAAACAAACCTTCCTGGCTTCCTCCTGATAGTAGAGCTCAGAGTGTTCCCTGCACAGTGCTCTGAGCAGCTGAATGAAAAGGGAGGTTCTCCTCCCTCTCTGCTCTGCTGAGACCTCATCTTGAATACTGTTCAGTTTTGGGCTCCCAGTTGAAGAGGGACAGGGATCTGCTGGAGAGGGTCCAGTGGAGGGCTACGAGGATGATTAGGGGACTGGAGGGCACTGCCTGGTGAGGAGAGGCTGAGGGACCTGGGGCTGTTTAGACTAAAAAAGAGAAGACTGAGAGGGGATTTGATAAATGTTTATAAGTATCTGAAGGCTGCCAGGAGGGGGGACAGGCTCTGCTCACTGCTCCCTGGGATGGGACAAGGAGCAATGGGTGTAAGTTGCAGCAAAAGAGGTTCTGCTTCAACACAAGGGGGAACTTCTTCACTGTAAGGGTCCCAGAGCACTGGAACAGGCTTCCCAGAGAAGTTGTGGGGTCTCCTTCTCTGGAGACTTTCAAGGCCTGTCTGGATGTGTTCCTGTGTAATCTGTGTTAGATAGGATTGTCCTGCTCTGGCAGGGGAGTTGGACTGGATGATCTCTTTGAGTCCCTTCCAACCCCTAACATCCTGTGAGCCTGTAAAGCTCTTAAAGAACAAAGAGTTCACTATGTTGTGCTGGGGGAGGTCTAGGCTGGGTGTTAGGAGGAAGTTGTTGGCAGAGAGAGTGATTGGCATTGGAATGGGCTGCTCAGGGGGGTGGTGGAGTCACCGTGCCTGGAGGTGTTGAAGCAAAGCCTGGATGAGGCACTTAGTGCCATGGTCTGGTTGATTGTCTAGGGCTGGGTGCTAGGTTGGACTGGATGAGCTTGGAGGTCTCTTCCAGCCTGGTTGATTCTGTGATCCTCTGTTGATGTCACTGAGTATGGGAAGCCTCTTCTGTGTCCAGAGCAAACTAGAATGAATGCTAAGACAACAGCAGTACTTCTGACAAGTGTATGCCAAGGCACTTGCAGTTCAGGCAGTAGATATGTGATACAGTGAATGATCCAGGAAGAAACAACCCTGGAAGCGTAATGCAAAACCAGAAGAAACATCAGGATAAATTGCCAGATGAGTCAATAAAATTAAAACTCAGACCCAAATTTACTAGAAATCAATGAGTCCTCTCGCTGATTCAGTGGATAGGCTCTGAATCAGACCATCCATGCACCTCTGAGGCAATTTGATGGATATCAGAAATAAGTCTGCTAATGAGAATATTAGAAGAAAAACAAATCCAGCTTCTAAACAGCATCCTGTGATTAACTCCTCCGTGCACTGCATAATGCAAACTAGTCTTTGTCTCCCTAGCCCACCCTGTGCTGGGCTGCATCAAGAGCAGTGTGGGCAGCAGGGCAAGGGAGGGGGTTCTCCCCCTTTACTCTGCTCTCCTCAGACCCCACCTGCAGTCCTGTGTGCGGTTCTGGAGCCCCCAGCACAAGAAGGACATGGAACTGCTGGAGCCAGTCCAGAGGAGAGCCACAAAGATGCTCAGAGGGCTGCAGCAGCTCTGCTATGAGGACAGGCTGAGAGAGTTGGGGCTCTGCAGCCTGGAGAAGAGAAGGCTTCCAGGAGACCTTAGAGTGGCTCTGCAGTATCTGAAGGGAGCTTACAGGAAGGCTGGGGAGGGACTATTGACAAGCTCTGGTAACGTCAGGACGAGGGGGAATGGGTTTAAGCTGGAGGAGGGGAGATTTAGACTGGATGTTAGGAGGAAGTTCTTTACAGTGAGGGTGGTGAGACACTGGCACAGGTTGCCCAGGGAGGTTGTGGATGCTTCCTCCCTGGAGGTGTTTAAGGCCAGGCTGGATGAGGCCTTGAGCAGCCTGCTCTAGTGGGAGGTGTCCCTGCCTATGGCAGGGGGTTGGAGCTGGATGATCCTTGAGGTCCCTTCCAACCTAAACCATTCTATGATTCTGTGATTCTATAGATAAAGGTACAAAGGAGTTTAAAAGGAAATTACATTATCACCAGCTCCAACCCCACATCTCACCAGGTTATTTCTCATCCTAAATAATGACTTCTCCTCTTGTAGTGGGTTAAGGAACTTCCCACACACCTTATTAAGAATTTACCAGCCCATGTCTTGGAAGTCAGCTGAAGCTGTATTTACAGCAAAGCTGCATTTACAGGCATATATACACAAGATATTTACAGGGAGTTACAGTGATATACAATTTAGTAGTAATACAGAATCCCAAACTCCCTCCCAGTCAAAGAAACTGCCCAGAAGGGACTCAAAGCCAACCTCTTTCTTTACCAGACAGAAAACAAACTGAACAGTAAAGCTTACTTTGTTATCTGGAAAGGTCAGCTGGGGTTAGTGGAAGAGATTAGAGAGAAGAGATCCAGCACTCAGGAGCAAAAAAGGCAAAAGAGGGACAGGTTGTTTACACTTTGACTCTTTATCCCTTTCAGCAAACCAATGAATGACTTCATCCTTATCATTATTGAAGGGGGCTACAGGAAGGCTGGGGAG
>WAAF01012561.1:4095-19688 GCA_013400475.1 Tricholaema leucomelas | reverse complement strand
TCCCTTCCAACCCTGATTCTGATCCTATGATTCTGTTTCCCCTCCCCAGCAGGTCACAACCTGGGCTCGGCGAAGGTGTCCCGGGCGCAGACGTTCCCCAGCTACCCCTCGGAGCAGGGCGAGGAGCAGCCGCAGCCGCAGCAATCCCTCTCCTTGGCCAGCAGCTACACCTTCAGCTACGGCTCGGGCCTGGTGCAATGACAGCCGGGGGCGGGCGGCCGAGAGAGACAGTGGAGCCTGGAGCCTTCCCGCGGGGCTGGGGCTGGGGAGCCGCAGGCCCCCTTTGCAACCCACCATTTAGCTGTGAGAAGCGACAGGCCGGGCAGCTCCGGCCGGGGGCACCTGCAGGAGGAGGCTTCCCCGAGGCAGAGGCTGAGTCTTTATTTATTTATTTTGCGGTTCCTTTTCTTCTTCTTTCTTCTGTTTTTTAATGTCGATGCGTTCAGAAAGGAAGGGGTTGGGGAAGGGTGGGGGCGGGAAGGGAGCACCTTGGTGTTGTGAGAAAAGTGGTGGAAAACAAGAGAAAGCTGTGTCGGTGTGAAAAGTCTCTGCATGACCGGAGCGGGGGAGAGCCGCTCCGGAGCGCCGCGGGCTTCCGTGAGGCGCTGGGCGGCGGCGGCGGCGGCGCCTTCCCGCCCGGCCTCCAGCCGCAGGGCCCTCGGCAGCCCCTCAGGGCCCTCAGCAGCCCCTCAGGGCTTGGGGCCCTTGCCGCAGGCACAGGAACGGCTCAGTGCTGACACCTCCAGGCCCAGCTGAGCTTGCTCACGGCCCCCAGAGCGCGGCTTGGAGCCGGGAGAGGCTGGAGAGCAGCCCGCTGGAGGGGGTCTGTCGGGAGGAGAGTTGGAGGCGATGAGGGGAGGAGGTTAGGGCCCCGTGCGGCTCTCACCCCGCGGCACAAATCCGTCATCCCTTCTCACGACGCCCCTGAGAGCTGCCAGTGTCTACATGGGCAGCGCGGTCTTGCCCTCAGAGCGGCTGTGAAGCCTCCTCCTTTGCAGCTTGTTTAGGTAACGTCGCCTGCGAGCCAAACCTTGAGCGGCAGCAGAAGCGTCCGCAGGGCAGATCGAAGTGCGCTGCTAGCGTACGGGAGAGCTAAGCCCTGGCCTCGGCTTTCTGCTCAGCTTCACTTCCCTTCTGTTCCCTTCTGGGATCCCTGTTGTCGATGCACATCGTTATCTCCTGTCGCCGTGTCTCAGCCCTGGCTTTACCCTCTCAAGGAGGTCGAGCACCTCTCGAGGGAAACCTTCTCGTCTGTGGCAGGCGCCTGGAAGAGCGCAGCTCGGAGGGCAGACCTGTAGGTGGGGAGCGAGTTTTGCCTCTCCTGAGCACTTAGGTCTTTGTAAGTGATTGTCAACTTAGTTCTCTGCTCCTGGTGGTGCCCTGAAACGGCGGCAGCTGCCATGGCTGTGAGCAGCCTTGCGCGGTGGCGCCTGCGAAGCGGCCGCCCCGATGCCCACTCGAGGGGTTTTGTCCCCTCAGCTGTTTCTCGGGGCAGGTAGAGGAAGCCTATCAAGGAGAAGACCCACGGAAGCTCTCTTCCCAATGAAATGATTTGGTTTCCGTGCCATAATTCAACAGGGAAAGTGCTGTCGGGTTGCTTTAGCTATACACACACACAGGTGGCCGTGCTTAGAAGCACAGAAGAAACTTCTGCCTTTGGTTAAACCCTTACAGAGCATGTCCAGCTTCCCCCCCCAGCCATGTTCCAGGCTAAGACATCTTGCAGACAAAACCTTCCACGCCTCAGTGAACAGCTGCTGAACAACAAACAAACAAACCCCAAGCTGGAATGGAAGGCTTCTCCCCCCACCACACTCGGCTGTATTTATTCCCTCCCCCAGCCTTTCCCCCCTGTCTCTTTCCCTACCTCTTTTCCTTCTCACATTGCTGCGCTGCCCAAAAATAGAACAGCTGCCTACAGAGAGTGTTTTGATGAGCTAACATGAAAAACTGCTACCCCACACTGCCAGGGAGCTGTACCTATGGTGCTGTCTGAGCTGTAGCCATCAAGGAAGCTTCATTCACACTTTATAGAATGATAGAATCAGTCAGGGTTGGAAGGGACCACAAGGAGCAGCCAGTCCCAACTCCCCTGCCATGCCCAGGGACACCCTACCCTAGAGCAGGCTGCCCACAGCCTCAGCCAGCCTGGCCTGAAACACCTCCAGCCATGGGGCCTCAACCACCTCCCTGGGCAACCCATTCCAGCCTCTCACCACTCTCCTGCTGAATGAAAACGTTGATCATGAAAACAATAATTGAAATAATGGTGAATTAAATCATGGTGAATGAAAACAATGAGCAGTAAAACAATCATTATGTCTCCTTGAAGGAGTTTGTACATCAGGTCTCTGGCTGCACAGCCTGGATTTCCAGTGGGAAGTGTATAGAAGAGTCCCACCAAGAGAATCCCTTGTCCAGATCACTGATAAAGGTCATAGAATGATAGAATCAGTCAGGGTTGGAAGGGACCACAAGGAGCAGCCAGTTCCAACCCCACTGCCATGCCCAGGGATACCCTACCCTAGAGCAGGCTGCACACAGCCTCAGCCAGCCTGGCCTGAAACACCTCCAGCCATGGGGCCTCAACCACCTCCCAGGGCAACCCGTTCCAGCCTCTCACCACTCTCCTGCTGAATGAAAACGTTGATCATGAAAACAATAATTGAAATAATGGTGAATTAAATCATGGTGAATGAAAACAATGAGCAGTGGTACAATAACTCAGTCTCCTTGAAGGAGGCTGTACATCAGGTTTCTGACTGCACAGCCTGGATTTCCAGTGGGAAGTACACAGATGAAGAGTCCCAGCAAAACAAACCCTTGTCCAGACCACTGATAAAGATATGGAACAAACTTTCATTTAAGGGAGAAAACCAAACCCAAACAAATAAATAACTAAACAAACTGTTTGACGTTTTGCTTGCAGTTGTTGCATGTAAATCTTGAGTGCTGTGTCCAGTTGTGGGCTCCTCCATTGCAGAGAGATGTTGAGGTGCTGGAAGGTGTTGAGAGAAGGGCAGCAAGGCTGGGGAGGGGCCTGGAGCACAGCCCTGTGAGGAGAGGCTGAGGGAGCTGGGGGTGTGCAGCCTGCAGCAGAGGAGGCTCAGGGCAGAGCTCATTGCTGTCTGCAGCTGCCTGCAGGGAGGCTGTAGCCAGCTGGGGTTGGGCTCTGCTGCCAGGCAGCCAGCAGCAGAAGAAGGGGACACAGCCTGAAGCTGTGCCAGGGCAGGTCTAGGCTGGATGTGATGAGGAAGTTGTTGTCAGAGAGAGTGATTGGCATTGGAATGGGCTGCCCAGGGAGGTGGTGGAGTGGCCGTGGCTGGAGGTGTTGAAGCCAAGCCTGGCTGGGGCACTTAGTGCCATGGTCTGGTTGGTTGGGCAGGGCTGGGGGCTAGGTTGGGCTGGCTGAGCTTGGAGCTCTCTGCCAACCTGCTTGATCCCTTCTATGATTCTCTGATAAAATGAGAGCTCACAGCTCACAGGATGTCAGTGGTTGGAAGGGACCCAAAGAGATCATCGAGTCCAATGCCACTGCCAGATGCAGAAGGATTGGATACTCAGAGGGTGTCACTCTGCTGCTTAGTGCAGCCTTGTGAAGCAGAAAGCTTTAGAGCCCATCCAGTTAGCTTCATTCCTATGCTGCTGGGATTCTTCCACCTGCCCTCAGATAACCAAGTCTCTTTAAGATGGCCTCAGATTGTTTCCAGTCTGTTCTGCAGGTCTCCATCCTGTGGCCACGGAACAGTTTGCCTCTGTGACTTGAATGCTTACCCATTGAATATTTACATCTTCTCCATAGCCCAAGAGTGGCAAAAAGGCAACCAGGAAGTGTTATCAGCACTGCTTTATAGTCCCAACACCCTTTAAGTACCTTCCTGAGTCCTAAAGCCTCTGCTTTAGCTGTGCTAGAAAAACATCAGACCTACAGAGTGAGCTCTCTGCACTTCCTTGGGAACAGTTGCTGTCTGCCACAGACAGTTATGTCTTCCCTTGCTGTAGGTGACTCTTGTCCAGTTAATGAACACATAGATGCCATTTCCAAGGAAAACAGACCAAAGAATGAAGTCAAATAAAAGGGAGGAGGGGGACTGGCCGTGTTTAGGAGCTGTATAAATATTTCCCTTTCATTAGAGCCTTGCAGCTTCTCTCTCAGCTCTTGCATTTATAAACATCTCTGAAGTCCCAGCCGGGAGCAATCAGCAGATACTGAACTGCAGCACAGAGCTGGAGAATGCAACCAACAAACAGGAACCTGCCTGCTAGGAATCTCTTCCTTCTAGGAGGTCCACAGACCTCACTGGAAGCTGGAAACGAGATGCAGCTTCCCAAGGTGCTGTAACACAGTCTGTGACCTGGGCACCGAGGCACGAAGATGCCCAGCAGGCAGTGGCTGTTGCCGTTGCTGCCACTCCAGAAGAGGAGATGCTGGCACTGTAGCATTTGTGTGTTTGCACAGCTCCCAGAAATGTCCCTCAGAAGAGCTTCACCAGAAAACCAGGCAGGCACTGTGCCAGCAGTTTGCCAGCTGACTCTGCCTGCATGGGACAAAAACCAGGCAGGCACTGTGCCAGCAGTTTGCCAGCTGACTCTGCCTGCATGGGACAAAAACCAGGCAGGCACTGTGCCAGCAGTTTGCCAGCTGACTCTGCCTGCATGGGACAAAAACCAGGCAGGCACTGTGCCAGCAGTTTGCCAGCTGACTCTGCCTGCATGGGACAAAAACCAGGCAGGCACTGTGCCAGCAGTTTGCCAGCTGACTCTGCCTGCATGGGACAAAAACCAGGCAGGCACTGTGCCAGCAGTTTGCCAGCTGACTCTGCCTGCATGGGACAAAAACCAGGCAGGCACTGTGCCAGCAGTTTGCCAGCTGACTCTGCCTGCATGGGACAAAAACCAGGCAGGCACTGTGCCAGCAGTTTGCCAGCTGACTCTGCCTGCATGGGACAAAAACCAGGCAGGCACTGTGCCAGCAGTTTGCCAGCTGACTCTGCCTGCATGGGACAAAAACCAGGCAGGCACTGTGCCAGCAGTTTGCCAGCTGACTCTGCCTGCATGGGACAAAAACCAGGCAGGCACTGTGCCAGCAGTTTGCCAGCTGACTCTGCCTGCATGGGACAAAAACCAGGCAGGCACTGTGCCAGCAGTTTGCCAGCTGACTCTGCCTCCGTTCCTGGCCTGTGCCTAAGTGACTCCGCACTGAGACTGCTTTGCACAGCTCCTAGTGACTGCCAGGAGGATAACTCCCTTTTGGCACACGTGGTGGAGCTGCCTGCCTAGAGACTAATGAGGGCCTTTAAAGAGGCCCGAGATCCCCATGGGTCCCTGTTCCAGTCTCGGCTTTCTCCATGTGCAAGGCACACAAATAATGTCTGCTCTTGCCCCAGGAGGAGCTCTCTGTTTGCAGCTGCTGAGCTGTGACTAGATGGAGGGCACCCAGACGTCTCCAGTGGTACCCAGGTGCAACTGGTCGAGCTGGCACTTGGCACTAGCACATGACAGAAGAGCAGAAATGCTGCTGAGGCTACCGCTTGCAGTTTGGTTCTGAAGAGCTACAACTGAAAACCAACTGATGCTTTTTATAATGGCTCTGGGTGACAACAAGTCCAGCCCTGTGCTCAGGTGACACACAGCAGCACTACCTGCGCTCACTGACGTGTCCCAGGTGTCAGCATTAGAGGCTGAGGCATGCTGCTGCTGTTGATTTTTCAGATCACTTGGTGCAGGAAAGGAGAAGCTGAAGGAGGCTGATAAGAAATCAGGGAATGGTGCTGAGATCCTTAAGCAGGCCCAAATCAACAGCTGCAGTTTATCATAGTCTCACAGTATCATCAGGGTTGGAAGAGACCTCACAGATCATCAAGTCCAAGCTGTTACCACAGAGCTCAAGGCCAGACCATGGCACCAAGTGCCACGTCCAATCCTGCCTTGAACAGCTCCAGGGACGGCGACTCCNCAGGCTAACCAATCCCAGCTCCCTCAGCCTCTCCTCGTAGGGCTGTGCTCGAGGCCTCTCCCCAGCCTCGTTGCCCTTCTCTGGACACCTTCAAGCATCTCAATGTCCCTCTGAAACTGGGGGGCCCAGAACTGGACACAGTACTCAAGGTGTGGTCTAACCAGTGCAGAGTACAGGGGCAGAATGACCTCCCTGCTCCTGCTGGCCACACCATTCCTGATGCAGGCCAGGATGCCATTGCTGGTGATGGTGTAAGTTCTCTGTCAGTGTACTCCTTGTTTTGCCTGCCTGTGTGAAGGAGAAGCAAGGAAGAGTTGGGAAATGGGGTAAAAGAGTTTGTTTCACAAGATGTCACTAGGAATGGTGGTGGTGTCAGGGCACAGGCTGGACTTGATGATCTCAGAGGTCTATTCCAGCCTCAATAACTGAGAAGCAGCAAACATTTTTTAATCAAATCTTGTTCTAAGCTTAATAAGACTTTGCTGGAGGAGAGGTTGAAATTGAACAGCTGAGGTCAAAAGTCTTCTAAAGTGCTCTCTCCAGCAATCATTTTTAAGTTCAATCTACAGCCTTCAGGCACCCATTTCTGTAGGGGGTGCTAAGTGCAGGCAGCTTGGGAAGACCCTTCCCTGCTCATGGCAAAGAGAGAGAACAGAAGAGCATTAATCAGCCCTCTGGGCAGCGTTCAGCAGAAAAGGAGTGAACTTAGGCTGGGTGTTAGGAGGAAGTTCTTTACAGTGAGGGTGGTAAGACACTGGAACAGGCTACCCAGGGAGGTTGTGGAGGCTTCCTCCCTGGAGGTGTTCAAGGCCAGGCTGGATGAGGCCTTGAGCAGCCTGCTCTAGTGGGAGGTGTCCCTGCCTATGGCAGGGGGTTGGAGCTGGATGAGCCTTGAGGTCCCTTCCAACCTAAACCATTCTATGATTCTATGGTTAACTTCATGCTTCTTCTTCAGCTAATAGGCGACACTGTGGGGAACAGTGGCTTGGAGATGTTTCATCTCTAGGAACTGGCAAAGGTTCCCAGCCTGCAGTAGATAAACCTCTACTCACACTTAGCTCAGCCACAGCTACATTTGGTTTTCATCTGGTAACCTGGGAACTGCAGGGTGGCTTTGCAGGAGCAAACACAAGCCTCCTGAATGGCTCTGCTGTTTAGCAGCCAAGAGAGAGTCATTTCCAACTGTTTCTTCACCCCAAAAAAGAGTGAGGAAGGTGTTCAGTTCATCTCTTCCTTCAGTGCTTAATGCTGGTGTGCTTCGGTGCTCCAAGGAAACAACTGTGGTGGCTTTCATCCAGGGAATAGAGTCAGTAGGCTGGGGAGGAAGTGTGGAAAGCTGCTGTTTGACTACAGGGACAGCTCCAGCAGCACGGGGAGGCTTCCCTTCACAGAATCCAGCAGGTTGGAAGAGAGCTCCAAGCTCATCCAGCCCAACCTATCACAGAATCCAGCAGGTTGGAAGAGAGCTCCAAGCTCATCCAGCCCAACCTATCACAGAATCCAACAGGTTGGAAGAGAGCTCCAAGCTCATCCAGCCCAACCTAGCATAGAATCCAGCAGGTTGGAAGAGAGCTCCAAGCTCATCCAGGACATGGCTTATGAGGGGAGGCTGAGGGCCCTGGGGCTTTTTAGTCTGGAGAAGAGAAGACTTGAAGGGGATTTGATAAATGTTTGTAAGTATCTGAAGGCTGCCAGGAGGGGGGGACAGGCTCTGCTCACTGCTCCCTGGGATAGGAGCTGTTATAAATAAGCACCATGCCATGAAATAAGATCCTTTGTATACTGCAATGGATGGAAGCTGCAGCACAGCAGGTTCCAGCTCAGCACAAGGGGGAACTTCTTGACTGTGAGGGTCTCAGAGCCCTGGCACAGGCTGCCCAGAGAGGTTGTGGAGTCTCCTTCTCTGGAGCCTTTCCAGGCCTGTCTGGATGTGCTCCTGTGTGACCTGTGTTAGATAGGATTGTCCTGCTCTGGCAGGGGGTTGGACTGGATGATCTCCTCGGGTCCCTTCCAACCCCTACCATCCTGTGAGCCTGTGATTTGTAAGTTTGATGACAGCTTGCTCCTGAGATGCCCAAACAAGAAACCTTGCTTCAGAAACAAGGTCTGAGAGGACTGACTGCACCTTCTAGAGGGTTTTTGCTTTCTGGGGGTTGGTTGGTTGGGTTTTGAGTTATTTTCTGGGAGGTGATAAAGCTATCTGGGAAAGCAAAGCTCTGAGTGGGTAAGTTCTACTTTCTAAAGCTTATCTGCACCTTGCTCCTCTAAACCCTCTGCACTATTGAGCTGCCTCAAAGCAGTGGTGTTTATTTACAGGAGCTGAAGCTCTGCCTCAGTGAGCACTCCCCAGTGCAAGGCAGAGACTGATCTCCTTTCAGGCTCTGCTGCTCGCTCAGTAGGAGTTAATCCCCTAAACAGCTTTCTAAGTCTGACACTAAGGGTCAGATCCAAACCCACCACTGTCTGGCTACAAGAGAGGTGCTAAAACGTAGGCTGTGGGCTCTAGGCACAGAAAGCAGATACCAAGTTCTCAGACTGCTTCGCTGAGGGTGTAAGGAAGGCAGCTCAAAAGGCATTTCCAACGCTCACATGTTCCTGGGGAGCTGTTTTGGGCCTCCATGGCCATGCCTTGCTGGGATGTGGTGCCAGGGTGTGTGTGGGCTCTGGGTAGCCACTGTCCTTCTTGACACCCACTGCAAAAGATTCCACCTAGAGTTCTTCTGGACCAGGCTTTTCACCACCATGTGAAGTGTTGGCTGCTGCTGCTACCACATTCCTGCAGCATTCTACCTGCCAAATCAGCCAGGGAATGGAAGTTCTCCCCCAGCTGACATCAGACATGCAACCCCTTTGCAGCCTTCCCCCTGGAGCTGGGCTCCTGCACAGCAACAACTCCTATCCTGGGGAGCTTCCCTTTGGAACTGGGCTCCTGCACAGCAACAACTCCTGTCTTGGGGAGCTTCCCCCTGGAGCTGGGCTCCTGCACAGCAACAACTCCTGTCTTGGGGAGCTTCCCTTTGGAACTGGGCTCCTGCACAGCAACAACTCCTATCTTGAGGACCTTCCCCCTGGCAGTGTTTTAACTGTGCTGCCTGCTTTGCTGGCTTAATCCTCTCCACCTGTCCCCTAAATCCTGCCATAAGACCTGGACAGGAGGCAGGGGATGGAGCTGCACAGCATAGTTAGAAGAAGCTGTTCCTGGGTGCTCTGGGGCAAATGTAGGCTCCTAACAGAGAAAGTGCCTGGGAATTTAGGGCAGGTAGAGATTAGGAAGAGGGTTAAGTGCTGGAATGCCCTGCCTAATGCTGGGCTTTGGAGGAGTCCAGCTTCATGTGTTCCTGGATGGGTCCAGTCTTTAAAGCAGGCTTTTCCCTCATAGAAACATGGTTCTGTGCCAAGGTGCACTGCCAAGGGAGAGCAGAAGCCAAGCAGAATTAGAGCATCAAGGAAGCTTTCTAAGGTAAAGGAACATATGTGAGAGGAACGAAGAACATCCCAAGAGGTGATGTAGTTCACTGTACTAACCTATACCTCCTTTCACTGTCTTTGAGATTCCCCCTGCTGAGCCAAACTCTGTTGAGGTCCCAGCAAAGGCTGCTCACAGATTCTTGACAGTGAAGGTGGTGAGACACTGGCACAGGTTGAGGGTGGTGAGACACTGGCACAGGTTGCCCAGGGAGGTTGTGGAGCACAGAAGCACAGAATGTGATCAAAGATCACATTCTGTGCTTCTGTGCTCCACAACCTCCCTGGAGGTGTTTAAGGCCAGGCTGGATGAGGCTCTGGACTGCCTGATCTAGTGTGAGGTGTCCCTGCCCATGGCAGGGAGGTTGGAACTTGATGGTCTCTAAGATCCCTTCCAACCTAATTGATTCTATGATTCTAGGACTGCTTTTATTTAATGCTTTCTTATGTCTGTTTCCTTTCAGAACAGTTTCTAAGGCCTTAAAACAACACCAAGCAACCAACCAAAGGTAGAATTATCTGAAGTTTAGGCAGTGTGCTGGGGCAGCTGCTAGCCATAGCTGTGTCATGTTACTTCCTTCAGGCTTTCTCTTTTTCCTCCTCATTATCTATTTGGGCAAGGGGGAGAGCACAAAAGAGCAGAGCAGTTAGAATTATAGAATCAAGCAGGTTGGAAGAGACCTCCAAGCTCCAACCTAGCCCCCAGCCCTGCCCAACCAACCAGACCATGGCACTAAGTGCCCCAGCCAGGCTTGGCTTCAACACCTCCAGCCACGGCCACTCCACCACCTCCCTGGGCAGCCCATTCCAATGCCAATCACTCTCTCTGACAACAACTTCCTCATCACATCCAGCCTGGACCTGCCCTGGCACAGCTTGAGGCTGGGTCCCCTTCTTCTGCTGCTGGCTGCCTGGCAGCAGAGCCCAACCCCAGCTGGCTACAGCCTCCCTGCAGGCAGCTGCAGACAGCAATGAGCTCTGCCCTGAGCCTCCTCTGCTGCAGGCTGCACACCCCCAGCTCCCTCAGCCTCTCCTCACAGGGCTGTGCTCCAGGCCCCTCCCCAGCCTTGCTGCCCTTCTCTCAACACCTTCCAGCACCTCAACATCTCTCTGCAATGGAGGAGCCCAGAACTGGACACAGCACTCCAGGGGTGGCCTGAGCAGTGCTGAGCACAGGGGCAGAAGAACCTCCCTTGTCCTGCTGCCCACACTGCTCCTGAGCCAGCCCAGGATGCCATTGGCTCTGCTGCCCACCTGGGCACTGCTGCCTCCTCTTCAGCTCCTCTCTGCCAGCACCCCCAGCTCCCTCTCTGCCTGGCTGCTCTCAGCCACTCTGTCCCCAGCCTGTAGTGCTGCTTGGGGTTGTTGTGGCCAAAGTGCAGAACCCTGCCCTTGGCCTTGTTCAGTCTCATCCCCTTGGCCTCTGCCCACCCATCCAGCCTGGCCAGGTCCCTCTGCAGGGCTCTGCTACCCTCCAACAGCTCCACAGCTGCTCCTAGCTTGGTGTCAGCTGCAAACTCACTGCTGCTGGACTCAATGCCCTGCTCCAGATCACCAGTATAGACATTGCACAGGACTGTGCCCAGCACTGATCCCTGGGGCACACCACTGGTGCCAGCTGCCAGCTGGATGTGGCACCATTCACCACCACTCTCTGGGCCCAGCCCTGCAGCCAGTTCTTGACCCATCTCAGAGTGAATCTGTCCGAGCCAGGAGCTACCAGCAGGGCCAGGAGCTGCTTGTGGCAGACAGTTCTGAAGCAAAGAGCAAACTCCCAAGTTACAGCAGCTGAAGTTGACTGCAAAGGAAGCCAAAGCTTCCTAACGAAGAAAAGAGGCAAATCTATGGAAACTGAAGAGCAATAAATGAGTCTGTGCCATGAAAGCCTATTTACACAATCCAGGCTGTCACAGCAAACAGGCTCTGCCTGAGTCCCTTTCCTGCCACACTCATGAAATACTTAAAGGCCTCCCAAGATGATATTTGAAGCCAGACTCTGGGCAGGTTCTCTTCTCTGCAGCCAGTGAGAACATTGCTAAGTTTGGGGTTGCTTTCTCCTTGGTTTTCACTTCCATCACTCTGATGTTCAGCTGCTGTTCACTGATGCTAGCCTGCTACCTAACAAAACCCCAAACCATGAAGCTGTGGGTTTGGCTTTGCTCTTTGACAGGCAACAGAAACAGTAACACACGGATCTGATGATTCTCTGTGAGATGGGATTTTTCCCTCCCCTCCCCAGGGATCACCCCAGCAGAAGTAAGATGTCAGTGGAATGTGAATTAAACCAGGTGAAACACCTGCAAAGATGTGCACTAGAGATGCTTTTTTCCCCCCCTTCTATTGCTGTCATTATTTTGCCTTCTCCAATCTCAAACCCAAGCACTTCCTTTTTGAACAGCCAAGCTAAAGCTACAAGAACTAAGGGGCATGAGCAGAAATAATCCAAGCAGTCTGCTGCTCCTGGGTCTCAGCCTCTCCCATTTCACACCCTCAGCCAAGCAAGGATCTTCCTTACCTGTCCTCACAAGCAGTGCAACAATTACCAACTTCTCAGCAGAGGACTATTTCTGCTCCAGGGCTCCAACTGAGACCTTCAGTGTCAACCAATCCCTTGTGTGTGGGCACCTGAAGGCGAAGGAGACGATCAGAGGAGCGTCCAGGGCTGCGCTTCTGACGCTGCGCCCAGCTCAGGCTTGGCTCTGCTCTGCAGCATTTGAGAACTCAGGAAACAAACCAACTCACTCATCACAGCTCAGTGTCTCCTCATCAGCTTCACACACAGGCATTTAGAAACCTGGAACCCTGCAGGAGGTGAAAAATATCTCCCCCCTCGTATGTGTCTCTGCTCAGGAGCGCGCAGAGCGCACCTGCGCCTTTTCCCATGGGCTAGGGCCCTGCGAGTGGTTTAGGTCTTCACTGATGAGCTGAAGGACACTTTGGACTAGGACTGGAGCTCTTCAGCTGAGCCCTGGCATAACCACACGATGCTGTAATTGCTCAGATGGTTCAGAGCAGCCTTCTGGCCACATCCTTCTCAGAAGAACCCAGCCTCCTGTTTCCTTCGTCGCGGTCGGGCTGCGGATGCTCCTCCCTAGTCAGCCAAGTGGAAGCAGCTCTGTAGGCAGACTCATGATGCCTCTCTCCCAGCCCTTTTCCTACCCCCACCTCCCCCATATCCAGCAACACTCCTGCTGACACTTCAAGGGAAGAGGAGATCCAGGCACACTGTGGTATGCAGAGGCAGAGGATGAGCAGCTGCGATGGCAACACCTTCATCCGCCGGGATGTCGTCCTCGCCGATACAGCAGCTCCATGGAACACCAAAAGTTGTGCAGATCCTAATTCTCAGGTCTGCCCTTTCTACTTTCTTTGTTTCAGGCCATTTTTCATTTGTTGTCTGTTCAACTGCTGTGTGGTTTCTTCTGTAGGATTCAGCAGGATCCATCCCATCTTGGGTCGTAAGTGTTCTCCACCAGGTGCTTCTTCTGCTTGGCCTCGTTTCTTCACCTCTCTCTCATGTCCTCACTTAAATTTTTTGTGCAACTAAACCTTATAATAAATTATTATTAAATAGAACCTGGCAGTGACAGAGTCTTCCTGGTTTGCTTTCTCCTGGGTGTGGGGAGGGGGAAGGAGGAGGTGGGGAGAAAAGGGGCTCCGGTTGTGTTCCATCGGCAGGGAGCAGGCACTGAGATGAATGCTCTACCTGATCCTGCTTTGGCAGGGCGTTGGAGTAGATGATCTCCAGAGGTCCCTTTCAACCCCCTACCATTCTGGGGTGTGACATGTGGTGAGGAATCTGTAAAGCCACAGAGCTGCCAGCCAGCAGGCTCCTGGGCATGCTTGCAAAGCTGGGTTCAGCTCTTTCAGTCCCTTGCTCCGTCTCCAGAACAAGGTCTGTGCAGAGAGCACAGCTGCTGCAGTGCTGCCCTGGTGCCTGATCCCAGCATTCCAGACACCATGGAGCAAGGTCTGTGCAGAGAGCACAGCTGCTGCAGTGCTGCCCTGGTGCCTGATCCCAGCATTCCAGACACCATGGAGCAAGGGCTGTGCAGAGAGCACAGCTGCTGCAGTGCTGCCTGCAGGGCAGTGCCTGATCCCAGCATTCCAGACACATGGCTCACTGGAAAGGGGAGGGCTGGGATAGCAACTGCAGCTGCAGCTCCAGGGGAGAAGATAGATCAGGCACACAGATTGCATCGAGTTGGAAGGGATCCCAAAGGTCTTGTCCCAACCCCCCTGCAGGCAGCAGGGACACCTCCACCTCCAGCAGGCTGACCAGGGCCACAAGAAGTCTCATCTGGAATGTCTCCAGGGACAGATCCTCAGCCACATCCCTGGGCAGCCTGTTGCAGTGTTTCACCACTCTCATTGTGCACAACTTCCTCCTGATGTCCAACCTAAATCTCCCCTGCTCCAGTTTCAAACCATTGCCTCTCATCCTGCCACCAAAGGCCCTTCCAAACAGTCCCTCCTCAGCCTTCCTGTAGGTCCCCTTCAGGTACTAGAAGGCCACAGTAAGGTCTCCCTGCAGAATCAGAATCAAAATGGGTTGGGTTGGAAGGGACCTCCCAAGGTCATCCCAGTCCAAACCCCTGCAGTCAGCAGGGACATCCTCCACTAGCTCAGCTTGTCCAGAGCCCTGTCAAGCCTCACCTTGAATATCTCCAGGGATGGGGCCTCAGTTCTATCCCTGGACAACCTGTTGCAGTGTTCCAGCACCCTCATGGTGCTGAGCTTTGTTCTTCATATCCAATCTAAACCTCCTCATTTCAAACCATTGCCTCTCCTCCTATCACTGCAAGCCTTTGTCAACAGCCTTCTTATATACCCCTTTGAGCTACTGGAAGGCTGCTGTAAGGTCTCCCAGGAGGCTCCCAGGTGACCTTCTTGTGGCCTTCCAGCATCTGAAGGGGGCTACAATGAAGCTGGGGAGGGACTTTGGAGGCTGCCAGGGAGTGCCAGGAGTGGGGGGAATGGAGCAAAGCTGGAGGTGGGGAGAGTGAGACTGGAGGTGAGGAGGAAGTTGTTGAGCAGGAGAGTGGTGAGAGGCTGGAATGGGTTGCCCAGGGAGGGGGTTGAGGCCCCATGGCTGGAGGTGTTTGAGGCCAGGCTGGCTGAGGCTGTGTGCAGCCTGCTCTAGGGTAGGGTGTCCCTGGGCATGGCAGGGGGGTTGGAACTGGCTGCTCCTTGTGGTCCCTTCCAACTCTGACTGATTCTGTGACGCTGTGATTCTAGGTTAGGAGAGAAGTCACAGAATCAGAGAATCATAGAATCAAGCAGGTTGGCAGAGAGCTCCAAGCTCATCCAGCCCAACCTAGCACCCAGCCCTGGCCAATCACCCAGCCCATGGCACTAAATGCCTCATCCAGGCAGACCATAGCCTTTTACCTAAGACAAAACAAAATATTTGCCTTGTCTGTTCCCCCCTTTCTTGGTTGTTCCTGATGGTGAAGAACTTCTCCTTTCCAGAGGTGTGGCAGAGTCTTCAATCAGCTGTGACAGAATGCTCTGAGTGGCTCCAGTGAAGATATCCTCTGCTTTACAAGGCTTTGGGCCAATGTTTCTGTCAATTGAGGGGGGGAGAAAACTAATTTGGGCTTGCAGACCATTAGCTTGGACTGCTTTCTTCTGGGAGCTTCCTTGGGTTTGCTCAGCGTGGCCAAATTTGGCAGCTACAAATGGGGCCACGAGATAAAGTTCTGAGGTCAGCTCAGACTCTGCTTCATTACTGACAGAGAGTAGTGGGTGCTGATTTCTGTCACCCCTGATCCCTTTGCCTCTGCCAGCTGAATTGTGCTGTTTGCCCAGCACAGCACCTCCTGGGGGGAAAGCAGGGAAAGCACCCACAGCATGGCCAAAGGATCAGGCCCAGCCAGCATGGGCTTAGGAAGGGCAGGTCCTGCCTGACCAACCTGAGCTGCTTTTACGATCAGGTTCCTGCCAGGTGAATGTGGGGCAGGCTGTGGATGGAGTCTACCTGGACTTCAGAAAGGCCTTTGACACTGTCTGCCACAGGCAGCCCCTGGCCAAGATGGCAGCTCCTGGCTTGGGCAGATTCACTCTGAGATGGGTCAGGAACTGGCTGGAAGGCTGAGCCCAGAGAGTGGTGGTGAATGGTGCCACATCCAGCTGCCAGCTGGCACCAGTGGTGTGCCCCAGGGATCAGTGC